>CM069857.1:253779847-254119847 GCA_036172795.1 Pelodytes ibericus | reverse complement strand
GCGGCTACCGCTGCCACTGTCAGGCGGGCCGCATTTGGCCCGTGGGCCGCACGTTAGACGCCCGTGATTTATGTAGTGCTAGTTGATCCAAGGAGAAATTGGATTACCATTTGTAGTCCAGAAGCAATTTTACCCCCATTGAAAGCAGAATTTTAAACTACTTAAATAGGGGTAACCTTTGGCCCTACAAAGCATCCCATCAAAAGTGATGATACACATTGAAATCACTGGCGTTTATAATTTGTAACAAGAACAAAGTGATTCTCTAGAGTCTAAAGACGTCTAGTGTATGGTCAGTGGCTGTTTTCATGGACTGGGTTACATAGCATCCAAATAGCACTGCTGTGTGCCAATAAGAAGGCATTTTATGAGCGTGACTCTAGCATTATTTTAGTGTTTCATAAAGCAGACAATGATCTACCAGTTCGTGAATGCCTCAACCTACAAACAACAATGGTAGGAGGTTACTTCCTTATAATAAGAACATTCAACAAGCACATTAAAAAAAGCTCTATTTTACCATACGTTTATTATCAATCTATTAGTGCACGCATACGAGAGAGTGCTCCTTAAGTAAAAAAGTCATTACCAATAGCAGGTGCACTGTACAATGCTGATTATTAGAGAATTAAGCTTACTTTGCAGAACCAGCTTTTCTTAGAAAAGCTGCTAAATACACATGCGACATTTGTTTAACGGAGCAATAGCATTCGAAAGACAAGCCTTTAAAATGACATGTTTCTAGAGAATGGCGCACTAATACTTAAAAATAAAGTGAGCTTTATTCTGCTAGCAGAGTATATGAAAGGTGTAAAATGGATTTGTTTGGTTATACCATTACTGTATTAAACTGAACACTGTAAAAGTTTTGCTATCTTATGTAACAGAGATGCCATCTTTATATTTATATATATATACATATACACACATATATATATATACATATATATCCTGACACTTATCTTCTAAGATCCATTTATATACTTGGCTTGCATCATAGCTCTGTATGATGTATATAGTCCAGTTTAAACTATGTTTGTTTGAAAGGAAATGTGGCAGTATTGAGCTTCAGATCCGTGGTACAGGTCTTTCTACCTGTACCTGTTTTTACCCCTTGTCGTGTGTATAGAAGATATAATGATTCCTTTGTGATGTGGGATGGTAGCAAATGCTATAACCGTAGACACATTGAATAAAAATAAATGCTCTTTTAGGCCGCATGCCGATGCTAAGTCTGTGGCCCCCGTTAAATTAAAATAAATTCCCCCACTGAGCTGCAGGGCAGTTTGAGATCACTCCCGCCTACCTGGGCAAGGTAGAGGTAGAAGGGGATAGGTAGGAATTACATTTTATTTCATTTATAGTACCTGCGGAATTTGACCAGCCCCTGGTACAAAAAGAGGAGAATGGAGGGATGCATTATTTTTATTTAAACGGGGGTTGGGGGCCATTTATTTTATTATTGGGGACGCAAGCATTTGCTGGCATTTGGCCACAATGAAAGATTTATGGAGATCTTTAGTGAGTGTGGTAAATATGTTGTAAAATATAAGAATATATACATGTCCCAAAACTCCTAACTAGGATCCATTTGTGATCAAGACATACAATGCATAGCCTGTAACAATCAGAGCTTGCGGAACATGTTATGCCCTTGGGTTTTTTTTTATAGGGGAGTAAAAACAGGAACCTGTTTGGAACATAGGGACATGTTTGTAGTTGTAGCTATAAATTTGTAAAGAAAGGGTCTAAGTTGAGTTCTTCCTCAAATACAAGAAATGATGATACCCAATCGTACAGTAACTGTGCAACAGAACAGGTCATTTATTTAATCACATGCTAGAAATGCCAGATGTAGTATGTAAGACGTACTATCAAGGAGCATCAGAGAACTTATATGGGAACATGCATCGGACATCAGGACGAGGCATACATTTTGTGTCTAATTTTCTAACGCACACATATTCTGAATGCCTGGAATAGGTGTTTGCTCCCTGCATGTGTTACACAGCATTCAGAGTACAGTGCATATATCCCCCCTTGGATTATATACTTTAGCTTTGTATAATGGCCAAATACCATTACAATAATCCAATGTAGCCTGGTGTGTTAAAGCAGAACACCTTCATTGATAGATACGATTGCCATAAACACACGTGTTGGTTACAATGTTATGTCATGTTGTGTTACAACATGATGAATATTTTCTGGGTATATAAAAGACATCAATACTAACGCATGTGTGCGTTTGTTGCAATGAGATAGTACAACTAGCGTTAAATTGGAATAAAAGCGGTCAGCAGTATCAAACATTATATGCATGAGCAGAAGTCTGTGAATTCATGTTCCGGTTTGGAAGTTTAGTTCGCCTATGATCAAGCACCTCAGTGCGAAACGCGTGAGGCAGCTGGCATGCTAGGGTCACCACTTGCCATGTGAATTTTTATATGCATTTTTTGCACTTTGCTATTCGATGCTGTAGCATTTGAATAAACAGTATATTTTTTTCCTACTACAAGAGAGCGCATGTCCTATTTTCAACACATTTGGAAGTGTACAGTTTAACAATAAAGGTAAAAGCAAACAAATAGCATTAGCCTTAAAATATAATGAAGAGGAGCCTTTCCCAAATTTGGATAGCGGAAATATGAACCTCAGTTGTTACCCAGTACTGGTAATACAAGGGAAAAAAGTTTTGTTAATTTGAATAGGATATATGACAGCTATCATTATACCCTTAACCTCAAAGACAAAAGCATGAAAAAGGAGACTGTTTTCCTGGACATGATCACAGAGTGATTAGTAGCTAGGGACAGAGACCTGGTCAGTGTTGTCCCTGTCAGACTGAGATTACATATAACAGGTGTGATCCTGCTGCAGGTCCCTGGAGGACTTCACAAGCGGCTCCTAAAATCACCATCTTATAGGTGGATAATGACTGTTTTGACATCTCAGTTTGAACTCTATGGAAGAACTCCTAAAAACAAGGTTGGCTCCTGAATTAAACTCTCTGGCTCGCAAGTCTATTTATATATTGCCTAGATAAAGAATGTAGTAAAAAATAAAAAAAATGACAAACAATAAAATAAAATGTATCCTACCTAAAATTATTACCATTACAAAAAGTTAACACTAATCTAGCCCTTTGCTACAGCAAGACCATGAAATCAACTGAAGCCCTGTAGCATGGAGTGTATTGCATCTCCCCTACCATTGGGACAGGATATTATAAGTGTAGTCCAACAAATGACAGGGGGCTGCAGGTTGAAATTTTAGTATAAGAAGATTGTTTAGAATCATAAAGTGTTTAATAATAACCCTAATAAAGATGCCAATGTGGAATCCACAGCTTCGATCACAGCTGCGTGAGTGCACTGTACCAAGTTGGTACTCCATATCTCCAGTAGTAACATACCAAGATGGAGACAAGATAATACTCTACCTAATGATTTCTCTTATTGCAAGTGTAAAAGGAGTGTTGTGGGGAAGTAACAAGTGTATATGGAACAAAAGGCTTAAGATTACAGAAGTAAAACCGCAAGCACAACTATTATTTCTAAATGTTCTTGAGAATGTTAAGTCTTGATGCTGTAACTTTAATTAATTGATGTGCTTGACTTTTGGAGTATACAAATCCCCACCCCCCCCACCCCCCCCCATCATAATCACTTTTCTTCTGTACCCTGATAACCCCCACATCCCCTTTTATTATGTATATATGTTCTTGTTTGTTGGAAATGATCAATAAAAAATTGATATTCAGAAAAAAGATTACAGAAGTGACTAAAGTATACAACCCCCAATTTGTTTTCTATAGAAATTCACTTGCAAGTTTAAGTTTGACAAACAAACAAATGATGTGGCCTGTCTCATCTAATAAAACACATTTTAAATAATATGTGCTGTGTAAGTGGCTGGCGCTCAATAAATAAATGTTAATGTAATAAAAAAAAATTGCAGCCAAAACCAAGTGTTTGCAAGATAGCAACTCTTTTCACAGAGAGCAAATCAAAAGGAGCCTACATTTGACTTGGCCAATAAAGACGTGTGTATGGGGTCAACATAATATCCATATGCCTAGCAGATGTAAAGACTACTTCAATAAACATACATTTTGCTTCAGAAAGTGCTGCAAAAACATTTAAAAGGGTTAAAAAAAAGGGATTAAGGGGTGGGCAATGGAAATGGGATAGAAAAATGCAGCAAAGGTTAAGAAGAAACACACAGACTATTATGACAATAGAAACAACACGTATAAACTTTGTGCAAAGAATGACCCACATATAGCACCCAATGTGCTATAATAAAAGTGCACTTACTGTGAGTTTATATATATATTTAAACATACATATCCATACAAATAAAGGGGTTGCCATATGATAGGATCCACAAAAATCTCTCACAAAAACGGCCACTATATCCAATGTATATGGCAATAGAATTTATCTGCAAAGAAACAAAACCACTTATGGTGCAGTATATAAAAATAAAGAGTATAAATAGTGAGGGAAAAAGGTAGCACTCACAAAATAAGCTCCAAATATAGCATGGAGCAAAGCAGAGGCGTATGGTATACGGACCCCCACAATAACTATCACAGGGGAATAGGGTCCAAAGATACACAAATGTAATGAATACGATAAAACGATGAACGCATGCTCCTCTGGGTGTGAGGAAGTCGGTTTAGCGACAAAACGCGTTGGTTTCTTTATTTGGCTCTGCAAAGCTTCCAAGTAAGTCTCCTCCAGCTGATGGTGAAAGCGAAAGTAAACACTTCAGTGGGACTGGAGTGCTGTTTCTATTCGGCCAGTTTCCTGGCTTCTGTTTTGCCTGATTAGAACCGAGTGTATCTATTTTGTGTGGACTATTTTGTGTGTTCATCGCCTTCATTGTTTTATTATATTCATTAAATATGTGTATCCTTGGACACTATTCCTGTGTGATCGTTATTGTGGGGGTCCGGATCCCATATGCCTCTGCCTTGCTCCATGCTATATTTGGAGCTTTTCCCCTCACTATTTATTTTCCTTGTTTTTATATACTGCACCATAAGTGGTTGTGTTTCTTTGCATATATATTCTATTGCCATATACATTTGACATAGTTACATAGTGGTCATTTTTGTGAGATATTTTGGGGATCCTATCATATGGTAACCCGTTTATGTGTGTGTATATATGTATATATATATATATATATATATATATATATATATATATATATATACACACACACACATACATATTCTCAAGTGCACTTTTATTATAGCACATTGGGTGATTCTGGTTTTGGGGGTAATTCTTTGTGCATGGTTTAGCTGTTTTTTTCTACCTTTAAACGGTTACATACAGGGCACCGTAAGCAAACCTGTGGTACTACCAACCACCCGGGGTTCTTCTAATTGAGGAAGTTAGGAAGTGCATCAAAATTGATTTAAATTCAGATGTTAATGGCAATTCATGGGAAACAGTTGCATTAGAGGTACTTCACCATAAATAGGCTGGTGATTGGGTACTAGACTCAAAACATCTGTTACTCATGTAAATTATCTTGGCAGAGGTTAAGAAACACTTTATTACAGTATATTTGGGAGTGTCTAGCATGGGGAATCATTTTCCAATGGTGAAACAATGTGATATATACTTGGCTTGAAAGGAACATGCATAGTGTGTGGCAATTTGGTTGCTAATCTAGGTAATTCCCAACAAGCTCATAACAAGCGACCACGGCGTAGATTTGAAGAAAATAAACAGTGTAGTAACACCCAAAAGACGTCAGAGAAATTGGAACATGTTACGGTGCCTCCCACAGGATAGAAGGCACACAGTTCCCTTACTGTATGTGTGTGGTACCATACAGTCCACATAGTGTCATTTTATTAGTGAAAACAAATTCCAGTCTCCTGTCTATAATGCTGGAGACTAACACTTGGAATGAAAACATGGCAGTGAAACCTGAAAGCAAAAAGGGAGGGTGAAACCATAAGTTTGCTTAATTCAATATAAAAAAATATATATCTACCGTTAGAATGCCGGAGCATAAAAATGTAACGGGATATATACAATGGGTTACGGTATGGATTAAACCTGGTGCATGCACAAGTATCACCAAATAGTGCCAGCACTATCATCGTCTTTATCACAACTGCAGGACTTAGTTACACCAGCACACCCCATATATATATGAAAATTATTAGTACTGATAAAAAAAATTCTAGTAGGTTAGGAAAGAGATTTATCAGAGTACCAAAACCTAGCGATTTTACACAAATAACAAGTTTATTGAAGTAAAAACACTCTAAATACTTTTTTTCCCCCAGCATTTCTTTTTTTTTTCCATTGGGCAATGGGTCCTGGGTTTTATTGTGTAGGGGAAATAAATATATTATATGAAACTATTACTACTTTATTACTGCATGAAGTATTGTAGAGAAGCCATCTTCTGTCATATTGCTAAACGACCATGTAAAAATTCAATTAAAATTATTAGCCAACTATTGCTTTACAAGATTTGAACAAAGGTTTTATCAGTAAAAAAAATAAAAAAAAGTATTACAAATAGAAAGGATATGTGCTATAACAAATTCTAGTCTAGTTATAAAATATAAGAATGAAAAACCAAACAAATGGTATGATACACAGAATCAAAAAGAAGAACATTCCCAAGGTCTGCATACATAATACAAATGATTAATGCATTGTCACCTTGGCTTGAATAAATACATAGACTTTTATTCACATTGAACCAGCTGATCTACTCAGTGCTTCACAGCTGACATTGGCAAGTACTGTCCATATATTAGATCTAGAGTTTTTAGCGCAACTCAATAAAAGGTGATTTAACCCTTTAATACATCATGTGTAATGCCTTTTGAGCTTCAAGTGTTAAATAATTTTAAAAAAATGTTTTATACATTTGTTCAACTTATGCAAATATATAATAAGGCGTAAGAGAAAAATGTAAATAAAACTTACATTTTGCTGGCAGGGACTCTCATGAAAACAAAATGATCTTCATTCCTACACTTACAGTTTCCCCTCACATTTGAAATCAGAAAGATCTCATGTTTACGTCTTCAGGATGCGTAGAAAGAAGGAGGAACACAAACGATCCACACTAGATGTAGTGGGCGAGTTGGATGGAACATTAAACATGTCAGAGTTCTAGGTTGAGCAAACAGAGTTGTTTGGTCACCTGTGGAATGCACACAGGGGAAGAAGTAAAGTATATGAAGATCTACGGGTCTCATTAGTACGGTATTATGCAGATTATAGGCCACACTTTTTTTAGCACAATTAGGTGTGCTCTCTATGGTCAGGCTTTAAGCTTCGGTGCCCTCTTACAGATGCAGACCTTTGTGCTTGGCAAGGGAAGATCTCAGTAAAAATGTTTTGGCAGTTTCATTGACTGCCTTATATAACTAAAATGTAGGACTTTCCCTTTTAAACTTAAGTGGTCACATTTTATGCCTCCCTTAGACACAGTAGTAAAGGTATATATATATATTTGGTTTCCACATTGCATGGATAGGAAGGGACTCTTAGAGCAGTTTCTATTCTGCATTGGCGGTTGGTAGGGTTGCCACCTTTTCTACAAAAAAAAAAAAAAAACGGCCTTGATACTGTCTCCATAGACTTAACAATTTTTTACCAGCCTGTAAAATACCGGCCAGGTGGCAACCCTAGCGGTTGTGGTGGGACTGAACACCAGACAGTACACACCCACACTAACTGATTTAGCCTTTAGGAGGTAACCTTACTTTCCTTAAGGGACTAAAGTTAAATGTACACCACAGTTTCTACAGCAGTTATCTTTTGTATTCTCTCAGGAGGTGCTAAAAAGGGAAGCATTGCTATTCTATAAGAATTGGGGATTTCCTATGTTCACATAGGGTGCTGTAACTTGCCAATAGGAATCCCCAGTGCACCAACTCCAAAGAGGATGTAACAAGAGGAAGGGGTAGCTCTGAAGAGATAAGCCACAAAACAAAACAAAAAAACGTAAAAAACACAAAGTGTTTGGGAAATTTCTAAGCAAGTCATGGTTTTTTTTTTTTAAGAAAAGGTAAACATTAATTAGTCATTAAAATTACATTTACTTGAAATGAGTAATGAAATAAAATAAAATGTTTGGTGCAACAACATTTAAAAATAAATGGGCATTCCCTCCATTATTTTACTGAGTACAATTAGCAGTTTAGAAACATGGAATTTTATGGGACCAGCTATCTAATTGTAGCCTTCCTGTTATTCAACAGTATTTTGTTCTTCATGGTCTGTCCTTAGAAGAGACACTAAATTCTTATTTAGAAGTGAAAAGTTTAATTATATTATATACAAATTTATCCACCCGCTATGTTTCTGGTTGCCATTCTGTCTCTCTTAATTTTGTCCCTCTGTTGATGCCATGCCAAAAATGAGTCTCTCTTCACTGGTCGAAAGACCAATGCACATAACACACCTCAGCCAGACATGTGTGACGAGCCCCTGCTGCGATTCGCTGCCTGAGGCAGCACTGCAGAGTTTGTAAAAAAAAAAAATCTCAAATAATAACGCTGGCGCAAACGTATAAAAATGATCAATGTCTTAATAGATACCAGCATATCACAACAGAAATAAAAGTGAAGTAAGCATACTAATTAAGACACAGTACTTCACCAGTTTTATTTGAAGTCGGCCGCATGATCAGAAATGCATGTCTGTGTTGGGCTGCATAATCATTTTTAATTTACCATAATTGTGAAGAATAGTTTGGTAGTCACAGAAAAATGTTTGGTTGTTTAACAGTTTTCAACTCACTGACATCCAATCAGTCACATACACAGCCAGTCACATGCACACACGTCACATTCACCTCACATACACAGCCCATCACATGCACCTCACATACACAGCCAGTCACATACACATCACACACACATCCAGTCACGTACACCTCACATGCACATCCAGTCCCATCCACCTCACATGCACATCCAGTCCCATCCACCTCACATGCACATCCAGTCCCATCCACCTCACATGCACATCCAGTCCCATGCACCTCACATGCACATCCAGTCCCATGCACCTCACATGCACATCCAGTCCCATCCACCTCACATGCACATCCAGTCCCATCCACCTCACATGCACATCCAGTCCCATCCACCTCACATGCACATCCAGTCCCATCCACCTCACATGCACATCCAGTCCCATCCACCTCACATGCACATCCAGTCCCATACACCTCACATGCACATCCAGTCCCATCCACCTCACATGCACATCCAGTCCCATACACCTCACATGCACATCCAGTCCCATGCACCTCACATGCACATCCAGTCCCATGCACCTCACATGCACATCCAGTCCCATACACCTCACATGCACATCCAGTCCCATGCACCTCACATGCACATCCAGTCCCATGCACCTCACATGCACATCCAGTCCCATGCACCTCACATGCACATCCAGTCCCATGCACCTCACATGCACATCCAGTCCCATGCACCTCACATGCACATCCAGTCCCATGCACCTCACATGCACAGCCAGTCCCATGCGCCTCACATACAGCCAGTCTGATACACCTCACAAACACAGTCAGTCCCATACACCTCACATACACAGCCAATCACATAAACCTCACATACACAGCCAATCACATAAACCTCACATACACAGCCAGTCACATACACAAACAAGTCAGCAGTTGGTTTGTTTTTTTTTAAAGAAAAAAAAAAATCTTTACCTCATTGCAGGCGAGGGGGACATTTCTTCTGCAGCCGGATCTCAATATGTCTTCCTGCCAAGTGCCTGAATGTCACGTGCCTTGTGTGAGGGGGCAGAGCTTGCAGTGCATCGCACTGTTCTTGAAAAACGATGGCAGTCGGCAAGGGTGGCCAACAATACCCGGGTGCCAAGTCTAATTTCCTAGTCACCATGTCGACTTGGCGTCCATGGTCTGTTGAGCGCTGGGTAAATATGTTCCCATGGATCAACAGAAGTGGCATCAGAAGGGGTTTAAAGTTAGATTGAGGCATGACTAGTCTTCCTGTGGTGCTCAGCCAGTATAATTAAAGCCTTTTGGCTGGCTGAGCATCACCAAAACTGTAGTCCCCAGCAGACATTGGTGTGACCCTGTAGCCTGTAAGCCGATAACTATACCACTTGTAATTGGCAGACTCTGTGATGATAACGATCTTACCGCTGCCTGTGGCTGGCAGACTAAACTGTGCTGATAACTAGACCATACCGCGCCGCCTGTGGCTGGAAGGCTAAACTTTGTTCTAATAACGTTACCATAACACTGCCTATAGCGCTGTCAGACTGCGTATGACCCCTGAGACTGGTAGACTGTGTCCTGACAACTAGATCCAATGACGCAGAATAATAATGAAAGGGGGCAGAGGAAGGAAATAAAAACAAGAAATTGAAATACATTTTTTTAAATAAATATGAAGCCTACTCAAGAAGCACTATTTACTAGAAACTCTTTTTCCCTAAAGGGTCACCTTATATACAAGCCTTTTTCCCTACAGGGTCACCTTTTATACAAGCTTTTTTCCCTACAGGGTCACCTTTTATACAAGCTTTTTTCCCTACAGGGTCACCTTATATACAAGCCTTTTTTCCTACAGGGTCACCTTATATACAAGCCTTTTTCCCTACAGGGTCACCTTATATACAAGCCTTTTTCCCTACAGGGTCACCTTATATACAAAACTTTTCTTTTTTTCGTTCATTAATGAATGCTGCCGATTACTCAGCTTTTACCACTTTAGACAAGAATTTGATCTGAACATAACCCCCATGTGCTTTAATAAGTGTCCTATATATAAGCAGTGTATTATTCAAGTGTGCTTTAAAGGTCCATGGTTTTTCCTAATCTGAATTAAAAAATAATAATGGTGCACTGCTATGGCGATGATATAATTACGCAATGCTTTGGGGGTGATATACAATTACTTCCAGGGCATGTTGTGTTCTACAGATATACCAATTATCTGTTCTATATGAAGTTAATTGTAATAGAGCAAATCTGACACCTTACACAAGCTTTGCCACAGCACGGACACAATATTTTGACAAAAACTTTCCTGATATGTTAATGACTGTGCATCTATAGTGCCAGCTCTGGCTCGCTCTGACTCCATTAGGGCATCAATTATCGAATTATGCTGAATATTCAAATCAAATAATTAGGTTGATTAATATTTAATCACGTAGAACAGTCAGTACCTTCAATGAAGCAAAGTTATGCACAAGCCGAATACTTTAACTAATGAAATGTTAAATCTTTGTCAAAATACAAGTATTGATTGGCGTCCTGTGCTCCATCCATTGGCTCCCTTCTCTGTGAATTTACAAAAGCTAAATAATACCAAGAGGGGGAGGATCAATCGTGTAAATTAAGTCGAGAAACTTAGCGGATTTTCACCTTATTAGGCGCCCATATGAACAAGAATATGATGAGTCATGTTTTTCCCCAAAACATTTTGACATCAAGGCATCATAGCCACAACGTCAACGCATAGGCAGTGACTGCTGATCGCTACTGATGCGCGTTTCAGCACCAGGCATGTCAATAGTCAGTAACTGGGGTTTTTTTGCGTGACGCACCTGGCACATCGTCGGTCAGGAAGGGGTTAAAATGCATTTTATTTTAATTATTAAATGATATGCAAGTAATAAAAGATACTGAAAAGCTACCTCATAATTAACGTACTGTAGCTGAAGTATCCAACCGATATTTGCAGTTAAGATATTTATGTTATAGCACTGTCATAATTCTATGTCCCCCCTTGACCCCCTCCCCACACACCCACACTTCCCCTCCTTTCCCTTTTCTCTCTGTAATCTTCTGTTTTATAACCCATACCCCTTTCCCCAACTTGAAATGTTATGTTTTGTGAAAAATAGGGTTGCCATCCAGCTGGTACTTTACCGGCAGGCCAGTCAATATTGAGCTTGGGCCCAATGTTAAGTCTATGATGGCAATAGCATGACCAGTATTTATTTATTTTTGCTGAAGAAAAGGTGTCAGCCTTAGGGAAAATTATTAAAAACTTGCTATGATAAAAGGGCTGAGCTGAACTCTTGGTGCCGCAACGCTGAAGCGCCTGCGCTTAATCGGCAGCGAAGAATGGTCCTATTCTGAGACTCAGTGCCATTACTGTAGACCCTGTGTTACTCCAGCCATGTTCATGCCCTGCCACAAATATTGTTGTCAACACCCCCCCCCCCCCTACACCCCCACCCAGGGCACCGCAATTGGAGAGCAACATGCTCCTCCAATATGGCGCTTGCCCTGTATCCGTCAAGAGCAAAGGAAGTGATCAGAAATCTGTTGCTGTTGCTTCACTGCTAATAAAAAAACTACTTAGAGATTCTAATATTTGTCCTGGGTTTAGAACGTTTTTTGCAAGTTATAGGGCAATAGCTGAAGGTAGCATATTGCTTTTACTCAACCAGTTGCACTCCTACTGCATTTTACCCAAAGCCTAATCCTAGCCCTATCCTAACTCTAACCCTAGATGTATGGCTAACTAAAGTTCTATTCTATTTTTTTTTTATTTACTGTAATGTAGCTGACTGCCTCTAAAAGTAGTCTAGTAGCAGAGCAATGGAAGTGGTCACTAAAGTGCTCACTCACAAGAGGGCAACAATATATTGGAAAGGCATGCTGCTTTCCAATATGGCACTTATGACAGCTCCAGGGGGGCGACAGTATTGTTGCTGGAGCCCCAATTTTGGGGTTGCAGGATGCCTCAACATTGAAAGCAATACAACAACACTGGCTGAGCAGCAGAAGCAATCATTAAACGTTTAAGACGCTCATTTAGACACAAGATGTACATGTACGCCCTGTGTCCTTAAGGGGTTAAAACAATAAAAAAAAACTACCACAACTAGAGGGCAGATTTGAACTCGACGGGCAAAAGTTTAAAACTAAAATCAGGAAGTATTACTTTACTGAAAGGATAGAAAAACCTTCCAGCAGAAGTGGTAGAAGTTAATACATTGAAGGAGTTTAAGCATGTATAGGATAGCCGTGCCTCTATCCTAGATATAAGATGAGGCCAAGGGCATATGAAAGGCCATTTTTTGGGGGGCAGAAACCTAATGGTTCATATCTGTAAACACATTCTATGTTTCTATGCCAACAGCATGAAAAGGGGGATAACATTGGTTTGAACATGGTCCCCAGGACCTACTTGAAAATGATATAAATCTCAATTATTCCTGGTAAAACATTTTTATAAATAATTCATTGTGAGCAGACAATTCTGAACTTGTAACTCTCTAGCAACAACACTCCAAACTAGAATTATCTGCCAATCTGACCAATGGATATGAAAGCTGTAGTCTTAAAATGCACAAGGGCCACATTTGGGCGCCCTGTTCTAGTCTAAACATACAGGGGTACGCAATAGATCACAAAATGTCTCAGAATCATTTATACCTTGATTGCAATAAAAATCTCCTCTACTTAAAATGTCTTATTTGTTTCTGGAAATACACGAAGTGGAAAAAAACATGGAAAGTTCAAAGGTATGGCCTCCTTCCCAGGTTTTCCGCCTACCGTAATGAACTACATGCGTCAAAGAAGACCGTGAAACAGGCCATTTCCTTTGCTTATTCATGTGAATACTCAGCACTGTTCTGCTAATCTATTTACTAATAAATACTATGCTTGCAGGAGTCGGTGGGAACTACGTCCTCTTGTATTTTTTTCCAGCAATTTCCACATTTGTTCATGTGAATGCATTTCTAATGGATGGTTTAAATAGATGTACTGCTGATAATTCACGCAAACTGGTTACAAAGTTCCACTAATCTACTACCTAGCATCTAGTGTGTGTGTGTGTGTGTGTGTGTGTGTGTGTGTGTGTGTGTGTGTGTGTGTGTGTGTATATATTACCAGGGCTTGACAAATTTAAATTAGTTTTAGGAGCTAAAAAAAATTCTGGAAATACACATAATCACAGAAACAAATCACTACTAACAGCCGTACACACGGCATAAACAACCACAGTTTGTTATTTGTTGCCCAAGCCGCCATCCCTCTCAATCACAATTTCTAAATTACCCCTGTTTTCGTGGTATAAAAATGAATAGATCTTATATTTTCATTCCCTGCATGCTCAAACATTTTCCGAGAGAGACATAAAACATTTACATGCTGCCCTGCAGAATGTATAATTCATAGTTACATAGAAGTTTAGGTTGGATCAACAAGTACTAAGTAAATATTAAAGCCTATTCCAACATACATGGTCCTCTATGTTCCGCTTCATTAAAAAGGTATCCCAGACCAGTTTAACCCCTTAACACAGATGGACGTATATATACATCCTGCAAAGCATGGTCCTCAATATGTACGTCCTGAGCTTTCATGTAGCGTTGTGCTCCTTAGTGCAATGCAACATGCCGGCAGTTATTCTCAGAGGCTGCACCTTCAGCACCCCTTGTATATGCATTCACACACACATGGGCAGTGATCCATTTTCACTGCCTATGTGTTAAATGTTTTGCAATGAACCTCCGGTGATCGCGGGTGCCATACTGGACAGCATGCCCAGAAGACAGCGACGGAAGTGAGAAAAATAAATAAATCACGTCCATCGCTCTAAAAAACTGTTGCTTGACTGACCCTAGAGGCAGTCAGCAACATTACAGTTAGAAAAAAATAAAAGGAAAAAGCTAACCCTAGATCTACTAACTCTAGATCTAGGGTTAGAGTTACAATTAGGGTAATTAGGGTTAGGGTTACAATTAGGATTAGGGTTACAGGTGGATTAGTACAAGGGTTAGATTAAGGGGTGGGGGTAGACTTGGGGTTAGGGTTAAATTTAGGGTTAGGAAACAAAATACACTACTATTGATTATTTTCCTATTACTTGAAATAAAACATAGAAAAAAATATATAGATGGGGTCTTTACCATTTGTCATTGGGGTCTTTTTAAAATCATATTTTCATCATATTTTGGGGAGAGGAGAGAGACTTGGGGGGGGGGAGAGAGATAGACTTAGGGTGGTGGGGAGAAACAGACTTGGGGGTGGGAAGCTATATAGCAAAAGAACGTTGGTTGTACTCGCACCTTTTATTGCAAAAAGCGCTCTCCTCAAACAGACCCAAGCGGACAGGCTGTTTGATGTGTTTTGGACAGTCATCTTGTGGGAGTAAATAACTACAATGCACAATCGTAAAACGGCCAAGAATGGCAGGCCATTTTATACAAAGCAGTGTTCTAGTGAAAACACTTGTAACATAGTAACATAGTAATTTAGGTTGAAAAAAGACACAAGTCCATCAAGTTCAACCCTTCTACCCATCATTTCAGCGTTTTGATCCAAAAGAAGGAATATGTTCCCATATTCTAGGATAACAATACCCACAGTGTTAAAACATGCAAGAGTAGATTCATGTATACCAGGATGATGTCATATGCCATCCACAGCATCCCCGTCACCAGATCATTGACCCTGAATCCAAGGTTCTATAGCACATTGAGTGAAGTAGATTTCCACTTGCTCTTTCCTCAACGAACTTGAGACTTTTCTTCAAGAACTGTATAATATCCACTCAGTTCATATATTATTTTAAAGCCTTAGAGCTCCAGTATTTCACATAACACGTTTGTTTAGAGTGAATTGGTGGTTGTCCCTTTTCTTCTGTGAGCAGCTTTATATTATTTATATTATTATTTAATCCACTTTATAATAGTAGCGCAACAGTTTCACTTTTTTTCTTAATATCCCGCTGCATCCATGTTGTTTAGGTGTTTAAATCCAGTTGGACATCACAAATGCCTGACATTCATATACAGCATATTGTATACATCATTTTTATTATATATGTATTGTTTTACATTTCCTGTATGTATTAAAAAAAAAATCTCGATTTTTATTATTCAGGTTATGATATGACATTCTTTTTTAGTCTGTATTACTCTAGCTTTATACTATTAAGTACTAGTATGTATACAGAATATCACATAGTAGCTTCTAACATTGGTAGATCATCCATCCCTCCCACCTCTAGTTCTCTTTTGTATCTCTTTTCCAGTGTCTAACAGAGCAGTTATTTGTTTTGCTTAGTCCATGTAGGACATTCCAAGAAGGATCAAAGCGGTTCAGAGGGTAAATAATGGCCTCTCTCCCCATTGGATCCTTGATATTAATATACTATTAACTGTTTCCATTTTTTGGCAACCCTTTGTATATAAAATTCCGTATGTTCTGTTAAAGGAGATGTAGGAGTGGAAACAGCACTATCGCAAGTCATTAGATAATAAATATTTTTAAAGAAGGATTTTTTTTATATTTGTGATATAATGTTTTGCAATAATCATGGAGAATAAAACCAAATATTCAGTAAAGGTAGAAATTACTGTAACTTCTCGGATTCACTAATCAAAGCACATTTTGGTCAACTTTATGAACGGCTAATGGATACACATAATGTAAAAACAAAATTTGCGTTATCGTCTGCAGTTATTTTAAGGACAACGTACCAAGAACAAGCTGTAACAAATAAAATCATGACCCAGCAACTAGCTTGTTCTATCGGCTGATCTCCGGACAAATCATAAGGAAGGTTTATTCAAACAGTATTATTACAGGTTTCCTCTCACAAGCCGATCCTTGTGAAGCCACTCACATCTTCTCTATGCCCCAGCAGCGGCCGACGTCACTGACTCACTACCCATGTCAACACTCAAGGCTGGCGAGCTCAGTGACGTCAATCACCCATTCTAAATTGGTCTAGAAGAACTGTAAGCACAGCCTGCCAGTCCAGCTGTATAATGACATTGCAATGTGCTGCAGACTTAGGAATGCCAGAAAAGCAAAGCCACAAGAGAGAATTTAAATAGACAGCAATAGATTTCTCAGAAAAATGGTGAAAGAGTATGGAGTTCTTAGGAGAAGTCCAATGTATGGTACTCCCTTCAACTCAATTTAGCTTGATATTGTGTTTTCTTCCTCTTTCTACAAACAGAGCGATTTTTTGATCATGATCCTGTATGCACACCCCATATTTTCCCCTTCTGCTATCACCAGTATCTCATTTGCTATTTTGATTACTGGAAGTCCTTCCAGAACTTGGTTGAGCTTCTGCTGAAACCCTTCAGGACCTGGACTTATTCCCATGGGCGTTAGAAACCCCTTATATTGACTGCATGATGTAACAAAGGTTTTCCAGTAACTAGATTTCTCCTCTAACCGGACATACCAAAATACATTTCCGTCACAAATTGGAAATATTTTAGCCTTTCAAAGATCTGGTAAAATATCAATTGTAGGCAGTGGGTGATGGTTTATTTTCAGAGACTTAGGAGGATTGGGTTGAACACAGATTCTTCATTTTCCCGATGGTTTCTTGACTATGAATAGTCTGTTTATCCAGTGTGTGCTCTGTTCTCCCGGTCCTATTATACCATTTTTCTGAAGGACCTGGACTTCTGCTTTCAAGGGGTTTACCATGGACACAGGTGCCCTCCTTTTGGGTAATCTTGTTGGTTCAATGCTATTATTCAATTCTAATTTATACATTTATATCTACCTTCCAGACACCCATCTGAGAATGTTGCTTGTAATGTATGCAAATCTATACGTGCCATGATGTTGTGAAACTGAACTTGCATTAAATTCATTGCCTGGACAGAGGAACATGGTCTACCTCTTCTACCTGTGTAAATTGTATCCTAAAACATTGTTGCTATGTGGGATATGCAGTTTATTTCTGCACCCACATGTTTAAGAATGGTTTGATTGTACACCATCAGTACTTGATCTTTAGGGTGTATGTCTGTAGTCTTATTGAACACATATATATGTTCAATAAAATGGTCTTTCTTCTAACTTTTACAAATATACAAACAGTAAAAGAAGACCTCTGCTAAACATTTCCCATAGTTTAGAAATACCCAATTTTCACATGCTTTTGTTGTTGTTTTCTGCAAGTTATAGGGCAATGATCAAAAGTAGCCGGGGGGGGGGGGGGGGGCGGGTTCTAACAAATTTCCTCTACAGCGTCCTGTGACCTCAACCGTGACAACCAACTTAACTGTAACTTATGGTGTATTTTTCTACGTGCCACTAGAGGCAGCCTAGCAACTACATCACAGCAATTGAAGTGATGTGATTCACTGCTTCCAAAGCTCTTGTCCACCAGTATTGAAGGCACTAATTGGTATTCTTTGACTAAATCATTTCTATTTAAAAAGCCTACACTTGATGCAATCTTTCAATTAAACAGAACTACAGCTTTTGGCTGGTAGTTGTCCTTTAAAGGAACAGTCTAGTCCCCAAACTTACTTTGGTACAAGATGAAGATTACTGCTTGTATAGTGCACAGGCTTTTTTTCCCAATGTGATTTGATGCTGACATTCTGCATAAATCACATTTTAAATATTTGACTCAAGTCCTCCCCAGTGATTACTCTGCATGTATACTGCAGGTGCAGCAGTAATGATTATATAGACACGGAGCATATAAGTGTTGCTTAATTTAGTCACTTCCTGTGCTCCTTGAATTGAATACATTGTGTGATAAACTTGCTCTTGTTCACAGTAGGATATCTTAACAGTGCAACACATTGTCTGCTGACATTCATTTGAATAAAATCATTCTCATTGGTTCCTGCAGCAAAACAAATTAATGTATTTATCGGCGTATAACAGGCGCCGGCGTATAACACGCACCTCATTTTAAGAAGTAAATTTCAGGAAAAAAAACTTACATTTCAAATAAAGAACTTTGAAGCCCAATATGCCATTTTAATATGCCAGGATATTGCCCCCAATATGCCATTTAATATGCCAGGATATTGCCCCCAATATGCCATTTAATATGCAGGATATTGCCCCCAATATGCCATTTTAATATGCCAGGATATTGCCCCCAATATGCCATTTTAATATGCCAGGATATTGCCCCTAATATGCCAGGATATTGCCCCTTAGTATGCTCGTTATGCCACCCCCCCTTCCCCAGACCCCAGCATTTACCTCGTTCCTGCTCCGTCTCCCGGTGCTCTGAAGGTGCGTGGCTGTGAGGGAAGCGTTGTGAGCTCCCCTCCAGCCGCGCGGAACAATAAAGTTTGTTTAAAAAAAAACACACATTATTGACCGCGCGGCTGGAGGGAAGCTCACAACGCTTCCCTCACAGCCACGCAGCTTCAGAGCACCGGGGGACAGAGCAGGAACGAGGTAAGTTTTAGATTTTTATTTTTTTTCGGCGTATAACACGCACACACCATTTTCCCCCTATTTTCAGGGAGAAAAAGTGTGTGTTATACGCCGATAAATACGGTACTTTTACTTTGCTAGTGTGGGTAGTCCTGGTTTCTTGCAAACTGCTGTAATTTTACAATTTCATCTAGCTGTAAGTATTTTATATTTTAATGCAATGCAAAATGTAGAACATGCATTTTAAAGTACATTGAAAGCACATTAATATTTGGAAGATGTATTTTGGATTTTCCCTTTAAGTTCCCATGTAGAGAGAGGATGTATAAGTACTCACCACTATGTTTAAAGTGGAAATTTCTAGTGCATTTTTAGGCTATTATTTTAATCTCACACATAAATAAACATATTTACCTTATATGTATGCCAAATCAGAGCAGACATCTTAACAAGCTGCTATACAATTTAGATAATTGTCTACGGTTCCTGACAGAAGAGTGAAGAGGGTTCTTTTTAATCTCTAAATTATAAAATGATTGCATTTTCAGAATGTCTGTCACTATACGGTTTTCAGATTTGTCCAGCTAGATGTGCGCGGCCTAATTAACAGCACAGTCTGAATAATGTGTATTTACATGTCTACTGGGAAGTAGAAAATCTGGTCTAAGGAGAAGTAACTAGAATAGAACAAGGGAATTAATCCCAAAACTGTGGTTTCTTATTTCATTCCATAAAGTAGCAAAATTGAAGAATTATAACATTCCTAAAACCTCACACAAGATGCTTTTGCATACCATTACTGATAACAAAACCCAACAGGATCAGCATACAAACAATCTATATATTACACATCATTTTATAGTTGCACATTTTCTTAAAGCTGCAAATATCCTAAATGCTACGTAAAACCAGCTCTTTTTAATGAAAAGACTGGAGCTACTGTAACATTATATGGCCAAGCTTTTGGGTGTAGCACATAGGTGCTACAAAAATGGTTTCCAGAGGACATTTTACAATTGTAAAGCGGGAAGAGCTTCAGGCCTATGTGAGTATAATAGTGTAACCAGTTCCCACAGATGGATATTCTACGCTATCTTCTTAGACACTATCGTGTGTGGGAAATTTGTACCACTGCAAAAATGGATTCGGCACTTTTCAGCAGTTTTTTTAGCTCCTGTTTTTGTTTTGTGTTTTTTTTCTTTTATACATGGGCTAACAGTGTGGGAGAATCCAACTGTCGGTAGTTAGCGTGATACATTGGTGCTCTGTTTCACAAACACCCATTATGTACACAATAACACTTAATTTAAATTCAAAATTGAGCTTACATAACACATTTACAGTCCTAGTATAAATGTAAACGTTTCAGGCAGCCTGCCCTTCATACGGTGGTACCAGCCGTTAACTCCCCACTGTGCATATATTAGTCAATAGCCATAGCCTGATTTCTAGCTGAAGTCTGATAGGAAGAAAAAAAATCCACAAATGAAACGGCTAAAATCAAATCTCAAGAAGTTTATTTTCTGCTGTTTCTTTCCACCATTCTCATCACTTGCTTTCTCTAAAATACATAAAGACCATTTCCACAAACGTTACCACCAGAAACAAGAACAGAAGGCAACAGGCAATGCAACTACAAACTGAACAAGACATCTGAGGGAGCTAGGGGTGCTCGGTTCCTCTAGTGTGCAAGGCTTGACACATCATTGTAGACATTAGGTGCCAGGTATCTGTGGAGTCTCCTGTTTATGAAATCTCATAGGGCTTAATATGCAAATGACACATTTCTCTATGAAAACCAGTTATTTTGCATACCATGCCACAGGGGATGTCATAAGCAGGAGACTCCAGACAGACATTTAAAAAACACATTTTCTCCCAGCTTAGGCATTTGCTTGCAATTCTGCTAACATAATGTATAGATCATTTTCTATTCTCCACATTAACAGTAAAAGCTATGTGATACAGTCGCTTCAAATGACACGGGACTGACTCCCAGGGTATAAATATGATGGAAGGTGGAGTCCAGGAGGTACCAGTCAAGTGATTACCTCCCAACTTTGCCCCACGGCGAATCGGGGCACCAGGGGGTGGCGGAGTCTGGGAGGGGCAGGACAGTTCCACCACTCATTTGAGGTAACACTGTCACCCATTTTTTATCCTGGCTTCTGAAGCCAGGATCGCAGCTTCAGAGAATGCGATCAAGACCACGGGATTGTGGTCCTAGTCCTGCTGTCCCTCTGAGCTCTACCTCTGTCGCCAAAAAAAGAGGGAAAGTGGTAGAGTGTGGAGGTATGCAAGTGCACTATTCAGTTTTATAGTTAATCGAGCAAATTACTAATCATTACAAAAAAAGAAAGAAATTAATTAATGGGTTTAAATATTAGAAATGCACAGTTTGAAGAACTACAAGAATACCCAGATTAAGAGAAAACATTTTTTTATTAACTTTGTGCCATTGTTCTGACAAAAAACTCAAGTGAATTCTACTGCACAGGGGCAGTTGAATTCACTCATCGCGCATGCGCACACAGTTACAGCTGATAATTCAGCTGTAACTTTGCCAGAACTGCGTATGCGCGAGGGGCGCACACCCCCTCCAGCCCCCTTCGGATCAGCTGCGTTGACAGCTAAAGTAGGAGCGCATGCGCACTTCGCGCAAAGCATGTCACTTATTAGCATAGCAATCAATGTATAGTTGGTAAAACTCCTATCAGTAACTTACTACACTAGTAAGAGGAAGTCAGACACGGGGGAAGGAGGGGGACATACGGGGGGGGCTGCCTCATCTTGATGGGAGTTGTGATCACCTCCTAATTTGCTTCCACAGTGTAAATAATGCGCAATCATTTTTTTTTTACTCTCTACATTCACAGTAAAAACAATGTTTAGGTGATACAGTCCAATTGAGTAGAAATAAAAAAAGTAATCAAAGACTTAATTTAGTCAATAATGCTGATCCACAGCCCTTGGAAAGAGTTTCTTCTTATTCAGTAGCACATTTCTCAAAAACAACACACCTAGAAGCCGTTCAAAACAAGCAACAGTAAACATAAATGAAAGAGAGAAGGTCAATGCCCTCAGCTAAAGCAAAAAAAACTGCATTTCATAAGCAAGATTTTTAGAGGGTTTTTGACTAAAAAATAACTATTTCAGGAATATAAACTACTGCTGGATGGAACTTGCAGATTTGGTTTGAAATACTGGTAGATAATAAATACTGGTAGATTAGAGGTAAAGGTGACTTTCAAGACAAACACATGAATTAGCCCCATTTGTAATGGGACAATCACTGCAAGAATATGCATTAATGCCAAATTAAATAGTCAGCTTTAATTTACATTCTATGCTTTTATTATCTACTAGAGTGTAGCACGAACTTGCAAAGTATGTGCCAGCTGCACAGACTGAACTCCGCCCCCTCACGAACTGCGCTTTAGAATGAGAGCGCCGGGAGTCACGCGACAACCCGGTGCTCAGCAGGACAACTCAGTCTGTGCCTGACAGACCAGGGTGGAATACAAGTGACCCCCTTCCCTGCAATGAGGTAAAACAGCGGGGAGGGGGGGGACGGGACACATTTAATGATTCACCTTTTATTTCTTTAAAACAAAACAACTTGTGACTGTGACTGTTTTCATGATTGTGTGTATGTGCTGTTTGGCTCCTAGATTATTTTGCTGCCTCCTAAAACAAAATTAAATTTGTCAAGCCCTGCTTTAAGATATATTTAAGATATTGCCAACAGTAACAGTGCCCATTTATGCCATTGAAATTAAGGTACATCTTATTTTCTGACACAAAATGAGCACCAAATTGGCAGGAGAAGATCAGATGCACACTGGGAAATAGTATGCTCAAAATCCAAAATAAAGGTACTGGATATTGTCAACAATATCTCAAAAACTGATTACAGAGGTGAGCAGATTACATAAAGAGACTATGGAAGCTATGAATACTATAGGCACATATGGAAATTGTGGCAAATAGAGCTACTATCACATGTGCCGATATATAATGGTACTCTTGACAGAAGTCAGGAGTTTGTGCTACATGTGTTGGTCCTGCATTTGCAGGTTGATCTGCCACGACGTATAAAAAGCAACAAATCCATTTTGACAGAATCGTTATTTTGCCACACTTGAAAGAGTCAGGATCTAAAAATAAAAATTGTAATCTCTGTTGTACCTAAGAAACAGGGTCTTTAAAAAAAATTCAAAAAAAGCTTCCCGGCAATTTCATGTTGTGGTAGTTTTAATAAATAATCATTTATATTCTTTGTACAGCACAAATCCCACAATGACACTTTTGGATAATTTAGAAGCCAAGCACATTGCATTATTATTTAATTTAGGAACGCAATGAATGGATCCAATGGGCCTCTAAATTAACTTCAATTTAAATAAAAAGATTGGAGAACAAAAATATTTTAGGCTTCCCTGGCCTACATAAAAGTGTATCAGGGATTGACAGATCCCAGGATGCTGTGACTCCAAAAATCAGTACTGGTGGCATTAAAAACATTTTTCAACTAAATAACTAAGCTGGATCCTGAATTGATGTCTGTGTCTCTCTCTGTATAGATTTATGTGTGACTCCCAATGTGCACACTGCGACTTGTGTGGGAGCAGAAGGGTTAGTGTGTGTAGGTGTGTGTATATATATATATATATATATATATATATATATAGCAAGCAAACCACTGTACAATGTGTGGCAGTACTACTAAACACTCAGAGTACATCATAAAAAACCAACACGTAGCTAACTACCTGCTGTCAGGCAGTAAAAGGGAATAAAAAGAGTAACAGAACATTAGCGCAATATCATTCCAAATGTTAAAGTGTAGCAAGTGATGGCATCAATTTCTTCATTGCCAAAGGGCACCCAGACAAAAAAAATAGCATAACCTGCTGTCACACCAATCACAGCACCTCATACTCACAGGTGTGTGCACTAACACTACTGGCATGTGCAGATTTCCAAAATGCCACTGACGTACACAGCAGCACAGACAATAGAATAAACCCTTTCAGTGCCAGGGGGAGTCATGCACTGAAGAACTAGTGCTTAAAAGGGCTGTGTACACAAATGATGAACCTCTCTATATATATTGCTTTAAAGGGTTATGTGCACAAATGATGAACCTCTCTATACATATTGCTTTAAAGGGTTATGTGCACAAATGATGAATCTCTATCTGTGTGTGTATTCATTTATATTCTATTAACCATTTTAGTGTCAAAGGGAGTCATATTTAAATGTATTCTATCTCATACATATCTACATTTTCGGTACTGCAGCTGAAATGGATTATGTTTACCGTGATGCTTGGCCAGTCATTTGGCAGACGGAGCATCATAGAGCACAGCTGGGGTACCGATGGTTAGCCATCCCAGCTCCTTCCATAACCGAGGAGTTATTCCCATACTGAGGAATACACAGTCCAAGACAAACCGAGCAGACGCAGTGACAGGAGCAACAAGTGCAGAGAGGGGTGAGTGCCACTTACAGTGTGATCTCCTGCGAGCTGGGTGTCAGGTCCTCACATTGGCAGCTCCTGTAGCCTCATGAGCCAGCATCCAGCACTACACACAGTTACCATCTCCATCTCTCCCACAAGGGGCCCTGCCTGCCACTCCGGGCTGGGGGGCGATGATCTGGTGCCCCCACCTTCACTGACTCACAGTCTGATGTTGGGTGGGATGATCAGGATGCTGCTGCTGCTTCCTGGCTCTCACACTGGCCCTCCTACCAGCCGCGGCATAGAAGCAAGGAAAAGAGAAGTGTAGACCAGTAGTCTCGGGGAAGAACAAGCAGCTACATACAGTACAGTCCTCAGGTAGTTGGAGATCCCGTTACGTCACCACGCATGACGCAGAGATTCCCCCTTGACGCTACGTGCTGACCGCGAAGCAACAAAATTGCGTGGGCGGAGCCCAAGTCTCCACGCCTACTGATAGCATTGCTGGTTGCTAGGCAACCCCGGCTGTGGTCCTTTCCGTGGTTTGGCACCAGCACAGTGGTACACAGGCCACAGACAGGCTCCTTGGTCATGGTGCTGGGAGTGTAGCTTCACAAGCAGAGTTTTATAGACCGCATAGTATTTAAGAATTAGGAAAACAAATGAAAACCATTTAAAAAATCCTGTAAAAAAGGGAGATTTACACTGAATATAGTTTTTTTTTATGCGCACAAATACAGATCGCTTTACATTGTCAAGGTAGGGAAGGCAGTTTATGGTTGAGGGGAGAGGTACAGAGAGAAATAATTGGTAAATTAGGTAAGTATATATTACAGTTCAATGAGAATATTAAGTCTAAATTGCACACAAACCTGTAACATTAGCTATTTTGTTGTTGAGATACTTTAAAAATCTAGCTATTTTGAGCTTCCAATGTGGAATTACTGTTTGCTTCGATCTGAAAAAGCTGCAGCTGCAGTTTGACAAATACACTGCAATTACATTGTCTCAGGTTATTAAGATAGTGCAAGGTGTAATTACAAAGCAATGTGAAGATTATGTCATAGTTTATCCAGAGATGTTTGCAGAGCTGGCTGATGGAAAATCAAAAATGTTACAAGCAATAGAATTACACTGTGAAATTACAGTGAAAGCAACTGTGTCTGGAAAAATACAGATGTATCCTTAACTCCTTACAATACTAAATACTGGCATACAATTTTTTTTTTTAAAACTACCTAATAGCTTTATGTGGTAAAGATCAGTGACCTAAATTCATGTATGAATAATTAAACATTAAAATATACAAACAAAAATAAAACAACAGACAAAAAAAACTATATATGATTTTTTTTCCTTCCTTTTCTTTGTCTTCTTTCATTTCACTCTTTCATCTTCTCTCCTTCCTTCTCACTTCTAGTTTTCTAATTTTGTTTCATTCAAGTTTCTTTTTATAATGTAATCTTTTATTATCCATTTTTTTAACGCACAAAAAACATACAGATGTCTTCCTGCTTCTGTTTAAGCAGAAAATATAGTATACACATGACATTACCATCAATAGGGTGACATTTAAATATTAATTTTTATCAATTTACTTAGACCTTCTGGTCAAAATTTCAATGATCTACCTATAGGCAGTAATTACACAAACATAAACCCGTTCACTTTGGCCTGAGGAGAGGTCTAGAGCTAATATCTATCTAAACGTTAGGTTTCCGATATTTGTTACAGTCAAGCAGAGGTATCTATGCATCCCGAGCAAGAATGTCAACACACCAGTTCCATTTTTATTTGTTACTCCAACTTTTTTTTATTGATTAGAATAGATTCCTCTCTCCATTTTCAGTTGGTGTTCCAATTGGCTTTTAATCTCCCTCCAGCTTGGTATCCATTCAGATTTACACTTCCTTGCCATGGAGATCTTTATAGCAGTTAAAAAGTGAAAGTGTTTTCCCAAACCTTAAGTCGTGGAAAATTAATATGCAAGATAAGGGTTTCTGGCCTCAGAAGCAAAGAAATATTGCTTATTTGATATAACTTCTCAACATTTCTTCCCAAAATATTTGTAGGAGAGGGTATTCCCACCAGTTGTGGAGCATACTCCCTTCAAATCTGGAAATATGTTTCCCAAACGTTCCGGAACTAGATACAGCCTGGTAAGGATTTTAAATTGGGTTTCAACCAAATTAAGGCATTTCTCCATTTTATATGTCCATCTTTAGCAGAGTCATATCCAAATCCTGTTCCCATCTTACAAAGACCCTGAATTTAATAGCGGAAGGGTCCAAGATAGTCCCTAGCTTTTATTTTACACTTTCTTTTGCTCATTAGTCCTAATATTTTTTTGTATTTTGTTAACTCGTTCTTCGTTGGCCTTATATAAATGTTTAACTAGATATCCCTTCTCAGATAGTTAAAGGTTTCACTAGCTAGGAGGCTTGATTCATAGAACTCCCTTATATTCAGCATGGCCAGCCCTCCCTGAGACACTTTCAGCTTCAAGCATTTTAAATTAAATCTAGATGTTTTATTATTCCAGACAAAATTACGAAATTACGTTTGTATCAAACTCAACTCAACCGTTAGCTGTTCTAATCAGCATAATCTGCTTTTTTTGCCTCTTTTTTTTAGTCTTTGCGTCATTGCTTTGCTTGTCCTATTGTTACAATAATACCAATTTGTTTTAAAGCGTTCTAACGTTTTATTTGCCTTCTCAATTAGATGGTTGTTAAATTTTCTCTCAATCAGGATTGTTTCATCTGCCACCACCTGGGTTGTGTTCTGCATATTCCTTTTTTTGGATGCGTCCAGTAAAACTTAAAACTCTGCCAAATTATGATTCCATTTGGTTTTTTCCTGTGCCCCTATTTTAATCAAGTGGCCTCTCACGACAGCCTTAAAAGCACACCATGTCATGGGGGAGCTTACCCCTTTATTGTTGTTTTCCCTATTACCTTTTACCTCTTTTATACTCTGAATATTCTGTTTTTTCCTTAATAGGCTGCTATTCAGTTTCCACTGTGATCTAATTTTTTCGGTGTCTGATTTAAGCTGCATACACACTGCCCTATGATCTGACCAACTTACATTTTTTATGGCTATTTTCCCGGGGATGGGACACTTCATCGCGGCTGCTTCCGCGCAGCCGCTTCACCGCCGACAGTACAGCACAAGACAGATCGCCGCTGGAGATTTCATCGCGGGACATTTCATCGCTAAAGGTAAGTATTTTACCGATTTTAGTTAGGGTTTAGGGGGTTACAATTAGGTTTAGTGTTTAGTGTTAGGGGTTAATTTTAGTATTAGGGGTCGGGGGTTAGTATTAGGGTTAGTATTGGGGTTTAGGGGGTTAACTTTAGTATTAGGGTTAGTATTGGGGGTCGGGGTTAGTATTAGGGGTCGGGGGTTAGTATTAGGGTTAGTATTGGGGTTTAGGGGGTTAATTTTAGTATTAGGGGTCGGGGTTAGTATTAGGGTTAGAATTAGGGGTCGGGGTTAGTATTAGGGGTCGGGGGTTAGTATTAGGGTTAGTATTGGGGTTTAGGGGGTTAACTTTAGTATTAGGGTTAGTATTGGGGTTTAGGAGGTTAACTTTAGTATTAGGGGTCGGGGATTAGTATTAGGGTTAGTATTAGGGGTCGGGGTTAGTATTAGGGGTCGGGGGTTAGTATTAGGGTTTAGGGGGTTAATTTTAGTATTGGGGTTAATTTTAGTGTTAGTATTGGGGTTTAGTGTTTAGTGTTACTATTGGGGGGGAATCATTTATTAGGGGGGGTTATTTTCGTTTTACTTTGAGATTTGTAAGAGCTGATAGTTCAGCGCTGAACTGTCAGCTCTTACATAGCTGCAGCTGCGGTGAAACGGCCGCGTTATACTTCATTGCTGACAGTTCAGCGTTCTAACTGCCGCGCTGAACTGTCAGCAATGAAAATGCGGCGAAGAAGAGTCCTAGACCCTATTTTCCCAACCTTCTGTGTTATGAATATGTCACCAAAAATCATGTCAAGTCTGGAGGAAGTCAAATGTGTCCTGGAGAAACAGGAAAAATCAACCTCTCCAGGATGAAATATCCTCCAAAGGGGAAAGATTTTAATCAATTCGTTAAATATTTTAACATTTCTTAGAAGATTTTTGTCATTCTTTCCCCTACCTCCTGACCTTCAATCGCACTGTATATCCATGACACAGTTGACATCTCCCATTAATAGTGTCACACCATTCACCAGTGTATAGAATATATTGCTAATCTTGCAAATCACTAAATCTACCATCCGGATCAGACTCAGAGTACATAATTTTGGGATCGATCTCTTTGGCAAACAAAAAGTCCATACCTCTCTTTTTTTTATCAGGTAAAGACACACAAATCAAAGTAGGATAATCTTTCGATTTTATTCTGAATTCTTCTACCTGTTTCCAATGAGTTTCTTGGAGTGCGCAAATATGGGCCCTTTCCTTCCTTAGAAAATCGAATACAATAACCCTCTTTTGCGTGGAATTAATCCCTCTTGCATGGATTGTAACTATCATCAAGTTAGCCAAAAGGACCCTGAGTCCCTCTGCTCCTGCCTCTCCTCCGTGAACTTTCACAAACATATACTTACAATATAATAACACATAATAACCCATACCTATTTTGGTATGGATACCCCCTTCCCCCATCAAAAGGCCCTGCCTTTTTACTACCCTCATCACCATTAATGGACAGGAGTTGGCCTCCGAGGCATTTAATCTCCCAAAAAAAATTCTCCTTTTTATGTTTTTTATTAACCTAACTTACCACCTTCTTTTATACTATAAATGCCACATCTAAGGCCAGGGATCCTAGGACCTATACATTTATATCTTCTATTATACACCAGGGTTACTTGGTATATATTCCTTCTTAGGCCTTCTTAATACTTACAGGTTTATCCAGTGCAGTATTTACCGCGAGGCATCCTAGGCGGATGCCTATGGTGGCAAATTTTGGGGGGCGGCATCGCCCCCCAGCACTGGAAAAAAAAAAAAAAAAAAAGCGGCCCTTTAAAAAAAATAGACCGCGCTTGCAGGCAGAGACAGAGGTGAGAAGGGATCGGAAGATCCCCTCTCACCTCCGCTCTGCCTGCCGGGCTGCACGGGGAGCCGAACAGGCAGCACAGAGAAACCTCCGTGCTGCCTGTTCGGCTCCCCGTGCAGTGTGCCGACACGGAAGTGCCGACAGTCACGTGACGGGCGCGCTGATGTCATACGCGCGCCCGTCACGTGACCTGTCGGCACAATCGCCGGGAAGCCGAACAGGCAGCATGGAGGGACCATGCTGCCTGCCTGCCAGGGAAAGGTAAGTGCTGATGGGAGACTGTGTGTGTGTGTGTGTGTGATGGGAGTCAGAGTGTGTGACTGAGTGTGATGGGAGTCAGAGTGTGTGACTGAGTGTGATGGGAGTCAGAGTGTGTGTGATGGGAGTCAGAGTGTGTGACTGAGTGTGATGGGAGTCAGAGTGTGTGTGATGGGAGACAGTGTGTGTGACTGAGTGTGATGGGAGTCAGAGTGTGTGTGATGGGAGACAGTGTGTGTGACTGAGTGTGATGGGAGTCGGAGTGTGTGACTGAGTGTGATGGGAGTAGGAGTGTGTGACTGAGTGTGATGGGAGTGTGTGTGTGATGGGAGTATGAGCTTGATGTGAGTCTGAATGATGGGGCATGTCTTAGGTGTGTAACGTGGGTGTGCAGCTTGGGTAGGGGGGTGCCCGGATTTTTTCTGCCTAGGGCAGCACAAAATCAAGATACACCACTGGGTTTATCCCTTAATTCTTTTCTTTTAGCTTGCCCAAACTTCTACCCTATTCCATCATTCTTTTAGGTGGCAACTGCCGCCTCATATGTCGTACCCTCCATATTATACACCACATATACAACAGTACTAATTATTAGTTCCACTTGTCCAAAGCATTTCCCCCTATGACATTAATATTGTTACTCTTTTAGCATATAACATTTGCAGTGTCCTCTGGTATTATATAGACTTAAACATGTTCAGGGTAGACATTAATCTTACTTCCTCCTCCTTGATAATATAAGTACTATAGAGACATTCCTAATACGGCTTTTCAATGTCTTAGGATAACATGTTTATCAGTACAATGTTAACATAGGGATATCATTAACTTTTTAATGATAAACGTTTTATGGCTACTAATTGGGGGTTATGTGTACAAGAGCACACAGAAATATTGGCCAATACTGATGGGGCATATGATTACTGTTGCATTTTAAACATGTGCCATTTTCAAGTTGGCTATTAATTGACCACAGTCTTTAAAAAACAAACAAAAAAAACCTCTTCTGTTTAATTGAAAGATTTCATCAAGAGGCACTGGAATGATTTAATGAAATAATACAAATAAAGTACCTTATTGAGCATGTATAGCACTATCAGGGGCAGACATCTTTTATTCAGATGGGTCAGATCTTCCTTCAACTGACCCAAGATTCTAAACAACATGCCTGCCTCCTGATAGTGGTATACAAACAAAGAAGACTCTATAAGGTACTATATGTATATTCTTTATATAAAGCATTTCTATTTAAAATGTCTACAACTGATGCAATCTATCAATTAAACATAACTGTTACCAATAAGTAGCACTTTAATTCCTGATTTGTGCAATTCACTTGTAGTTTAATTTGTCATCTGTACTTTACAAACTCCAATGGCATAAATTAAACACAAGGGAGATTTAAGAGACCAGTAAATGTTTGTGTAATTTGTTTTTTAAATGTTTCAGCCATTTGAAAACCAGATGATTTAGCAGTTTATTTATTGCTGCACCTCTAGAACCCAAAGAGTTTATTTTCAAGAACATAATTGAAGAGGATCCCAACTTGCTACATACATTTTAAACAGTGATACTCAACTGGTGGGTGGCGCGCTGGTGTTGAGTGGGTCACAGACATGTGCTTCAGCTTTGTCAAAAAATCTTTCAATATCTATACGTTAAATGAATTTCCGACAGTGTGCTTTTATCAGACTCCTGACCACTGAATGCATTCTAGAACTCAAATGTCAAAGTGTCAATCAAAACTGTAAAGCCAGTATGATCACTGCAAATAACACAAAACACATTAACCAGTGACACTGGTTAAAATTGACTTAAAAATCGCATGCAACTAAGCTAATGTTGGCACAGCAGTTCACTGAGTTAAAGTAGCGCTCCTTATACAACATGGCCTGGAAACGTAATACGACATAAATTACTTTAAAAATGGCTTTTCAAACATTGAAGACAGACTTGAAGGACAGAAACCCCAGTGTGTTTTGTAGATCAAAATACTGACCAACGAAAGCATGAAGCCAGCAAAAGCGAAAGTGCCATTTAGACACAAAACACTAAGCCTGTGCAGAAAAAAATATAAGTATTTTCAAGAAAATCTCCAGGAGATAAGGGCATCAAAAAAGTATCAGAAATAGTTTTGTGGAATAAATGAGGTTTCAGAAATGAAATCATTTTTGGGTTGTGACTTAATGACCAAGGACAAATGTGGGTCCTGAGGTTAGATAGGTTGATAACCACTGATTTAAAATAAGGTGAGGAATTTTGTTTAAAAGGGAGATTATTTGCATTTTTATTTATTTTGAAAGCAGTATTCCCACTTCCCTTGGGTTGTACAAAGTCCCAGACTAGGTGACTCATGGGGACATTTTGGACGGGAATCTCTGTTCTCTTTAGATAGTTCAGTAGTGACTTGTGATACCCGGTGACAGGCTGTTAAGAGGGAAATAGGGTGTCCTCTTTCTACTTTCAACATTTTCAACCAATATTATTTTTCACAACACCACATATGTTTCCTGCTGCCTTCTGAGAAATAGTACAGTCATTTCTATATCTAGATACTTTCTACCTTCCAGCTTTGTACTTTCAATGTAGCCCTTTTTAGTAAGTTCTAGACAGGGTTGGACTGAGGCCAACTGATGCCCTAACAGTGCAACAGTACACCCTTGCACGCCCAGACTGGGACAAAAAATAGGCCTGGGCCTTTAAGACTGACCAGCCCATTTTTTTTGTAATTACCCCTTTGGGAGTTTGAAGTGGCCCCCTTGGGATTTTGAAGTGGCCTCCTCGGGACTTTGATGCCCCCACCTTCCTTTGCTGAGGTTGCTCAGTTCTTGGCTCTCCCTCCCTCCTGCCTCTCCTGAGACTGCCTGCTTCCCTAATTCGCAGCACAACAAACTACGGCGTCAGACAGAGGACCTCAAGATCACACAGCCTCTTGTGCGATTGCGCCACTGAGCCCACCCTCTAGGCGGAGCATGATGAGATAAGTAATGCCTCTGCCCCCCAGGACTACGAATAACGAGATGCAGGGCTGACTAAGAACCCTCAGTGCCCTCAGGCTAATAAATCAAGGGCCCCCTTCCAGGCCCACCCACATTCTGTCTCCAGGCCCACCCATGTCCTGCCTTCAGCCACACCCATATCCCGCCTCCAGCCACACCCTACACAATCTTTAGACACAAGGAACAAAAGTGCAATAAGTTATAAACAAGTGCAAAAACCAAACAAGTGTGCAAAATAAATAACGAGTGCAAAAACCAAGACAAGTGCATATTAACATAAATCTTTTCCTGATTGCTTGAACTGGTACTAATATTTTGGAGGGGGGGGGAGGTTCTAACAGAGGCCATCTCAGTGTCCTTTAGAGAGTGTGTTAGAAAGAGTCCCCTCCAGGCCCTTATATAGACTGCAATGGATATTACCGTATTTGCTCAAATATAAGACAAGGTTTTTTTCAGAGCAAATGCTCTGAAAATGACCCCTAGTCTTATTTTCGAGGTCATCTTAAAGTCTGACCTCAAATCGAGGTCAGACTATAAGATAGGGATCCAGGTCCCCCGCAGAGTTGCAGGGGACCTGGATCTCCCTTGCTAACATCCGGTGGATGTCTGCGCAATGCACAATGGGACCTTCCGGCTTCATCATAAAAGTCCCGGCGGAAGTGCCGGACAGGCAGCGGAGTCTGAACGATACGGTCTACGATACGGCTGTCTGGATGTAAATGGTGCAGCTGAACCAAGGCCCACAAAAAACAGGACCCTGCAATAAATGAGAAAAAGAAAAATATATATACAACAAGAAATGTAATAATAATAAAATATTACTACCATACTATTAACCCCATTGCGATGGATTGGGCATGCAGAGTTTCCAAAAACTTAGCTGACGCTCAACTTGAGCGTCATCTACATTTTGTATGTCAGACTGAGGCCACTCAAAGTGACCTCATCTGACAATGGGCATATTATTGGGCAAATTGGCTGGGGCATATTTAATGTTAAAGTAATAATGGCATCTTATTGGGCAACTTGGCTGGGGCATATTAAATGGCAAAGTGATACTGGCATATTGTTGGGCAAATTGGCTAGGGCTTATTAAATGGCAAAGTGATACTGGCATATTGTTGGGCAAATTGGCTTTGAGAGATCTAGTAGGTAGCAGAGGCATTATCAAACATAAATCTACACACACACCAAACAAAACAGAAGGAAAGACAAATATAAATGTTTAGTGTTCCTGCCATTAGCTATTTACATGTACTTTCTATTAATCACACACAGAGTTTATTTGCTGGGGCACATAGTGCCATTTCCAAGGTGTATATAATTACTTTGTTTGTTCATGTTCTAGTGTCACCTTTTAAAGAGTTGTTTGTTAATATTATATAAAGATCTCTTATCAGGACATTTCACTTATATAATGATCTCTTATCAGGTCACCATAATGACATTCAATACTAGCACAAGGTGGTAATGATTGGTATGTCAGCATGCCTCCCAACATGCCCCACAGGTAACAGTAGAGCTGCCACTCACCATGCAACTCAACCAGTGCACTGTAGGCAAGAACAGAAGATTATGCCACCTTTGATATAGTTTCTTAATGAAACTATGATGATGATAAGTGGTATAGTAACATAGAAAGTGTCAGCAGATAAGAACCATGCGGCCCATCTACTCTGCCCAAAGTACTGATGGAGATTGTTGCATCATCATAATTATCATTCATCAATGTATTTGCAAGTTGGCAAATGTAGGACTGGGGTATGGTGATATGGCCCCATGTCACACACTCTGTTCTGAGATGATTGACACCCAAAAAAACCGCCATAAGGGCAGAGACCTGCTATTCATTGCACGAGAGGGAATTAGTGTAGCTATGTAGCTATAATTGAGTATTGCGCTGGCCATTGGTGTAAACTGAAGTCATTGTTATGTTCATGAAACCAACTTGAGATAAGGTGAGATAAGGTGTACTTTGTGACCACCTTCCTTACCCTGCAAATAGCATTGTTTGGAGTTGTGTCGATTATGTGCCATGATCACCATGTGTATGTACACTGTGTCATTGAAATGAGGGTCAACTGGTATTCCAAGGACAACATCTGTTAAAAAAAATCCGAATTCATTTATTTGAAAAACCTACAAGAGTTAAAGGACAATTTTTATCCATTAAAATATACTTAAACTTTGAAGTGCCAGAATGGGACAAGCAGCTTTCCCCGACACAAATCTGGTATTTTCAGTGCCTGATTTTTTGATACATAGGCTGCAACGAGCACCGACACAACCTAAATCTACGCATTTGGTGTAGATAAGACCAAAATTACCACAAATAATACATTTGTTGTGGGTCTGCGTTATACATTGTCGAATATGCCAGTATTTGCTGCTATTTGTGTGTACACCATGTTTATCCATGTCCCCTTTTTCTTTACAGATTAAAATGATGTTTCCATCTTTACAAATTGCTGTGTTTGTATCTGTCAATATCTTTTTAATTGGTAATAATGGATGCCATTTAGAACGTTTCTGAAATCATGGCTGTAAACAGGAAATCCAAGGTTTAATCAGCAGCGTCTATTTTATGGTCACATCATGACTCATTTGCCTTTGTCCAAGGTAAAACAAACCCATAAAATGAGATTTAGCAGAGAGGAAACAGTCACGGATCAGATGGTTAGTTAAGAAATATTACAAAATATGAGTACAATATTTGTATATTTGGATCTGGAATAAACATATAAATATGGAGGACGAAATAACAGAAACCCCAATCTTTCTTGAAATGCTGTCATACAAGTCCTGAGCTCTGTGTAGTCGGAGACTGCACTATTCTTCAAGATGAAAAACCTCCAGTTATTTTGCTCTACCAAATGTCCCAAACAGATTCAATGATGCTTGCCACTTGGGGTGGAGGGTCTCTCCCATCATACTTGTATTCATGATTAGGGCATTTAAAACAGCTTCATATTTCTGCCTGTAGCTTACACATTCCCAACATATTTTTCAGTGGTTTCACCAAACATGAAATTAGATGTAGGAAATTGGGTGAAAGATGACACGTCAGACCACATTACTTTTTCCATTGCTCCCCCCCCCCCCCCCCCCTCTTATACAAGTCTATGGATCTTTTCGGTTAGCCTTGTATACAAGCAATTTCCAAGTGACTACCATGCCAACAATTCCAGATTTGGGATGCTCATACCGTACTTGTTCTTTTCAAGATATGGATTACAGAACCACTCCTTTCTCATTATTTGCCTAGCCCTGGCAGAGAGCTTTGATCTGTGGTCATTGTACACAATCCAGAAGCCAGTGCATTCACATCAAACAAGTCATCAATTCACACAGCATGTTAAAAACCCCTTTCTAAGATAACATAATTGGAGTTTTATGTTTGACATTCTGGATTTCTTTGAGATTAGACAGTACAGTCTAAAGATGCAAACCAGGTAGTCTTACCTACGGAAAGGAATGTTTGAAAGTATACTAACAGAAGTGGTTACAATTCACACCCTACAGAACTGCTGACGTCATACAGAAAAATACAATATATTTTTCTGCATTACGAACATCTCCCCCTGGGTGTTCAGCAATGCACCGTCTCACAAATACTTCACTGTAATAGCCCCAGGCATTCTCTAAAATCATCTAAAGTGTATCTGTCATCTAAAAATGAAGTTCATTATAGATAATAAAAGAACGCTACATGTCTTGCTCGCCAAATGGATGTCAAAAGCATATCATTATTTAATAATAAATTGTCCTTTTACGTTGTACCTCTAAGCTTGATGACGGCCTAGAAATGACTATACCTAATATGCAAAAACTGAAAATATAAATTAATATTAAAATTGACACTTTAAAAATATGCATTTATTTATTCTGGTTTATTTATTTTTTTTGCATTTTCAATACTTAATGGAGCACAAAATGTTTTTTTCTTTTCCGGAGAAAACCTGATGTGAATCCTAACAGATATTTGTATATATAGTTTGCCTCTCAGCACTACCAGTCAGAGCAGCCTGATCAGCCCATGCTTGGTGGATCCTTTACTGTAAAGATTGGAATGTTGAAACCATTCAGTCATAACTATTGTATGTTATGTATTGTATGTGCATTATTATGTTATATGGGTTTAGGGCATTTTTACTTTTTCAAAGGCTGTAAACTTGGAATAGGAAAAGGGTTGAACTTGATGGACACAGGTCTTTTTTCAACCTATGTTGTGATTGGAAGACAATGACAATTGGGGATTATTCTAGCCTTGGTGTAGAAATAATCTCAATTTTATTAAAGACAGGAGGCATAATCCTTCTTTACTGAAAAACCTCCAGCAGCAAAACAGTTAACATACTTAAAAACAACCAATCAGAACACAGAAAACAGCATATACCATATTTGCTCGAATATAAGACGACCCCCCCAAACTTTGGATATTCCTTTAGAAAAAAAAAACGAAAAGCCTGAATATAATACTGACCTATGGGAAATAGTTTAACTTGTATATATTCACATGTAAATTGCTTTTTCATATTTAATAAAAATGATGATATAAAAAAAATGCATTTCTTGCTGCCTCTACCCCCCAGACTTGCCCAATGCTCCCCCCCCACCCCCTGACTTGCCCAATGCTGGCTCTCTCCCCCCAACACTATCTCTCTCCTCCCACCCTCCAACGTTTCCTCTCTCCCCCCAATGTTTCCTCTCTCCCCCCTCCATTGTCTCTATCCCCCTCCCTCCCCCCAACGTTGTCTCCCTCCCCTTCCCTCCCCCCAACGTTGTCTCTCTCTCCCCCCACTCTACCCTCTCCCAGGTGACTAGTGGGGGCAGACTCAGTATTCTGTTTACTGTTGCCGAATTGGATTGTTTTTGTTACCGCCACCTTGCCTGTGCCCCCGACCTCGGATTTCCCTTGACTACGTTCCTGTGCTTATTTCCCTGACCATTGGATCGGCTGACGTTGCTTCTATTCTGACTTCCTATTTACTTGGCGTTTCCCCGGATTTTTCTACACACCCTGGCTATTCCTGTATCATTATATCCTGAAGTGCTGCCTCCTAACGGTGCTGTATACTGTGACTAGTGCACGCATAAGAACTGTGCTATATACTGCTACTGCTTATTTGACTACCATGCTTATACCTTGGACTACGAGGAGTCTACCACCGGGATATATTGGTGTTTGTACTATTGCTCCTACTCAAGCAAGGCGGTCTGTTTCCAGTGTCCTTATCCATTCCACTACCCAGGTGTGTTCCTCAGCTGTTCATTCATATCACTGTGACACATTTACCATTCCTGTTTTGCCGTACCCTGGATTTTGGTTTTTATATCCTGTATATCCTCACATGGTAAGACCTCGATTTGAGGTCCGACAAAAAGACCACCTTGAATATAAGAGAATTTGCTCTGAAAAAACCTCATCTTATATTCGAGCAAATACGGTATAAAACCCCAACATTCTCTGCTACTTCCTCTTCCGTTGGTGTGCCAATCAGGAGAAACATAGACGAACCAAGAAATAAACCCAACTTCCTAAGATGAAGATAAACTGGAACAGACCACAGCCGTAAAGGAGGATATGATATTGGAAGAGAGAAGACAATGGCAATGTGAAAGTAAACTGATCTCCAAACTCGTTGTACCATAAATAATCCGACATGATACTGCAAGTAACATAATAAAGCAAGAAACGAGTACATAGGCAAAATTTACAATAAACTATCAATGGCGAAAATATTAAAAGGGAGAGAAATACTCTCCTACTGCCTTTAATAAAATTCAGATTATTTCTCCACCAAGACTAGAATAATCCCTAATTTTATGGCAAGACAGGAGGCTTCGTATTTGCAATTTTAACGCTGGTCCAACAAGGAAGTCGACACGTGAGCCTGAGGCCGAAAGTAAAAACTTTCTGTCAACTCCCTGGACGAATCAGCGGCCGCGAGGACATGATCCGCCCGAAGTAAAAGCTGCCAAACCACAAACCGAATGAGCGCTGGAGCACCCATCGATACCCACCGATATAGAAGGAAATTATACCGGCTTGAAAGGGCAAACTTTGGAGATAAACAAGTGTGGGAGGAGGCAGAGGCCTTTGTGGGGCACCGTGATGGAGCGGTGAAGCAGGGATGCGCGCTTTAGTGAAGACACGCGGTAAGGTAAGCAGGGGCGAAAACTAGGCCTTTCCGCTAGGGTGTTGTAATTAACCAAAAACGGGAGCTGACAGCATGCGTATGACAGCAATATAAGGTAAACGGAATGCACAGGGGCATAGATGACTGCAATACTTAGTATAAAGTATAGTAATGCAATAATAATTTTAAGAGACAGCATCCAATATACACATAGAATACCATAAAGAGAGACTTTGTATTAGACAGTGCTCACCTAGAGGTCAAGCAGCAAAGAAAGAGATAGTAGCAGGGAGTACAGGATAACGGATAGTCAGCAGGCCGGGTCATACACAACAGGAACAAAAGTAAAATGAAGGTTATTAAGGAGGCAAGGTCACAAAACAGGCAAATAGATCGGGGCAGGCAGCAAACAGCGGAGTCAAAAAATCACAGCAGGAGTCAAAAACCGGAGAATCAAATAATCAGTAATAAACGCTAGATCAAGCCACAAGGAACTATCTCAGGCAAGGTCTGAGTAGCAACTGAAGGTTTAAATACAGTTTAGGCGGTAAAACCCGCCCCCAATAGATCCCAAAAAAGTAGATGTATAACCCTTTAAGGCTATGTTAATTTTCTGTGTGTAGCGGTACTGCGCATGAGCGCAGTTTCTGTTTGTTGCACGTTCGTCGAGGGGAAGCAGTGAGCGCGTGTGCAGTCCTGGATGGCTGAGACGCTGAACGGAGCCTCCGTTGCCCGCCTGCCTTGTCTGCAGAGGCAGCGGTAGCGGAGGTATTGACCTCGTGGCAGCAGGTAAGTTTCTTTATTACAGACACAGTCAATTTGCCCAATAATATGCCAGTATTATTTTACCGTCTATAAGCCACAGATACTTTGCCCAGTAATATGCCAGTGTTCTGCTGCCAATAATATGCCCCAGCCGATTTGCCCAATGTTATGCTGCCAATAATATGCCAGTATTATTGGCCATTAATAAGACACAGGCAATTTGCCCAATAATATGCCACCCTCCACCCCCCTTCCCCAGTACTTACCTCCTAGCTGCTCCGTGTCCCCGGTTGTCTCCTCCGTGCAGTCTCTCCTCCTGCACGGATAAGGGAAGTACAGTTACCGGATATGACGTGATGTCCGGGTAGTCTTATATTAAGGCCTTTTCTTTTCCCCCTAAATATCCAAAGTTTGAGGTCATCTTAAAATAAGGGTCATCTTATCTGAGCGCTGCTGAGCGCACCCCCCTTAGTTGGTGGATCCAGGGGCAAACTGCTCACCCCTTTCAGGTACACCACTGGTAATCATTTATTCTTACTGGAAAAAGTAACAAACCTTCCAGCTTTGAGGTGCATTAACTATAATGAAGCATTAACAATTACGCTTGGTCTGCAAACCAAGCCTAGTTTAAACATTTTGCAGGTCCTACTCTTCTTTTTTTTGTGGCAATTGATGGAGGGACGTCCTTTTTTGCTGTTATTTTCTGAATAGAGAAAAGAGACTGAAAAGCTCCCCGTGAAGGATCCTCAGCTCCTGTGTAACAGAATCCTGCACCCTGGATCAGCAACAGCCACGATGATCCCAATACATAAGATCTCTAGTAAAAAGCCTTACTGATTTAAGGATGGGTGTTGGACTCTCTTAGAAGTGAGGTTTGGGATCTGAATGGATAGCAATGGGAACAGTACCAGCTGCTTCACATAGCCTTGTTTTACTACATTTTAAAGCAAAATACAGTTCAACTAAATGCGTAGTTGTGTCTTAAAACTATTTAACTCTTTGATTCCTTGATAGCTTGTACTCCACTCTGGCACTCGATGGGTTAAGTCGTCTCATTTGGACTGTGGTGACATTTTTAAGCTCCTTGACATTTATCTTATTTGCTTATATGGCAATGGAGCTAAATTGAAATTATTGTCTGCAGAAGACATTGACGGCATGATGCGGACAAGCATTGCTCAGTGGTGACTCACAAGCCCCAGGTGCTACTACAAAAGCCATCAGTGTCATCCTTTACAACCTTTCATTGCTGCTTTTGCACCGAGATGGCACCTGAGGGCACTCAAGTGTACTTGGACTAGTTCAAAGCAAAAATGAATTGCTGCTTCCTAAGAGTTTGATAAAGATTTCATCTGTTGGACACAAACATCCACTCTGCAGCAGGGCCGGACTGACCTACCGGAATACCGCGAAAAATCCTGGTAGGCCGTCTGGCCTGGTGCGGCCGTGCAGTGCAGCTGCTTAATGTGTTTCGGTGGCCGTCACTTTAAGAATTTCGGCGTTTGTCCTGCTGACACTTTAGGAATGCACACCAGGTGAAGCAGGGAGGTGTCATTCACTGGGGAGCCACTGGCAGCATCTATGTCATCACTATGCGCAAGGAGGGTTGCCACCTTTTGTTCAGAAAAATACCGGACCTGCTACTCCCTCCATAGACTTAACATTGACTTCAAGCCAATTTTTTACCGGCCTGTCTATGCGCAAGGCATCACTGATTGAGTGCTGAGTGTGTTTCACACTCAGAGCAGATGCTGCCAGCTGCTCGTCTAGGTAAAAATGAAAGGGGGGGCATCGGTTAAAATATAGGGGGTAGAGATACAGAAATGAGGAGGCAGAGGAGAGAGAGACTACACACATGATGGGGGAGAGGAGAGAGAGACTACACATGGCAGGGGAGAAGAGAGAGAGACTACACACATGATGGGGTAGAGGAGAAAGAGACTACACAAATGAGGAGAATGAGACTACACACATGAGGGGGGAGAGGATAGAGATTACACACATGAGGGGTGAGATGAGAGAGACGACTACACATGAGGGGGGAGAGGAGAGAGATACTACACACATGAGGGGGGGTAGGAGAGAGAAACTACACACATGATGGGGAGAGGAGAGAGACAACAGACATGGGGGGAGAGGAAAAGACAGACAGACATGGGCAGTGTCCCTCTCAAGATCAGCCTCTGCATCTGCCCTTGCGGGCAAGTCCTGTGGTGCAATCTCAGTGCTGGGTAGGGTGCTGGGGCAAGTCATGTGAGTGCAATCTGTGTGCTGGAGCAAGTCCTGTAAGTGCAATCTGTATGCTAAAGTCCTGTGAGTGCAATCTGAGTGCTGGGTAAGTGCTGGAGCAAGTCCTGTGAGTGCAATCTGGGTGCTGGGGTAAGTCCTTTGAATGCAATCTTGGATCTGGTGTAAGTGCTGGGATCTATGTTTTGACCTGTATATGGGGGCATATGTCAGGGTAGTGTGTGAGATATAACCTTGTGTACATAATGAGGGTATATATTGCCCTATGCAGGAGTATATATCAGTTGTATCTTTAAATAATACAAATGTACTTTTAAAATGCATTTTAGACATTATCTGGGGCTGGCATCCAAGTATTTCCTGGGCTGGTTTTTATTCCCAGTCTAGCACAGCTGTGCAGGGAAAAACTTAACCATGAATAATGTATAGTTAAATATTTAAACAGTCAGTTTTTTAAAAAAAAATGCATTATGCAGGGCCAACTCTGTTTTTCTCACAGGAGGAATTTCGTAGGTTTTTCTCTGCAGGATTCTTAATTAAGATGGTGATATGAAATATTCATCTCACTTCAACTCACCTTGTAGGGAATAGACTGTAATATGTAACTAGCCCAATATGCACTTGACACAGAAACCAAATAAATAACTATACAGAGAACAGAACTGGTCCACGAATTAAATAAATCCATCATGGTGGCATTGTGAGATTTAAAAAAAAAAAAAAAAAGGAAAGATATTAATAAAAATTTTATATCATCGGCAACATAATAATACACATTTTCCAGATACTCATTGAGCTGAACTTTCACAGCCCAATTATACAGACGATGCCTGAGTTTAAATTTCTTTACATATTTGATGAAAACAAAATCTTCTTTTCATGGCTTTCATTCTTCAGATGGTCTAAACAAAAGTCAATATATTGGTAGTTATAAACATTAAACAAGGGTACACTAAAAATGATTACTCTTCCTGTTGTAACATACTTCTTATGATGGAAGCTGGTGACATCTAGTGGAAAAAAAGAAATATGCATGAAACTATGCAAACATGACTACAGTGTACAGTCAGTGTAATGATAGGGTTCGCTATTTAAAAAAAGCCTACAAATAAAATATTACAGATGCAAAAGACACATATTGGTCAATGAAATTATAAAATTCTGAAAAATGAAAGTATAACATCAGGAATTACAAAAGCACATGAGGTCAAACATAAAGAATAAAACATGCAGACCACTTATGAAGAGAGACTTTAAAACTTGCATTTATATATGTTAAAAAAGAGGTGTCTCACAGGGGAATTATATAAATATGTGCAGGGCCAGTATATATATATATATACGTCCTGACTTTTCATGTAGCATTGCGCTTCTTAGCAGCTATTCTCAGGGCTGCGTTGGATCCGAAGCAGCCTACAAGAGTGCATTCGGCACCCCCCCATCCCTCCCCCCACGCATACGATAACCGCGAATGTGATCTTATGTGTTGAAACAAACATAGGCCGTGATCTGCTTTCACTGCCTTTGTGTTAAAGGTGTTGCATCGATCAACGCATCATGCAACACCCTTCTCTCCATCCCCAGGGCAACACAATCACCCGGTGATCGCGGGTGTCGTACTGAAGAGGAGCATGCTCCTCCAATATGGTGTGCCCAGCAGAGAGCGACGGAAGTGAGGGACAAAACTCTTGTCTGTTGCTTGACTGCCCCTAGATCTAGGGTTAGGGTTACAATTAGGGTTAGAGTTACAATAAGGGTTAGGGTTACAAATAGAGTTAGTACAAGGATTTAGGGGTAAATTTAGGATTAGGGCTGGTGGTCAAAAGGTCACTGTAGAAGAAAATGTTTAGGAAACAAAAAACACTACTATTGATTATTTCCCTATTACTTGAAATAAAAAAAACTGAAAAACATGAAAACATTAGTATTTCTAAACTCATGATAACTATACAGATGGGGTCTTTTTTATCATTTGTAATTGTTTAAAAAAATATCAGGTCAAAGTTACAAAAAGTGTTTTTTTTTGGCATATTTTCATCATATTTTATATATATTATTTAATAGAATATAGAATTAAATACAAGGTTTGGTTTTTTTTTGCTGCAATTTCCCGTCTGACAGGCGTTTTTATGATTTATATGTCTAGTTAACCTAACCTAAGCAGCCTACTGCTTTTCCCTCCCTTGCTGCAGGTCCAACGTGCAGGTCCAAGCGAACCAGTGTGTTAGAGGATTAGGGCTTATATAATGTCCTCCAGGTTTAATGATCCCTGAGAAACATGAGAAAGAGTTCCCTGTTAGTGAGTTTGAAATATTTACTTATCAGGGCGCACTACATCAAAGTGAGCTCACCTTAGACTTCAGTGGCATAGGGGAAGCACGCACTGTTTTGCTCGTTTTAGAAGACCATTGTAAGAATGGTTGTTTATGCTATAGGGATATGCTACCTTTGCCTATGATTAAGTGCCTCTATTCACTGTATTTCTCTCCACTTTTGTACCCGTCTGAATATATTTATTAAAAATGGCTAATTTCTTCAAGTTAGTGACTGTGAACTCCCTCCGCAAACCGATTGCTTGGTACCTCCATTTCCTTTATGACCAGGCCGGAAAGCCTGGCATTGAGGGAGGCTCTACTTTCAGAATACTTCAGGCAATAGGAGGCTTGTTCTCTACCTGGCTTCTTGACTGCAAGGATCCCATGGAGCTCTTTCTTCAAATTGTTACAGTTGTCACATATAATATTGGGTGTTGTGATGTTACTCTAGTCTAGAGTCTTAGATCATATAATCTGCATTTACTGCATGGCTTGCTTAGAAACAGACACAAATGGGTTTATTCACTAAATTTCGAGAATAGCTTGAGGAGGTCGACTTTCATTTTGAGCATTGGCACCCAAGTTTGACTTAGGAAAAAACCCAGGTTCGAGTCTTCCTCATTGAAAGTAATGGGAGGCAAAATTATTGAAGCTATTTTTGAGAGTAAGTCATACTCAGGTGCCGAATTTTAGGGGATAGACCCAATTGAACATAAGAACCATTTGGCCCATCTTGTCTGCTAGCTCTGCTAAATGTCATTTACTAGTTGACTTTCCAAAGAAGAGGGTAAGAACATGAGGTACAGTTTTATTTTGTACATCTAAAATAATATAGAGATTAAAAATGACCTATTCATATGTGAGCAGAATTGTAGGCAAATCCATTGTGGCTTTGATATGCAAATAACACATATCCCATTGAAAACCCTTTATTTGCATATTGAGCTACAGGGGATGTCAGTTGCATGCCAAGGGTGGTGCGGGTGGTGCGGACCTCACCGGTGACATGCCCAGCAGGGGTGACAACCGTGCTGCCGCATCCTCCGGCAGCGAATAGCGCTGCTGAACTTTTTTTTTTTCTGGCAGCAGCATCAGCTAGATTCGACTGCTGAAAAAATTTTTAAAAAAAAAAAATCATTGTGACTGGATATGACAGTACGTTACCGTGTTTACCTCCTCTGTGCAGCAGGGGCGGATCCAGAGTCTGATCTTGGGAGGGGCACATGTCCGTCTGTCTTTTCCTCTCTCCCATGTCCATTTGTCTTTTCCTCTCTCTCATGTCCTTCTGTCATTCTCCTCTCCCCATGTATGTCGCACTCCTCTCACTCCCCGTGTCCATCTGGCTCTCTTCCTTCCCATGTCCGTATCTCCCCTCATCCTTCCCATGTTAGTCTTTGTATCCTCTTCTTTCCCATGTCTGTCTGTCTCTCCTCTACCATCCCGTGTCTGTCTGTCTCTCCTCTACCATCCCATGTCTGTCTCTCTATCCTCTACCATCCCATGTCTGTCTGTCGCTCTCTCCTCTACCATCCCATCTCTATCTCTCTCTTCTCCCTTCCCATTTATGTCTTCCCCATCAGTGTTCTCTCTTCTCCCCATCAGTTGTCTCTCCTCTCTCCACCATCAGTGTTCTTTCCTCTCTCTCCCCCATCAGTGTTCTCTCCTCTCTCCCCCTGTTCTCTCATCTCTAACCCCCCCAGTGGTGTATCTTGGTTTTGTGCTGCCCCAAGCAGACAAAATTTGGGCACACCCCCCCACGATGCACACCCATGACATGACCCATAACCTACGTTGCACACAAAGGACATGCCCCATCCCCATTTACATGCCCCCATCACCCCATTACATACACATTGCCAATATTATTTGCCATTAATATTCCCCAGCCAATTTGCCCAATAATATGTCAGTATTATTTGTCATTAATATTCCCCAGCCAATTTGCCCAATAATATGCCAGTATTATTTGCGATTTAATATACCCCTGCCAGCTTTGCCCAATATTATGTCAGTATTATTTGCCATTAATGTTCCCCAGCCAATTTGCCCAATATTATGGCAGTATTTTCCATTTAATCTGCCCCTGCCAAATTGCCCAATATTATACCAGTATTATTTGCCATTAATATTCCCCAGCCAATTTGCCCAATATGCCAATATTATTTGCCATTAATAAGCCCCTGCCAATTTGCCCAATAATATGCAAGTATTATTTGCCATTTAATTTGCCCCTGCCAATTTGCCCAATAATATGCCAGCATTATTTGCCATGTAATATGCCCCAGCCTATTTACCCAATATTATGCCAGTATTATTTGCCATTTAATAAGCCCCTGCCAATTTGCCCAATTATATGACAGTGTTATTTGGCATTAATAAGCCCCAGACAATTTCAAGACTTACCTGGTGGCTAGTGGCATGACTTCCAGACAATTTTCAGGACTTACCTGGTGGCTAGTGGCAGGATTTCCAGACAATTTTCAGGACTTACCTGGTGTCTTGTGGCAGGACTTCCAGACAATTTTCAGGACTTCCCTAGTGGCTAGTGGCAGGCAGCATGGTGTCCTCCCCGGCGGTTGTGCAGAGAGGTCACGTGACCCGTGTGCGTCTGACATCAGAGCGCTGGTCACGTGACCTGTTGGCACTTCCCTGTCACACTGTATGGGGAGCCGAACAGGCAGCACGGAGGTTTCTCTGTCCTGCCTGTTCGGCTCCCCGTGCAGCCTGCAGGCAGAGTGATGGTGAGGGGAGATCTTCTGATCAACTCTCACCTCTGTCTCTCCTGGCAAGAGAGTTTTTTTTTTTTAATTTGTTTTTTTTAATGGTGGTAGCGTTTTTCTTTTTCTTTTTCCACCTCCGGGGGATCCGCCACTGCCGTGCAGGAGGGAAGACTGCACAGAGGAGACGACTGGGGACACAGAGCAGCAAAGGAGGTGAGTACTGGGGAATGGGGAGGAGGGTTTTAATACAAAGAGCAAAATACTGGACGATTGAATTGCCAAATACTGGCATATCAAATGGCCAAATCCTGAAATATTGAATGGCAAAATACTTGCATAATAAATGGAAAAAATACTGGCATATTGAATGGTAAAATACTGGCATATTAAAGGTCTAAATACTGGCACATGGAATGGCAAAATGCTGGCAAAATAATACTGGCATATTATTGGGTAAATGGCTGTGGCTTGTTAATGGCAAAATACTGGCATATTATTGGGCAAATTGGCTGTGGCATATTAATGACAAAATAACACTGGCATATTATTGGACAAATTGTCTGTGGCTTATTAAAGACAAAATAATACAGGCATATCATTGGGCAAATTGGCTGTGGCATATAACTGTCACTTGTTCTATCTCTTCAAATGTCTGTCTCCAAAATATGAGGTATAGCAAGATGTCCAAGCTGGGGACTTAGCGGTGGCAGTGGCTGCTTCATGTCAAGACGGAAACTCTCGTCGCTTATTTCCTTTCTTTGAGCCATGGCTGGGTTTTCTAGAGGAGAAGTGCAGTTTGGTATGGTGAGAATCCACATTGGGACTAGCGCTGAACTGGGAAAGAGCAAACCAAAGATTTTGTTAAAATCATACATTTTGAGTTGTTGTGCATTGAGATGAAAAATAAGGATTTTTTTAAGTAACACACCCTGACATTCTTCTGATGTTGCACTGCCTTATGTTTTGGGTATAGCGTAGGATTTGTTTTAATTACAAAATCCAAGACCACATGTGGTATCTGGTGGTGGCATCTTATTGTCCACTGATGAAAAATCAAGAGACAATTGACTCTGGCTTACTTGCTTGTTTTGATGTAGCTGTCAGTCTGTTTGGTTTGCGTGATCGACAACTGTCTCCTCTATGATCAGTGCATAGTCTGTGCGCAAGTATAAAGGTGTAAAATTTAATGTAAAGTCTGTTTTCACCTACAGGAAAAAGAATGGACATCCCCCAAAAAACACTATTACAATAATGTATAATACCATTAAACAACACAGGTTGGCAAAAATGTGTTTTATGCTGTTCTGCCATGTAGGACAATGTTACAGCAAAAACACTATTATTTTATATTTTTGATTTTATTTATAATCTTTTTTTAATTCTGATTTATTCATTTCATAATATGTTTGAGCTGCAAAACATTATTTTTATAATAATTTCTGTTAATTCTTTTATTTTTATTTTATTCTTTTTATCACATTTTTGAGTTACATTTTATTATTTTTATAATTGTTTTTGATTTGCTTTTTATAATTTTTGCAATAGTTTTCAAGTTAGGTTTTATTAATTTAGTTATGTTTGATTTGCATTAAATTCTTTTTATGGGATAGACAGGATCAATATCTGAAGATGTGGTTTTATTGGCTGGAGTATATGCAGGATCCTGGGACTCGTGTTTTGCTGGAAACCTAGTCAGGCGGATGGCCTGCCCACATTTTTCTAACACGGTAAACATATCTATCCATATTCATATTTTTCATGTGTGTCGTTTAAGAGTGTTGTGGTTCTCCTGGTCATGACTTTGTATGCTATTTTTAAATTTACTTTTTGTAACATTTTTGTGTGTTTTATTTAGTAATCCACAGTAGGACCGAATATTTTGAAAATATGTTCTGGTTAAGGAGATTCAGTTATTTTTAAAATGTTGCTTGGTAGGTTTATAGAAGAAACCTATCTTTAATTTCCAAAACTAGAATCCCGAAATATCCAGCTTATTCCATAGATTTAAAGCAGCCAAAATGACACGTCTACAGCTTGGTCAGGAGTCTATTTCGGTTGTTTGATGTGGTAGAGCTAGGAAAAAGCTATGTTAAGTCTATGGCAGCAACTAGTAGCTCATTGAAATCCATTAGCTTGTTCTGTATTTGACAGATAATCCAGATGTTAACTCACCTTTTCAATTCAACATAATTAGGCAGTTATGAACAAACACTGCTGAATTATGTGGGAGATGAACAGATTTGTTGTACTTACTGTGATCAGTCAAATATTCTACATGAGCAAAGAGGTATTAGAACTGATGTTAAGTTACATGATCTGTGTAGAGGGGTAACAGACAGCTACATTTTAAGGCACAGCAGAAAGAACCCATGATGGTTCATGGTTCATGTGTTGCCTACCCAACCTTTGTATTCAGTTATGCAGGGCAAGATTTTCTACTAATTGTTGATCACCATTCTGACTTTTTGGAGACTGAACTCCTTCCCGACCTGTCTGCTGAAACTACAATCAAGCGTTGTAAGGCACAGCTTACACGTCATGGACAGAGAGACAGGGTAATCTCAGATAATGGACCTCAAATCGCATGTGAGCAATTGAGATGGTTTTCTACAGATTGGGGGCTTGTGCATCTTACCTCTTCCCCACAGCACCCACAGGCTAATGGTAAAGCTGTAAAGATAGCAAAGAAGCTTTGCAAGAAAGCCAGCTACAATGGTAATGACCTATGGAAAGCCATTCTACATTGAAGGAACACCTCAAACGAAGATATGGACAGTAGTCCTGCACAGTGCTTGATGTCAAGGAGACTGAAGACTTCATTGCTATTGACCAACAGGTGACTTGAACCTTGAGTTGTAACATGTGTATTGGACAAACTGCGATGGAGGAAACAGATCTCCAAACTGACAATGTGTCTGCCAAAGACATAGATCAACTAAGCATTGGAGAGCCAATCCGTTTGAAGCCGCTCACTGGTGACAGGACTGGTAGCTGGAGACTGGGTACCTGTGTTCAGAGGGTGGCTCCTCGCTCATATTGTGTGGATGTGGAAGGCACTCTCTACCGCCGCAATCAAGTGGCAGAACAACCAATCACACAAGCCTACGAGCAACCTTCACTTGACCCTAAAGAAGAGTTCAATGCCCCTAGCCCTGCTGGATTCAAGGCAGAGACAATATACAATACTGCTGTCATATCTGAAAGATGCAATAAGGGTGATATAGTTCAGCAACATATACCAGCAAGTTCTTCTGTGCCAAACACACCAACCCAAATCATTGTTACATTGTGTAGTGGTAGAGTTTCAAGATTTTTCCTGAGTTTAGAAATACCCAATTTTAACAAGTTTTTCTGTTTTTTTTATTTTATTTTATAGGTCAATAACTTAAAGTATTACTTTTTCCTAAGCATTTTCACCCATGGATACATTTTTTTTTTTTTTTTAATATGTATTCTTTTCTTTTTTAATACATCAAATAAGGCCAAACATAAGACGTAAGAAAACAAAAAAGATAACGGTATTCACCAACACAGACAATCTCCCAAGATGTTACACATATAAATTCTGCAGTTGGGAGAAAGACATATGGCTCAAAAGCCAAAAACACCTTACATATTAAACAATACATTTTACAAATTACACAATACACTATATCCGAGGGGATCTCTAGGGAGTAAGAGGGGAGGGGGAGGTAGGATTCAACCGTGTCTGCAATCTCCTTAACGTCCGGATTTTTATTTTTTTATTTTTTTCCTTTATTCTCTTCTATTCAATCCAGGACGTGTAGTTGCCCTTAAGTCTATGTCCTTCTGTGTCATTCAGGGTCTAGTTATTTTAAATTTCTTGGCTTATCCATTTATATAATTTTTCCAATTCTCCCACGCCATTTTTTGAATTGTTTTCCCTCTATCTTCCATCTGAAGTTGGTATGTTATCTGATTTTTCAATTGCTCCCAATTGGGGATTTCCATTTTTTTCCAATTTCTAGCAATTAGGGTCTTAGTAGCAATTAATACGTGTGTTACTATATATCTGTTTTCTTTCCCTTTCACATCCAGATCCAAGTACAGAAGAGCCATCTTTGCAGTTGGTATTGTGTCTATTTTAACCAAGTCCCTCAAAATTTCAAAGGTTAAGTTCCATAATTTTTGAATTTTATTAAATGTCCACCATATATGTAAATAAGAACCTAATTGGTTTTTGCATCGCCAACAAAGTGGGTCTTGATTGGGGTACATGTTGCTAAGTTTTGATGGGACCAAATAAGTTTTATTCATTAGTTTGTATTGCATTTCGATAAGGTTCAGACAGTGTACATTTTCTTTAATACTTGGAATTATTTTTAGCCAGTGATCTATTTCGATTTTATCTGCTAGTTCCTGCTCCCATCTTTTTAAAGTTTGATTTAGGTCCTCGTATATCTCTCATTTTGGGCTCCTGAAAAGTGGATTTTTTAAATATGTGCTTATTTTACAATTTTGGGTATACATTAAGTTCAATCCTGTTATCTCTTCATCATATTTACTATTCTTTATTTTGGCCATTATATAATTTTTAATTCTTAAGTACTTAAAAATGTCTGCCGTATTTAGATATGTTTTTGGTCTGTCAGATCTAAGAATGTTCGAATTCCCTTTTTCTCCCAATCTGTTAGATTCATATATTCCATGTTATATTCTAAAAGCTTTACTGGTCCCTCAATTCGCAAGATATTATCCCAATCTAATTTATAATACCTTTTAAATTTCTCGCAAAATTCTAGAGACTCTTCTACTATTTTCTTTCCTTTAATCTTAGTTTCTTTTCCCCTAGTTTTCATTTTTATCCATGGTAATAAGGTGAGGTCTTTAATTTTGATCATATTACTTCCAATATTCCACCATCCTTCTGTACTGTTTATCCCATTAAGCCACTTACTTAGATGTTTTAAGAGGAAAGCATCATGGTATTTTTTGATGTTAGGTAGGGCCACCCCTCCATCATTTATATCCTGATAAAGTAATTTCCTTCTGATCCTATTTCTTTTTTTTTTTCCAAAGTCCAAAAATAGTTTTTGCAGGTCTCTCAATTGTGTCATTGTAACGTAACACGGAAAAGATTCAAAAATATACATTAATTTTGGCATATTGTAAGATTTGACTATATTTATACGACCCCACCATGAGATTTCAAGTTTTCCCCAAGAGTTGAAAAGGTCTCGTGACTGTATCATCAATCTGTCCAGATTAATTTCTACTATTTTGTTTATTTGGGGTGCAAATTGTATTCCTAGATGTTCTATCGATTTTGTTGCCCATTTAAATTCATATTTATTCCTTATTTGGTCTTTATCCTTTTTTTCCAAATGTAACCCCATACAAATAGACTTGGAGACATTTAGTTTATAATTTGAGAGTTGTCCATATGTGTCTATCTCCTCCATTAAGCTGTCCAGTGATTGTACTGGTTTTGTAATAGTTAATGTTGTGTCATCCGCATATAACGTTAGTTTGTATTCCTTCTCTCCACTCTCAATCCCTGATATGTCTTTATTTATTCGGATTCGTTGGGTCAGTGGTTCTAAAGCCATAACATACAAAAGTGGGGATAGAGGGCAGCCCTGCCTGGTACCATTACCAATGAGAAACCAGGGAGACCTGATTCCCCCCCCCCTATGTTGGCAGATGGGGCCGTATATAATATTTTTATAGCTGTTTCCATCCAACTTCCTAGACCAAGAGATCTTAACACACTAAACAGAAAGTTCCAGTTAACCCGGTCAAAGGCTTTTTCAGCGTCTAAGGATAAGATAATTGTTGGATTTTTATTTCTAATGGTCAAATCTATAAGATTAATTAGCGTTCTTATATTATTTGCGGCTTTCCTCCCTGGAATAAAACCGGTTTGTTGATCGTGAATTATAGATGGGATACAGTCCCCAATCCTATTGGCCAATATCCCCGAGAAGATCTTAATATCTTCATTTATCAGCGATATTGGGCGATAGTTCTCGATTAAAGTTGGGTTTTTATTTGGCTTTAGAATCGGGATAATATTTGCTTTAAATGTTTCTGGATCATTATTACCTTTGTCCACTAGGTTGTTAAACCAGGCAGTCATATATTTGCTAATGTTGGGCTTCATGATTTTATAGAAACTGCCTGTAAAGCCGTCTGGGCCTGGGGTCTTGTTTGGCTTTATTTTGTCAATTGCTTGAATTATTTCTTTTTCAGAAAAGGGTTGATTTAAGCTGTTGTGTTATCTTAGGGAGGAGACACGTGTCCAAGTAACTTTGTATTTGTTGATCATTATTTGCGCTTTGTAAATTGTACATGGATTGATAAAAATCTGCAAAGGCTTTACCTAACTCGTCGGGATCATCTTATTTTTATATATAATCTTAAATATTCTTTGAGCGGCATTCTTATTCTTTAATTTGGCCGTAAGGATTTTATCTGCCCTATTACCTTTTGAGTAGTAGTGTTGGTTCAGTTTACTTAGGTTATCCTTGACTGTTTCTATTAGTTTTTTGTTTATTAAGTTTTTGATTTCTTTTATTTTTATTATTAAACTTGTTGTGGGAGAGTCTTTATTTTTATCTGTAAGATTTTCCAGTTCCATGTATAAATCTGCCAAGGGTAATCCTTCTGCTTTTTTTTTTTCTACGCCATGTTTAATTAAGTATCCTCTAATCACGCATTTATAGGCTGCCCAAATTGTATCCATTGTTATGTCTGTAGTCATGTTTTCTTTAAAAAAGCATTCGGTCATTTCTTGTAAATAATTCAAGTTTTCCTCTGATTCCAATAATTTGTTATTTAGTCTCCTTTATGTCAGAGCGCCACCATCCCCAAGTTCTTGAATTTCCCATTTAACTGCGTTATGATCGGACCATGGTAATTCTATTATCATAATTTTTAAAATCTTTTTCAACATTGATCTGTCCCCTAAAACCAAGTCTATTCTTGAGTAAGAGTTATGGATTTGAGACCAGTGCGTGAAATCTTTAAGGTCGGGGTGGAAGGTGCGCCAGACATCGTGGAGAGAGTTTTTTTTTTATAAATGTTTTAAAGTTTTGAGCCTGTTTGATTAAAGATTTTGAAAATGTATTCCCCTTTGGGATACTTTTATCCATTTCTGGATCAATTATTAAATTGAAGTCCCCTGCCCAAATAAGTGGTCCCTTTTTGATCATATCAATCCTGTCTATTATTGTATTGAGGGTCGCAATTTGGTTTTTATTCGGAGCGTACATATTAATTATAGTGTATGTTATAAGGTTGATCTTACAGATTAAGATGTTATATCTCGCTTCTTTATCATTTAATGACCACATTACGTCAATTGCTATTTTATTTGATACTATTATTGCAGTACCTCTCTTTTTTTCCGTTTCTAAATTAGCGCTGGAAATAATTTTATACCCCTGGAATCTCATTTTTTGTACGTCGCTCGTTTTCCAATGGGTTTCCTGCAGTAAACATAGATCTATATTCTCTTGCTTCAGAAATTTACTCAATAGTGCTCTTTTATTTGGGGAATTCAGACCCTGAATGTTTAGCAACACAGATCTAACCATTGTCCCAAACGGTCTTCCTCCTCCCTCTCCACTCATCTCCCCGATCCCGCCGGGCTACATAAAACACATACACATAGAAACAACAATATATAACATTAAAAACATGCAATTGGAGGGTATTTCCCCCCTCCAAATTGCCTCCACTCATGCTATACCCCCCCTGGGGAATGCATATTCTCATAGACATTAGGTCTTTGACCTGAAGCTTGCTGGCTCGGAGAGGAATTTTCTCTAATAAATTTGACTTATTTATCCCTTATATTTATTCATTAAACTATTATAATACACCACTTAACTAATTCCCATAGGGAGATGTGAGTTCAGTATCTAAATATCTAATTTTTTTTTTCAGAGTATTACCTACTCCAAAATGTGTGTAGAGGGGAAAGCCTATTGTAGTGCTCCATGGAATTTTCTTTACTTTCCTTGTCTTTTTTTATATATGGAGTATTGATTTTACTCCTAGGGGTTGTATTAACTTATTCCTTCTATTTCCCCTGTGTCTAATTGATATAATACATGTTGTATACTTATTCCTAATAAGTGATTTAATATCTCTTTTAAAAAATCAAATAACAGATCACCGTGTGTACAAAGGTGGATCATATATCTTAATGAATATTTAAAAATGTGCTTGTTATAATACTCCGTGGGATTTTATTAATTTTCTTTCTCTTGTTTTATGTTTAAAGCTTTGGTTTTACTCCTAAAAGGTGTACTAACTTATATCTTCTATTTTCCCTGTGCCTACTTGATAATATACCGTATCGTGTTCTTATTTCTAATAATGATTAATATCTCTTTAAAATATTAAGTAGTGAATCTCAGTGTTTGCTAGAGTGAAACATATATCTTAATGTATACTTAGAAAAGTGTTTATAATAACTCCATTGTTAGTTAAAAATAATTAGATTCTATCCTCCCTTTTTCCCTTCTTTTCCCCTCCCCCTTCCTTCTTTCTCCCCTTACTCACTCTCTTCACATCTTATCACCCCCCAGGGACCCCCAATTCGGTGATTCTAAACCCCACCCGTCTCTCTTATTCCTAAAATCTACCCATTCCTCCATATCTCTAATTGTTTTAATTATTCCGTATTCCCTCTAACATTTAAAAATTTCCAACCATTTTGTTGCCTCTTCTTTGGTTTTTAATACATGTTTAAGTCCCTCTATATAAATGATCAAGCAAGGTGGGAACCCCCATGAGTATTTTATACCTTTTTCTCTAAGGGTCATAGTTGCGTGACCGAAATTTTTCCTTGCTGTTCTAGTATAGTAGGAAAAGTCCAGGAAAATCTTAATCTTTTCATATTCCTTAGGTTTATCTTTCCATTGTATAAATGCGGATATGATATTCCTTTTTATTTTATGTGATGTTAGGGCCACTATTTCATCCCGGGGTATTTCATCCGAGATCCCTCTCGGTCTAGCTAATCGGTGACATCTCTCTATGGAGTCTGAGGTGGGTTTGGATGCTCCCATTAACTCAAATAGGTTCAGTAGGTAGTTTTCCAATTTTCCCTGGTTCTCAGTTTCAGGAATATTTCGAAAACGTTAATTATTCCTACGTGACCTATCTTCTAGATCTGCTAATTTTTCTTGTAGAATTTCAACTTTTTTAGATAGAGCTTCCTGTTTTTCTTGGGTGTTTATCTCATTGATCTTGATCATTTCCATCTTTTCCTCCATGTCCTTAACTCTATTGCCTAATGCTTTAATGTCATTTTTTTATCTCAGTCTTTGTATCTCTTGCACCCATGGATACATTTTAGCCCAGCCATAATCCTAAAACCTAACCCTAGCTTTAACCCTAAATTAATCATATAGCTAACCCTTACCCGAGCCCTAATCAGTTATAAGTTTTAGTAGTTATTTTTAGTGTTAGGGACTTGAATAATGTGAGGTACTTTGAGGCTGGTTGGCAAGCTTACCATCTTATGGCCATCAGATGTAAGTAAAACCTCAACAATACCATATCAGAGTTTTAGGCTAGTTCCTTTATTGATGTCTGTATGTTTATTATGTTATCCCTGCCCTTTGTTTGTCTTTTGTGTGTTTATGTTTGTGTATGTTTCTTTAGTTCTGTTGTATTTGCCTTTAATTTGTTCGTGTATTATTTAGTTTTGCCTTTTCTCTTTAGTCTATCCTGTAGCCCTGCACTCTGTATTTAGTTCATCCCGTTTCTGTTCTGTTTGTATTCACTATGCTTGGTTTATTCTGTTCCAGCCTGTAGCATTCCACTATTCTATCATGGTTTTGTCCAATGCCTGCTTCAGGATGTCTGCAGGGTTTCTCCATTTCTCACCTCATCCATTCTGGATACAGCAGCTGCTTCCACAGGGAACTGGAATGTGGCATGACAAACCTGGGGCCTCAAGCTTCCAAGGGAGTGTGGTTACCCTGCACCAGGCCCCGTGTCTCCATATCTGTGCACTGGACTCTTGAACTTGGTGCTCAGGGTCCCGTGTCATTTGGACCCTGTTCATGACAACGTCCATTGTTGCAAAGGGGTTAATAAGCTTTATGCTGTATGTGAAATATACACTCTAGCTAGGCTACACTTACATTTCTACGTACCCAGAATTTAGACAAGGTAGTATATATATGATCACTGCCTTCCATTCATTAACCAACAATTTATTAATTTATTCAGTGAGTTTTGCCTCACTATTCTATACTGACAGCCATTTAGCAATAAGTCTGGCATTACTATTATCTTCAGTGACTGTCCTTATTACTTTGATTATTTGGAACATTTATAAATATTTTACCAGTTCTACAGAAAAGTATTTTTAATACTTAGAGACCCTACTCCAGTAGATAATTTGTACCAAGCAGTCATTCCTGAAGTTTCATTAGATGCTATATAGCTTAACTTGTTTTGACAAATACCCAGCCGCCTGCTATCACTATATATGTGTTATCGGAGACTATTTATGTAACATAACCAAATATTGGTTATATCCTTTCACTTATTTTTTTTATTTCTATTTGAGCATTTACACACTTATCACTTTCTCTTGCTTTTCTCTTTTTTTATTTAAATATTAATAAAAGTTATGTTTTTACAATATTGTGAGCATCAAACTCTCTACTTTTAGCCCATAGACCATGTAAAATAAGACAAGTATTGCACTGAAACCTAATGTGTTTCGCAACTTCATGCTTATTCGTAAGCAGTCTCACAATAAATGCAGACTTTACCTCCATAAATACATATTAATAAAACACAATACAATCAATTACAATTAAATACCTGTGCATGAATCCAATCATTCTATCCATGCATCTGAGGAATATTCAGTAGTCCCACAATTCATCTCTGAATAATGTGCATTGAATGTTCACCATGTTTCACCATACAATATATCCTAAAGCTAGACGTTAAATATACACATAAATAGTGCATTCATTTTCTATAGTCATAGACTTAATTTATCATAGAGAAGCAAATAGTGCACTTAGTAAGTTGCATACACAGAGATTGCAAGCGCCATATTGAAAGGCATAATGCCTTTCTAATATGCCACTGCTCTTCTGTGAGCAAGAACTCCGGAAGTGATCGCTTTCATCACTCTGGGGATGTGGCTTGACTGCCTCTTGAGTATATACATAGTCTTGGTTAGCCTTCTTTGTTTCTATGTCTTCCTTTCTATAAGGTCCCATGGAATATGGGACAATTAATATCCAGCTGCTCTATCATTAGAGCCAGTTCTATTAAAAAAAATTCTTTGTGTTTTTCATTTTATTCATTTGGTGTTTTCTGATGCATTCTGGTCCTTTTGTGTTTCTTTTTCATATTTTTGTTGTGCAGACTAGATGGGCCAAATGGTTCATATCTACTGACACATTCTATGTTTTTTGGATGCTTTACTGTTATCACCTGACCATATATCATTGAATCTGAGTAATCCACATAAAACATTTTCTAAAGGATGACATGTTTATTTGTATGTAATGCTAAATGTAACATTTAATGTGTTTTACCCCAGTAGACTCCTGGCCAGTGAATATGACATACACTGAACAAAATTATAAACGCAAAACTTTTGTTTTTGCCCCCATTTCTCATGAGCTGAACTCAAAGAGCTAAGACTTTTTCTATGTACACAAAAGGCCTATTTCGCTCAAATATTGTTCACATATCGTCTAAATCTGTGTTAGTGAGCACTTCTCCTTTGTCGAGATAATCCATCCACCTCATAGGTGTGGCATATCAAGATGCTGATTAGACAGCATGATTATTGCAAAGGGTGTGCCTTAGGCTGGCCACAATATAAGGCCACTCTAAAATGTTGACAGGGTTTAATTGCTTAAGCACTTTTTCCTGTGTCGGCCAATCCCATGTTTGCGGTGACTGTTCTTTAAATCCAGGCAGCAGGGGCTCATCCATCAGTTCTTCCTTAGTATAGTAACAGAAGAAAACAAATGTTTTTAAAATGTCTGCTTTCTCTCTGTCCTCGCCATCCAAATTTCCCATTTGGGATAACAAGGGCCCAACATTGTCTGCCTTTAGCTTTTTCCCATTTAAATACATAAAACAATTTTGGGGGTTAGTTTTACTGTCCTTTTATCATTTTCCAATTTAGCCATTTAATTTGCAGGCTTTGTACACTATAAGTGATACTGTTAGTCTCCTGCTTTTATAATGTTTGAATGCCATTTTCTTGTTTTGTATTTCCTGTTTTAACTTCCCAGTAAGCCATATTTTTTTGTTATTTGTGTCATTTGTATTTGTTTCCCATCAATAATTGCAGTGATTCCCTAATTCTCCATCAATGCTAATGTTTGGTGGCTTGTAGCATATACCCACAAGTGTCTATGCTAATCTCCACCCACACCTTCTTTAATACTGGGCTTTAATTAAAGATTTACATATAGACAAATCCCTCCCCCTTTTCTATTTACTCTGTCCATTCTAAAAAATGAGTAGCCTTGTAAATTAACTGACCAGTCGTGGGTCTCATCCCACCACGTTTCTGTGATTCCGATTAAATCATACTGTTCAGCACTTACCAGTATCTCCAGCTCACCCATTTTGTTTGTCAAGTTTCTTGCATTTGCTACAATACATTAAAGATTACTACCCATTTTCTGTTTAGTTGACAAACACTTAATGCCCGCAGGTTTAATTGCATGTACCTCCCTATGATCTATATTAACCCCACCGCTGCTTTCCATCTACTTTCCCATAGCTGGATCCACCTTGCAATCTACTCTAGCTATCATTACTTCATTTTGATCTTCACCCTCACCACAGAACCTAGTTTAAAAGCTCCAACCCTCAAGCCATCCTCTCCCCTAATACTGCAGCCCCCTCATCATTGAGGTGCAAGTCATCCTGTCTATAGTGTCTGTAGCTGACTCCAAAGTCTGTGCTCCAAGAACCCAAATCCCTCTTGCTTACACCACCTTTGCAGCCACGCATAATTATCCCTAAGCTCCCACTGTCTCCCTGATGTGGCCCCTGGTACTAGTAATAATTCAGAGAATATTACCTTGGAGGTCCTTACCTTAAGCTTATTTCCTAGTTCCCTAAAATAGTTTTTAAGGAACCCCCCCACCCACCTACCATTAACTTTGTCGTTAGAACGAACATATACTAAGACCGCTGGATCATCCCAAACCCCCCAACAATCTGTCAATCCTGTCCACAACATACAGAGCACCCGAGAGATAACATACAGTTCGGCATTCAGAGTCCTGCTGACAGAGTACCCTACCTTCCTAATAATAGAATCCCCTACCAGTAACATAGAAACATACAATGTGTCGGCAGATAAGAACCATTCGGCCCATCTAGTCTGCCCAATTTTCTAAATACTTTTATTAGTCCCCAGTTCCATGGGATAGCCTTGTGCCTATCCCACGCATGCTTAAAATCCTTGACTGTGTTTACCTCTACCACTTCCGCTGGAAGGCTATTCCATACATCCACTACCCTCTCAGTAAAGTAATATTACTACCCTCTCAGTATTAGTGATATTACTTTAAAATTTTTGCCCCTCTAATTTTAGACTATGTCCTCTAGTTGTGGTAGTTTTTCTTCTTTTAAATAAACTCTCTTCCTTTACTAGGAAGTAGTACCTGTCTAGCCTCCCTAGTCTCCTGGCTCCCAACTGTGCTGAAGAGGCTACTCACCTGGCTGCTAGGAGAGTCAACCTTCCCCAGAAATGCCTCTTCTGAGCTGATCTCCCCAGCATCCTCATACAAGATGGCAAACATGTTGGAATGAACTAGCCCAGAACAAGCCTCATTAACTCTCCGACCCCTACTTCCCCTTACACCTCTAACCCAGCTCTCTGCCCTGGAAACCTCATCTCCTACATCTTCACCCTTTTCTACACTGGCCCCAGCCAATGCCTTCTCCGTGAGCAGTAAACTCCGCTCTATGATGTTTATGTCGTCAGTGTTGTCAGTTGCCTCTTTAGCTCTAATATGATATTCTCCAAAACAGCAACCTGCTCACATCTGCAGCAGCGGTATGGACCCCGGGGAACTTTCTCCAAGACAGCATACATGCTGCAAGACATGCACTTAGTGGCATTATCCAACATGCTTTCCAATGTGAAACACACAATATATAGAGAGAAAACAAGGATTTATAGTTTACCCTCTTGACTTTTAACTCTTTATTTGCTTATAACTCCAACACTTGCGAAGCTGATCACCCGTATTCACCTGCTTCTTTCAGAATGAGTGTATCTCCTTCAAAGTAAACATATTCTCAGAGAGAAGGTTAATTATCTAATTAGCAACACCCTTCCAAACCTTTTCCCTCCAATACAGGTTTTTTTTTTCAACAGGACTATTCTCAATTTTATTTTCACAATGTGTTTATTTCTATTTCTATTTTATAGGGATATGAGAAATAGTAAATTCTACCTAGTATTTTGATCTTAACGTTTTACTGATCTTTGTGTGGATAGTTTGTGAACATTTATTTCAATGTGGTCATATGTCAATAGCCTGTGATAACCAAGGGATTAGGTGTAAATCGGGCTGCATAATCCCTCTAATTGACCTGGCTTTTCCTTTTCAGGCGAAGTATTTGCTGATTCATTTGCTGTAGACATGTGTTGTGACACAGCTTTTATGTAGTTTTTGTTTTCTTCACCAGATTTATATTTCTTCGTAAGAGTGCTTACTCAAATTTACCTATTCATGATCTGGGAGCCCCTGAAGGATATGACGCTGATTTAATGTTTATATACACCTGTTTTGGGGGCTTGGTAAGATTTTTTTTATTAGTGAGTCTATACATTAAAGTTGTGTGGTTTATTTAGCACTAGAATTAAATTTGTTATTAATTTCTTGCGGCAATTATTGGGCATGTTTGAGAACTAGACCGATTAGACAGATAATTCATAAATAAAAGAGGTGAAATGCTAAAAAAAACAAAAACAAACAATTTTATAATGGTGACCGCTGATTTTACTTTGAGAAGCCAAAGAGAGTGTTTTCACAAATTCTCACTGATGGTCAGTAGAGTCTTCCTTGCATAGTGACCATGACCTAGGGTGGCCAATCAACTGGTATGGAGGAAATACCATGGCTGGTATTTTAGGAGAGAAAAGGAATCATAGATCATCAACCCCTTGCAATTGCGCACACCCTCAGGAGAAACTCATGTGATTGCGGCCATGACAGCCGTTCAAAGAAGATTCCTCAACAATTCCTAGTTGGGAAAGTTAACAATGGGTAACATTGCTAAGCCCCTTACTAACACCTTGTCAGAACATTAAGACAATGTATTAACCCCTTCACGCCGGATGGTGCATTGGTCCTTAACGACCAAAGCACCATTTGGCGTCTGTGTGTTGCTGGCTGTCGATCATGAAGTGATCAGAGCCAAGAACACGCAAGCAAGGACCCAATCAGGGCCTCTATAGACCCTGTCAGTCCCTGCCGACATCCCACGTTTCTTAGTGATGTCACGTGTGATGTCAGGGAGGCGTGCCCGACCCCGGAAATTTGGCCATGCAGGGATGACGGGATTTAGAGAATGCTCAGTTTGAGCGTTTGCTACATTTCGTAAGTCAGACTGAGGCTACTCAAAGTGGCCTCATCTGATGCTGCGGATCCCGCTGCAAGTGTCTGCAGAGGGATCCTCAGTACAACTTATTGCAGGGAGCTACGATGAGCTGTTACATGCAGGACGGTCTATACCTCACACTCAAAGCAGGCTCACCTGACAGTGGGGACCCCACTGCAAGTCCCAGCAGCGGGAACCGCACACAGCTCATCGCGGAGGGCCGCAATCAGACTGTTTAATGCAGGACGTTCCATGCCATCCTACTAGCCTCTAGGCACTAAAAAGTAGGACGGCAAAGAACGTCCTACAAGCCTGAAGGGGTTAATGTAGCAATGTTGTATGCATGAGAAAAACTGTAGTAGACCATATATGAGCCACTGACCTTTCTCTGCTTTCTCTGTGAACTGGAATGTCTGCTTTAAACTAAACACAGGAAATTCATGCCTCACTTTTCCTTCTTAACCCTTTTAGGTATTTAATTAGTTACAGCGGCTATCTCATACCAATTTCCTGTCATTAATGAAGGTCTCTCACTTCTTTATCAGTTAATCAGTATAACAAGCTATTATTTATAGCCGTGTTCCATGTCATAGCAGCAGGGCCAACATCAGGGGGTGACGGGCGATACCCACCCCTTTAAAAATAACAATGAAAAAAAAATCCCACATGTGCCAGCAGAGACACTGGCCAAAGATCTCCCCTCGCGAGTAGGAAGCATGGGAATTGTGGCATATTAATGTGCATACTGGCTGTGGAATATTAATGGGCAAAGAGAGGCATATTAATTAGTAAATTGACTGTGGCAAATTAATGGGAAAACAGGGGCATATTAATGGACACAGAGTGACTTATTAATGGGCATACTGGCTGTGGCATATTAATGGGCAAATAGTGGCATATTAATGGACATACTGGCTGTGGCATGATAATAGTCATACCGGCTGTGTCATATTAATAGGCATAGAGTGGCATATTAATAGACATACTGGCTGTGGCATATTAATGAAAAAAATTGGCTGTGGCAAATTAATGGGAATACAATGGCATATTAGTGGGCATACTGGCTGTGGTATATTAATGGGCAGAGAGTGCCATATTAATGGGAAACCTGTGGCAAATGGATGGGAAACCTGTGGCAAATGAATGGGGAAACAGTGGCATATTAATGGGAATACTGGCTGTGGCAAATTAATGGGAAAGCAGTGGCATATTAATGAACAAACTGGCTGTGGCACATTAATGGAAAAACTTGCTGTGGCATATTAATGGGGTAAGTCTTGGATGTGCAATGTAGGTGGTGGGGCATGTTCTGGGGTACATTTAAAAAAAGATTTATGTAAAGGGCCCTGAAATGTCTGATGGCGGCCCTGCATAGCAGTTTAGAATAGGATAGCATAATGTCCGCAGGCTGAGTATGAATTAACAAGCAGAGCAAAATGAATACGAGCAGAAAAGCGACAAGATGAATGCAATACAGAGTGTGGCAGGTCAGACTAAGAAGCAAATGCAGAATTACACCATACAAGGGCAGGGCAAAGCATAAGACATAATTTTAGATCTAAGGAGACTGCATATGTGTGTGAGGGAGTGTGTGGATAAAGGGGTTAACTTCTGTGACACTGCCTATATCTGCTTAGCCCCCCAAGGGGTTAACTCCTCTGACACTGCTTCTGTTTAGCCACCCAAGGAGTTAACTTCCCTGACACTGCCTCTGTCTAGCCACCCAAGGGGTCAACGTCTCTGACACTGCCTAGATCTGTCTAGCCACCCAAGGGGTTAACTCCTCCGACACTGCCTATATCTGTCTAGCCATCCAGGGGTTAACTCATCTGACACTGACTATATCTGTTTTGATTTTGTTACAGGTCACTGGTCACATTAGGTGCCCCCCTTGATAGTTTATCAATGAATATGTGACATCCAGTGGACCCCGACTATTGGTCACATATTAATTTATAAACTATGGGGGGGGGCAGCATTTTTTTGAGTAAGGGGCCCTGAAATTTATGATGGCGGCCCTGCCCGTTTTAATCTTACTAATTAATAATCTATATACAAGGTCTGATGGCTGCAGTGGACTGCAAACACCTTCATGGATCAGGCATGTGTCTAATGATTTTATGGCCCCCCTAACCAGGGAGTGTATGGATCAGAGACGCTCTGACCAAACTGATTTTATCTGTTGGATCTCTGTAGAACTGGTTTATTTACTGATGAGAACATTCTTCAATACCCTATATTCTCCTGCTTTTTTTTTTATTTTTAAAAAGCCGTTAACTATGTTTTGCAATTAAGATTTTTGTTTTTATTAATGCCTGAGGAAGGGATCTAGCAACTTGGTCTTGAAAGCTTGGCATCCAACTCTCAGTTAGCCAATAAATGGTATAACTTTAACTCTACTTGTTTCCTGTTTTTCACAGCTAACACAGTACTACTCTTTTAACTATACATATTAGAACATGCAAAAATAGAGTTTCTCTATCTGCATTGAAAATAAGTTTGCAGTGGCTCTTTAACATGTAAATATTTTCTGGGGAAATGTAATTTGCATGTTTTGATTGTCTGTGTGCTGTACTAACAGTAATAGTGTCACCATTTGCTCTCTTACTCACCTCCTTTGCCCTGAGGAGCTGTACTCTTTATAGCTTTTGTAATATGTGCTTTACAGCCTCAGGGGCTTCCAGCTGTTCATGTGATGTCATTTCTGGATTAGTCACCCCTTGTTTATGTTCAGTGTTACAAACCACACAGTTTTTCTTTTCCAAAAAATCACTCATAGCTAAATTCCTCAGCCCTGCATGTCTTGTGATCCATTTGCTCTGTATATTGTCTGACTAACATTTAGAAACCATTTGAATTTCCAGACATTCTGCTTTGACTGCGAGTATTACAGTCAACCTGGCTGTTGTTTAGATTCTTTACATCAGGTGTGTCCAAGTTTATTCTGCAAAATACCACTTCGCTAGAAATGTATGTTTGCATGGGCCGCATTCATTTTTCATTAATTCAGATAATAATATATATACATATATACATGTGTGTGTGTATGTATATATATATGTATAGATATATATATTATATATAAATCACACTAATGTGCAGCGGTCACATTAACTACACACACACACACAGGTGCATCCATAATCACATTTACTACACACATACAGACACTTACCACACACCCACATACACATTTATGCACACACACACTTACCCCCCCCCCCCCCACACACACCACACATACACTTACCCCCCCACACACACACACACCACACATACACTTACCCCCCACACATACACTTACCCCGCCCACACACACCACACATACCCTATATACCATATAAATTAAATAACAAACACCAGTGTAAAAAAAAATTATGTGACAAAAATTGGTTGAAAATTCCCTCCAGTCAGTATCTAATCTACTACAGAGGTTTGTGCGAAAACCCCCCCAGATAGACTTGGACTTGTGTCCAACTTCAGTAGACATAGTGACCAAATTGCAAAAAATATATTGATACTTTGGAGAAAGTTCAGGAAAGGGCTACTAAACTGGTTCATGGGTTGAAGGATAAAACTTACCAGGAAAGGTTAAAGCATCTTAACATGTATAGCTTGGAGGAAAGACGTAACAGGGGGGATATGATAGAAACATTTAAATACATGAAGGGAATCAACACAGTAAAGGACGAGAGTATATTTAAAAGAAAAAAAACTACCACAACTAGAGGACAGTGTCTTAAATTAGAGGGGCAACGATTTAAAAGTAATATCAGGAAGTATTACTTTACTGAGAGGGTAGTGGATGTATGGAATAGCCTTTCAGTGGAAGTGGTAGAGGTAAGCACAGTGAAGGAGTTTAAGCATGCGTGGGATAGACACAAAGCTCTTCTAGCTATAAGACCGGGAACGGGGGACTAATAAAAGGATTTAGAAAAATTGGGCAGACTAGTTGGACTGAATGGTTCTTATCTGCTGACACATTCTATGTTTCTGTGTTTCTAAATAGTAACAGATAGGCTAGAAAATATACAATATAAAGAATAAAGTATGTTCTTAAGCATGCAATAGAAATTCACCCACAAGTTCCCAAAATATTTTTCTCATTAACATTGCATTCATTTCTATATAAAGTTTTTAAATAGTTGTGTCTCCTTCTAGTTTCCATCTCTTCTCCTTTGCCTTGTCCCCTCCTGCTCCCGTCCTTAATTTAACCGTGGAAATGAAACCAATAAAGGGAGGATGAGTTGGAATATACAGACTCAGGCTTGAATTATTCATGAATATACATTCATACCAGAAAGAAAAAAGAAAAGGAAGAAAGAAGGAAAAGAGAAGGAAAAAAAGGACAATAGCTCTCTCTCTAGGGCGTCAGCGGCCCTGGGCATACTGGTGAGACTTGGGTGCGGGGGGTGATGCCAGGATCCCATTGGGTAAAAGATAGGGATAAAACATCTAGTTTCCCTATTACATCTAGCTCAATAAGGAACAGAAAAGTCTGTGCCTTAAATGTTCTCAAAGAGGGAATTAAGTGAATTAGATATGGGTAAATAGCAGTTAGGGTTATCTTAAGAGCTGGGTAAGCCTACCACATGTGGAGCATAGTACCCTCCTCTACTTTGCATTTCCAGCAAAATTTTTAATTTAAAGAGGAAAATTGACTCATCTTGAATGGGGTCATATACAATCTCAGACAGAGTTTGTGGAGTGTTTCTTGCAAAGTTATGTTGTGCACACACTTTTTCAGCTGTTCTTAGGATTTTAACCAGTCTTGAATTGTGCATTCAAACCCTATGTCATTTTCCCACTTTATCCATGAGGGGTCTTTTTGTATTGGAAAGATATTGTCTAAGAAGTCAGTAATTTTCCCTATAAGTTTTTTCCATGTTGGGTTACAATTAATTTTTATATTTTAGAATTTTCAATTATATTCATAGAATTAAGTAAGTTTTTAATCCTTATATAAATGTAAAATATTCTGATTGTATTTATGTATGTGTATATATATATATATATATAGTGGTGTATCTTGATTTTGTGCTGCCCTGGGCAGAATAAATCCGGGCACCCCCCTACCCAAGCTGCACACCCACGTTACACACCTAAGACATGCCCCATCATTCAGACTCACATCAAGCTCATACTCCCATCACACACTCCCATCACACTAAGTCACACACTCCTACTCCCATCACACTCAGTCACACACTCCGACTCCCATCACACTCAGTCACACACACTGTCTCCCATCACACACACTCTGACTCCCATCACACTCAGTCACGCACACTGTCTCCCATCACACACACTCTGACTCCCATCACACTCAGTCACACACACTGTCTCCCATCACACACACTCTGACTCCCATCACACTCAGTCAAACACACTGTCTCCCATCACACACACTCTGACTCCCATCACACTCAGTCACACACACTGTCTCCCATCACACACACTCTGACTCCCATCACACACACTGTCTCCCATCACACACACTCTGACTCCCATCACACTCAGTCACACACACTGTCTCCCATCACACACACTCTGACTCCCATCACACTCAGTCACACACACTGTCTCCCATCACACACACTCTGACTCCCATCACACTCAGTCACACACACACACACACACAGTCTCCCATCAGCACTTACCTTTCCTTGGTGGCTAGTGGCAGGCAGCATGGTCCCTCCATGCTGCCTGTTCGGCTTCCCGGCGATTGTGCCGACAGGTCACGTGACCGGGCGCGCGTATGACGTCAGCACGCCCGTCACGTGACTGTCGGCACTTCCGTGTCGGCACACTGCACGGGGAGCCGAACAGGCAGCACGGAGGTTTCTCTGTGCTGCCTGTTCGGCTCCACGTGCAGCCTGGCAGGCAGAGCGATGGTGAGGGGGGGATCTTCCGATCCCTTCTCACCTCCATCTCTGCCTGCAAGCGCGGACTTTTTTTTTTTTTTTTAAAGGGGCGGATTTATTTATTTTTTTTACATTTTTTTTTTCTTTTCAGTGCTGGGGGGCTACCGCCAGGGCCGGCGCTACCGTAAGGCAGCACAGGCGGCTGCCTTAGGGCGCACCAATGGGGGGGCGGGAAAATCGCCCGCTCCCCCAGACCCCAGTACTTACCTCCATGCCGCTGTTCATGTCCGTGGCTGAGAGGGAAGCGCTGTGCGCTCCCCTCAGGCCGTGCGCATTCAATAAAGTGTGTTGAAACTTTTTTTTTCAACACACTTTATTGAATGCGCACGGCCTGAGGGGAGCTCACAACGCTTCCCTCTCAGCCACGGACATGAACAGCGGCATGGAGGTAAGTACTGGGGTCTGGGTAAGGGGGGAGGAGGGAGGTATAACGAGCAATTCCTGGGCATCTGACTGGCATAATATTCCTGGGTATCTGAATGGCATAATATTCCTGGGCATCTGACTGGCACAATATTCCTGGGCATCTGACTGGCATAATGTTCCTGGGCATCTTAATGGCATAATATTCCTGGGCATCTGACTGGCATAATATTCCTGGGCATCTGACTGGCATAATATTCCTGGGCATCTTAATGGCATAATATTCCTGGGCTATGACTGGCATAATATTCCTGGGCATCTTAATGGCATAATATTCCTGGGCTATGACTGGCATAATATTCCTGGGCATCTGACTGGCATAATATTCCTGGGCATCTGACTGGCATAATATTCCTGGGCTATGACTGGCATAATATTCCTGGGCATCTTAATGGCATAATATTCCTGGGCTATGACTGGCATAATATTCCTGGGCATCTGACTGGCATAATATTCCTGGGCTATGACTGGCATAATATTCCTGGGCATCTGACTGGCATAATGTTCCTGGGCATCTTAATGGCATAATATTCCTGGGCTATGACTGGCATAATATTCCTGGGCATCTTAATGGCATAATATTCCTGGGCATCTGACTGGCATAATATTCCTGGGCATCTTAATGGCATAATATTCCTGGGCTATGACTGGCATAATATTCCTGGGCATCTTAATGGCATAATATTCCTGGGCATCTGAATGACATAATATTCCTGGGCATCTAACTGGCACAATATTCCTGGGCATCTGACTGGCATAATATTCCTGGGCATCTGACTGGCATAATATTCCTGGGCATCTGACTGGCATAATATTACTGGGCATCTGACTGGCATAATATTACTGGGCATCTGAAAGGCATAATATTCCTGGGCATCTGAATGGCATAATATTCCTGGGCATCTGACTGGCATAATGTTCCTGGGCATCTGAATGACATAATATTCCTGGGCATCTAACTGGCACAATATTCCTGGGCATCTGACTGGCATAATATTCCTGGGCATCTGACTGGCATAATATTCCTGGGCATCTAACTGGCATAATATTCCTGGGCATCTAACTGGCATAATATTCCTGGGCATCTGACTGGCATAATATTCCTGGGCTCTGAGTGGCATAATATTCCTGGGCATCTGAATGGCATAATATTCCTGGGCATCTGAATGGCATAATATTCCTGGGCATCTGACTGGCATAATATTCCTGGGCATCTGAATGGCATAATGTTCCTGGGCATCTGAATGGCATAATGTTCCTGGGCATCTGACTGGCATAATATTACTGGGCTCTGACTGGCATAATATTCCCATTGAAATACTGGTAAGTTTGTTGATTTAACTTTACTTCATTTTAAATATTGTATTTGTTCCCATTTTGTTTCTTCACTTCAAAATAAGATATATGCAGTGTGCATAGGAATTTGTTCATAGTTTTTGTTTTTACTATAGTCCGGCCCTCCAACGGTCTGAGGGACAGTGAACTGGCCCCCTGTTTAAAAAGTTTGAGGACCCCTGGGCTAAATACTGGCATATTGAGTGGCAAAATAGTGTGTCTCAGGTTATGTGTGAATTGGTGTAACTGTGTGTGTGTAAGTGGTAAGGGTGTCTGTGTGTGTGACTGCAAGGGTGTCTTTGTGTTTAAGGGTTTCAATGTGTGACACATTTAGAGCATGCGAGTTGAATATTTAGATTTTTTTTTCTACACTATACATTATTTATATATATATATATATATATATATATATATATATATATAATTTAAGGAGGCTTAATGGTGTGGGAGGCGTGGCGGATCAGAGCAGGGGGGCACCAAAATGCACCTTCGCCTGTGTAGACGAAAATCCTTGCACCGGCCCTGGCTACCGCCCCCCAAAATTTGCCGCCCTAGGCATCGGCTTAGGATGCCTCGCGGTAAATACAGCACTGGTAACGTGCAGTATATGAGTGTATCACAGATTCCCCAGTAAGACAGCAGCAATAAGAAAAAACTCTCATTAAATGCACACACATTTACACTTACATACACACACACACACTCAAATACACACAGTCAAATTTACACACACACACACACACACACACTGTGCCACACTTCCACCAGTGGCGGATCCAGGGGGGGGGGGGCAACGGGGCAATTGCCCCCCCCCCCCCCCCGAGAAGAGAGGAAAAAAAAAAGACACTTTAAAAAAAAAAATAAAAAAAAAACGCGCTTGCAGGCAGAGACTGAGGTGAGAAGGGATCAGAAGATCCCCCTCACCCCCTCTGCCTGCCGGCAGGCTGCACGTGGGGCCGAACAGGCAGCACAGAGAAACCTCCGTGCTGCCTGTTCGGCTCCCCATGCAGTGTGCCGACACGGAAGTGCCGACAGGTCACGTGACCGGCGCGCTGACGTCATACGCGCGCCGGGTCACGTGACCTGTAGGCACAACCACCTGTGAGACGAACAGGCAGCATGGAGAAGACCATGCTGCCTGCCACTGGCCACCAGGGGATAAGGTAAGTGCTGGGGAGTGGGGAGATGGGGGGACAAGGTAACACTGACATATTATTGGGCAAATTAGCTGGGGAATATTAATGGCAACTAACACTGGCATATTACTGGGCAAATTGGCAGGGGATATTAAATGGCAAATAACTGGCATATTACTGGGCAAATTGGCAGGGGATATTAAATGGCAAATAACTGGCATATAACTGGGCAAATTGGCTGGGGATATTAAATGGCAAATAACTGGCATATTACTGGGCAAATTGGCAGGGGATATTAAATGGCAAATAACTGGCATATTACTGGGCAAATTGCCTGGGGCATATAAAATGGCAAATAACTGGCATATTACTGGGCAAATTGGCAGGGGATATTAAATGGCAAATAACTGGCATATTACTGGGCAAATTGGCAGGGGATATTAAATGGCAAATAACTGGCATATTACTGGGCAAATTGGCTGGGGATATTAAATGGCAAATAACTGGCATATTACTGGGCAAATTGGCAGGTGATATTAAATGGCAAATAACTGGCATATTACTGGGCAAATTGCCTGGGGCATATAAAATGGCAAATAACTGGCATATTACTGGGCAAATTGGCAGGGGATATTAAATGGCAAATAACTGGCATATTACTGGGCAAATTGGCTGGGGATATTAAATGGCAAATAACTGGCATATTACTGGGCAAATTGGCTGGGGCATATAAAATGGCAAATAACTGGCATATTACTGGACAAATTGCCTGGGGCATATAAAATGGCAAATAACTGGCATATCACTGGGCAAATTGCCTGGGGCATATAAAATGGCAAATAACTGGCATATTACTGGGCAAATTGCCTGGGGCATATAAAATGGCAAATAACTGGCATATTACTGGGCAAATTGCCTGGGGCATATAAAATGGCAAATAACTGGCATATCACTGGGCAAATTGCCTGGGGCATATAAAATGGCAAATAACACTGGCATATTACTGGGCAAATTGGCAAGGGCATATTAAATGGCAAATAACATTGGCATATTGGGAAAATTGTCAGGGGCATATTAAATGTCAAATAACACTGGAATATTATTGGACAAATTGGTTGGGGCATATTAAATGGCAACTAACACAGGCATATTATTGAGCAAATTGGCAGGGGCATATTAAATGGCAAATAACACTGGAATATTATTGGGCAAATTGGCTGGGGCATATTAAATGGCAACTGACACAGGCATATTATTGAGCAAATTGGCTGGGGCATATTAAATGGCAAATAACACTGGAATATTATTGGGCAAATTGGCTGGGGCATATTAAATGGCAACTGACACAGGCATATTATTGAGCAAATTGGCAGGGGCATATTAAATGGAAAATAACACTGGAATATTATTGTGCAAATTGGCTGGGGCATATTAAATGGCAAATAACACTGGAATATTATTGGGCAAATTGGCTGGGGCATATTAAATGGCAACTAACACTGGCATATTATTGGGCAAATTGGCTGAGAGAGCCATACATGTTAAGCGAGAAGAGAGAGACATAAATGGGATGGTAGAGGAGAGACAGACAGACATGGGTTCACAGAGGAGAGACAGACAAATATGGGATGGCAGAGGAGAGACAGACAAACATGGGATGGCAGAGGAGAGACAGACAAACATGGGATGGCAGAGGAGAGACAGACAAATATGGGATGGCAGTGGAGAGACAGACAGATATGGGAAGGGGAGAGGAGACAAACAGACATGGGAAGGGAGAGGAGAGAGACATAAATAGGAAGGGAGAAGAGAGAGACATAAATGGGATGGTAGAGGAGAGACAGACAGACATGGGATGGGAGAGGAGAGACAGAGAGATGGGAAATGAGAGAGACAGATGGACATGGGAAAGAAGAGGATACATAGACGGACATGGGAAGGAAGAGGAGAGAAACAGGCATGGAAGGAAGAGAGACAGAGGGACACGGGGAGTGAGAGGAGTGCGACAGACATGGGAAGGGAGAGGAGTGTGACAGAAGGACATGGGAGAGAGGATAAGACAGACGGACATGGGAGAGAGGATAAGACAGACGGACATGGGAGAGAGGATAAGACAGACGGACATGGGAGAGAGGATAAGACAGACGGACATGGGAGAGAGGATAAGACAGACGGACAAGGGAGAGAGGAAAAGACAGACTTACATGTGCCCCTCCCGAGATCAGACTCTGGATCCGCCCCTGACTTCCACACACACTTACACAAAGACACACGCACACACACATTGTGCCACACTTACACAGACACACACTGTGTCAAACTTCCACACACACACTTTCACACACTGTGTCACACTTCCACACACACAAACTGTGTCACACTTTCACACACACACACACACACACACACACACACACACACACACAGAGACACACTGAGTCACACTTCCACACACATAGACATTGCTTCTAAAAAAAACGAAACACACCTCACAACCTAAGCCTAACCTAACCCTTATGAGCAGCAAGCTACACCTTGCCAAAGATACCGTGATTGTACCACAAACCAGAGCCCCGAGCCGGGCTAAATTGGTCAGATCATAGAAACGGCTAAGGCCACTTTAGGACAATTAGACTCCGAATCTGATGAGGAGGGGAAGTATGCATACTCAGATTTATCTGACCCTGATCCATCATCTGAGGATGATATGTAGGCCGATGACCTCAAAGCACCCACCCCTGGCGACCTCTGCTACTCAGCCGGATGCCTCTGTCTTACTCGACATGCATGGCGAGCCAATGTTTGATCCTGTCCGGCTACTTCACCCTCGGTCCTCTGAGTGGTTTCCATCGGAGCACATTAGCAATTGCCTAGTGTAAAGAATACATAAACATTTGGATAGGGTTATGAGAAATAAATTATGCGCTGTGTCCCAGACCTACGGTCCTGGATCTTGTCTGTAATACCCCAGACGTCGACCCTAATTCTTAAATAGGATGGGGTGGTACCCCAGAAAGGGTCTCATTTTTGCATTACATACATGTCAGGACAAGGTCCTCGACATCCTAGGACCTACCACCAAGCTATTTGAGATGGTAGAGTCAGCCCTGGCAGGAAATGTTTAGATGCAGGAGAATCTGTGCACGAGACTGCCTGATACACAAAAAAATATAGTGTTTTCAACCAAAATACAATGAAAAATAGTAAATACCCTAGTGTGCAAACGCTGCCACTCTTGGCACTCCTCAATGTGCCATATGTAAATGGAAAAAATGGTCAAGAAGCGAGGGCGCAGATTGTGACACAGGGGGATATATGAAACGAGAAAAAAATATATATAGTGCAACTCTGTGAGATGGTACTGTGCAGGATAATGGATGTGTAAAGGTGCACTCACAAGTGTCCAGGAAACAAAAGGCTTCACAGAAGATGTGTGTTCTGTATAAACTTCAGGTTTAATCTGGGATAGTGGGATAAAAGCAAAAAGACATACATAGAGCGGTAAAGTTAACAATAAAAATGGCCTGCACGTGAGGAAACACTTACAGGATCCATATGCATAAAAGCATCTGTATGTAAGTCCACAGGGGAAGGTTGAAGAGTCCCAGTCTGGTGCTAGTGGTGCTCATCTCAAAGCGTTTCTCAGGGTTGAAAGTAGTCCTGGCTGCCTTCCTACGCTCTGAGGTCTCGATCTCCGAGATTTGTATTTATGCCGATTTAGTTTGCGGATCTATCTGTTATTTATTTTGTACTATTTCCGAATACATTTTTTACACGCACCCTGGTCTCTGTAAATGTTTTGGCACTGACACCAATGAGATTTGTTCTGACATAAGGAGAAGTCATGGGAGCAGTGGCGTACTAAGGGGGGGGGCGGCCCGCCCCGGGTGCCACTGAGTAGGGGGGGTGCCACCGGTGCTGCCGGGCACCCCCCCGCGCTGCTTACCTTTTTTTTTTTTTTTTGTTCAGGCGGCCGAATCTCCTGGACGTCACATCCGGCGACTGTGTTTCCCTCCTCCGTGCAGGAGGGAAGAGAAGACTGCACGGAGGAGGCGTCGGGGTCCACAGACAGACCTGCTTCGGTAAGTGATGGGAAAGGGGGAGGGTGATGGGGAAGGGGGGAGGAGGGGGGGTTTAAACGAGCACAATATTCCTGGGCTCTGACTGGCTTAATATTACTGGACTGTGACTGGCATAATATTACTGGGCACTGACTGGCACTATATTACTGGGCACTGACTGGCATAATATTACTGGGCACTGACTGGCACTATATTACTGGGCTCTGGCTGGCACTATATTACTGGGTATCTGACTGGCACTATATTACTGGGCTCTGGCTGGCACTATATTACTGGGCACTGACTGGCACATTATTACTGGGCACTGACTGGCACATTATTACTGGGCACTGACAGGCACATTATTACTGGGCACTGACTGACACAATATTACTGGGCACTGACTGGCATACTATTAGTGGGCACTGACTGGCACACTATTAATGGGCACTGATTGGCACACTATTACTGGGCACAGACTGGCACTCTATTACTGGGCACTGACTGGCACTATATTACTGGGCTCTGAGTGGCACTATATTACTGGGCACTGACTGGCATAATATTACTGGGCACTGACTGACACAATATTACTGGGCACTGACTGGCATAATATTACTGGGCACTGACTGGCACACTATAGCTGGGCACTGACTGGCATAATATTACTGGGCACTGACTGGCACACTATTAGTGGGCACTGATTGGCACACTATTATTGGGCACAGACTGGCACACTATTACTGGGCACTGACTGGCACTATATTACTGGGCTCTGACTGGCACAATATTACTGGGCACTGACTGGCACAATATTACTGGGCACTGACTGGCACACTATTGCTGGGCACTGACTGCCATAATATTACTGGGCTCTGGCATAATATTACTGGGTTCTGACTGGCACACTATTACTGGGCTCTGAGTGGCACACTATTACTGGGTTCTGACTGGCACAATATTACTGGGCTCTGAGTGGCACAATATTACTGGTATCTGACTGGCACAATATTACTGGGCACTGACTGGCACACTATTGCTGGGCACTGACTGGCATAATATTACTGGGCACTGACTGGCACACTATTAGTGGGCACTTATTGGCACACTATTACTGGGCACAGACTGGCACACTATTACTCGGCACTGACTGGCACAATATTACTGGGCACTGACTGGCACTATATTACTGGGCTCTGACTGGCACAATATTACTGGGCACTGACTGGCACAATATTACTGGGCACTGACTGGCACACTATTGCTGGGCACTGACTGGCATAATATTACTGGGCTCTGGCATAATATTACTGGGTTCTGACTGGCACACTATTACTGGGCTCTGAGTGGCACACTATTACTGGGTTCTGACTGGCACAATATTACTGGTCTCTGAGTGGCACAATATTACTGGTATCTGACTGGCACAATATTACTGGGCTCTGAATGGCACAATATTCCTGGTATCTATAATTGTACAACTGTCACCTCATGACAACGGGGCTCCTGTGTGTTGCATCATTAATGGCGGTCCCATGTGTGCATAATTATGGGGCGCTTGTGTGTGGCATATTTATTGGGCCCCATGTGTGGCATAATTAAGGGACTCTTTTGTGAGGCATAATTTATGGGGCTCTGGTGTGGCATAATTTATGGGGCTCCTGTGTGTGTGTTCATAGTTATGGGGCTCCTGTGTGTGGCATAGTTAATAGGCCATCTAACGGGCATTACTAAGGAATCTGTTTGGCATTGTATAAGAGGAAATCCAGGGGGGTGACACCATGAGTTTCCGCACCGGGTGACACCAACCCTAGTGACGCCCCTGTGTAGCCTGATATGCACAATTACACATTTCCCATTGGAAACCAGTTTGTTTGCAAATCAGGCCATAGAAGATGTCTTAAACAGCAGTTTCCACAGGCTCGCTAACTCCAGAAATTTGTCAAGCACACAGAGAACTTACCCCAGCACCCAGATGACACCCAGGACTTGCAGCAGCACCCAGGATGTACCATAGCACAAATATAAAATTTACAGTAATGTGCAGTGTGTGAGTGTATCACAGACTCCACGGCAATAAAACTTACACTCACGCTGCACATTACTGTATCACAATACACAATAAGTCTCACAGACAAAAAAACCCACACACATTAATTACACACGCAGTCACACTTATGCACATACATACACAACCACACATACACAGCCACACATACAGTCACACGGTCACACTAGAAAAATGCAAGAAAAGAAGAACAGCGCTAGAAAAAAATAGTTTCAAACCCCAAACGGGTATTACTGTGCATCAAATAATACAAACATAAAGATTAGAGAGCTAATTAAATAATTAAGAATAAATAAATAAATATATATATATATATATATAAAGAATAACAAAGGAAGTTAGATATTAATGATAGTGTGATATGTCAAAATAACGTAATATGATCACCCTTAAAGTGTACACTTCTAAAAATACTTATCTTATTCCAAAAATTCCTTGAAGTCTTCCAATACCAAATATCTCCACAAAGGGTTAACATGCAAAATAAAACAATAACAAGGAGAACATAGTGTGACCTGTTTTAATAGAAAAGATACTTTTACCAATTACTCATGCAACTTACTTCATACTGAATATTTTTACATATGACAATATTTCAAAAGTGGCACAATTTTCCTCAAGTGGCATTTAAGTGAACCTTAGGGTGTACTAACTAGGAAGTACATGTATTTTATATTTTTGTGTCCCACAAACATTTACATTGTAAAACCACATTTATTTTTACATTGTAAACAATGAAACAGTTACACATGGTAAACAATGAGCATGTAAACCTGTATGAAAAATAAAGGTTTGCAATGCTGGGTAATGGACCTAGGCTGTAGTGTCTGTAAGGAATCAAGAGCTCAGTGAGCTCACATTGGCTTTTGTGATCAGGATTCTAGAACTCTGCGGCCTTCACTTCATTTTGTTCTGGTCATTTTGGATTACCTATGAAGACAACTAATCTAACCTATCCCTAGATTTTTCATGGTTTCTTGCCTCCCTTACAAAAAAGCAGGCATACCAATGTATGCTGCCAGCTATTGAGACAAGCAGAAGTCTTTTGTTTCACAAAGAGGACTGCAGCAGAACCATAAGGTGTGAACCATTAATGCAGATGGAAAGGAACTTGGATTATGATTGCATGTTTTGTAATAAGGAATTTACGCATGAGGAAGATCTGGGGAAGCATATTACAGCTGAGCACAAACCAATTCAATGCGAGCCATTTGTAGTGCTTGTTGAAGCCAAGTATTTAAGTCCCGAAGATAAGGTGAGACAAAGTGCAGGTCATTTTGACAAAAATGACCATGAAGAAGATGACAACAATAGTCTGCATTGTGGAGTGTGTGGTGAGGTTTTTAGTAACCTTGTAGATGTAGGTTCCCATGCCAAAAAGCACCGTGGCTCATATCCTTTTGCCTGTGATTTTTGTTACAGAAGATACAAAGAGCCACGGTTCATCAAGAACCATCTTAAATCTCATAATAAATCAGAAGGCAAAAATAATCTGCAGCCACCCAGTCTTGGAACCATAAATGGTGAAGTTAGAGAACCAAGCGATAGGAAAACAAGGTCACTTTATAAAATGTGCACGATATGTGGATGTTTTTTCCCTGACAAAGCCAGTTTATTAAAGCACAGCAACATCCATCTCAAGGATTCTAGCTTAACTTCAAAAAATAATGCAAGCGATGTTAACGTAAAGGCCAAAGAAATAACACAAGAAACCTTCTTGAACTTTTTAAACGTACAACCTAAGGCCGTAGGATCAAAGGTGTCTGAAACCTCGAGTAAGCAAATTACTGCTTTAGATCCAGTCACCACTTTTCAGGCCTGGCAACTGGCCACCACAGGCAAAGTTGCTCGTCCACATAGGCAACTGAAAAAACGTTCTTTGAGTGACTCTGAATTTATAAAAAAGGAAACTGATTCGAAAAAGGTTTCGAAAAGGCACTAGGTGACCCCATGCAACTTGATACAGGGAAACCTGCTAAAAAAAAGGATTAAAATGTAAGGCCTTCTCATGAGTGCTTGAACTGCAAACATGGTAAAAAGTATTACAAAATAAATAAATAATGGTTAGTAATAAGAGTTGATTTTTTTTCTTTGTAATGAATACATCTGAAAGTAAAAGGCCTTAGTCATCTCAGAATGTTTTGTGATATATATAAATACAAACATCTCATAGAATCAGGGGCGGATCCAGAGTCTGATCTCGGGAGGGGCACATGTCCGTCTGTCTTTTCCTCTCTCCCTTGTCCGTCTGTCTTATCCTCTCTCCCATGTCCGTCTGTCTTATCCTCTCTCCCATGTCCGTCTGTCTTTTCCTCTCTCTCATGTCCTTCTGTCACGCTCCTCTCCCTTCCCATGTCTGTCGCACTCCTCTCACTCCCCGTGTCCCTCTGTCTCTCTTCCTTCCATGCCCGTTTCTCTCCTCTTCCTTCCCATGTCCGTCTATGTATCCTCTTCTTTCCCATGTCCATCTGTCTCTTCTCTCATTTCCCATCTCTCTGTCTCTCCTCTCCCATCCCATGTCTGTCTGTCTCTCCTCTACCATCCCATTTATGTCTCTCTCTTCTCCCTTCCTATTTATGTCTCTCTCCTCTCCCTTCCCATGTCTGTTTGTCTCCTCTCCCCTTCCCATATCTGTTTGTCTCCTCTCCCCTTCCCATATCTGTCTGTCTCTCCTCTGCCATCCCATATTTGTCTGTCTCTCCTCTGCGAACCCATGTCTGTCTGTCTCTCCTCTACCATCCCATTTATGTCTCTCTCTTATCCCTTCCCATGTATGGCTCTCTCAGCCAATTTGCCCAATAATATGCCAGTGTTAGTTGCCATTTAATATGCCCCAGCCAATTTGCCCAATAATATTCCAGTGTTATTTTCCATTTAATATGCCCCAGCCAATTTGCCCAATAATATTCCAGTGTTATTTTCCATTTAATATGCCCCAGCCAATTTGCCCAATAATATTCCAGTGTTATTTGCCATTTAATATGCCCCTACCAATTTTCCCAATAATATGCCAGTGTTATTTGCCATTTAATATACCCCAGCCAATTTGCCCAGTAATGTTCCAGTGTTATTTGCCATTTAATATGCCCCTACCAATTTTCCCAATAATATGCCAGTGTTATTTGCCATTTAATATGCCCCTGCCAATTTGCTCAATAATATGCCTGTGTTAGTTGCCATTTAATATGCCCCTGACAATTTGTCCAATAATATTCCAGTGTTATTTGGCATTTAATATGCCCCTGACAATTTGCCCAGTAATATGCCAATGTTATTTGCCATTTAATATGCCCCTGCCAATTTTCACAGTAATATGCCAGTGTTATTTGCCATTTAATATGCCCCTGCCAATTTGCCCAGTAATATGCCAGTTATTTGCCATTTAATATCCCCTGCCAATTTGCCCAGTAATATGCCAGTTATTTGCCATTTAATATCCCCAGCCAATTTGCCCAGTAATATGCCAGTTATTTGCCATTTTATATGCCCCAGCCAATTTGCCCAGTAATATACCAGTGTTAGTTGCCATTAATATTCCCCAGCTAATTTGCCCAATAATATGTCAGTGTTTCCTATCATTAATAAGCCCCTCCCTCTTTCCCCAGTACATTCCCCCCATATCCCCAGCACTTACCTTTCCCTGGTGGCTAGTGGCAGGCAGCATGGTCTTCTCCATGCTGCCTGTTCGTCTCACAGATGGTTGTGCCGACAGGTCACGTGACCCGGCGCGCGTATGACGTCAGCGCGCCGGTCACGTGACCTGTCGGCACTTCCGTGTCGGCACACTGCACGGGGAGCCGAACAGGCAGCACGGAGGTTTCTCTGTGCTGCCTGTTTGGCTCCCTGTGCAGCCTGCCGGCAGGCAGAGAAAGTGAGGGGGATCTTCCGATCCCTTCTCACCTCAGTCTCTGCCTGCAAGCGCGTTTTTTTTTTTTTAAAGTGTCTTTTTTTTTTTTTTTCTCTCTTCTCGGGGGGGGGGGGGGGAAATTGCCCCGTTGCCCCCCCCCCTGGATCCGCCACTGCATAGAATATATGTTGTATACAATTTTTATAAAACATTGACCTGATTATAGGTCACACGTTTCCCCTCTAATATAATTTCTTAAGTTACGGGTGCGGCCTATAATCGGGGTTTACCTTTCAGGATTGCCGAGTGTGGAGAAAAAATATTCTCCGAGTGCTCAGCTCAGTCTGTTCACGCTACCAGTGCTGCACCTTTCTTCACAGAGGGAGCAGTGTTGGAAGATCTGTCCGAGCTCCTAGTGCTCTGTTCTATCAGCTCAGTCTGTTTGCGCACTAGTATCGTGAACAGACTGAGCTGAGTGTAATGTTATTTCTAAATACTTAATGTATTGTCCAGATAATAGACTACAGCCTATAACCAGGCACAGCCTATAATTGTGACAATATGGTGCTTTATATTGTTTTATAATATATAAAGTATCAGAGGCGTTGCTGGGTTTCCAAAAGATCTGGGGCTTTAGCCCATAAGACTTTTTTAGTTTTTTATATGGAACCATACGGGCACTTACCAATATATGCTCACCGCTCTAAGCTTCATGCCCGTTTTGTAATTTTGGAGCCTTCACAGGGCCGGCCCTTCCATGGGGCAGAGTGGGGCAGCCCTGGCAGGGGCGGCACTTTGATGCTCTATGCAGTGGTCTTTTTCTCTCTTTTTTTTCCTGTGTCCAGGGGAGCTTGATTGAAGGAGGTCTCAACTCTCCTGATCGGCTGAGAGTTCAGAAGCCTCCCGTCAGTGGTGTATCTTGATTTTGTGCTGCCCTAGGCAGACAAAATCCGGGCACCCCCTACCCAAGCTGCACACCCACGTTACACACCTAAAACATGGCCCATCATTCAGACTCACATCAAGCTCATACTCCCATCACACACACACTCCCATCACACTCAGTCACACACTCCTACTCCCATCACACTCAGTCACACACCCCTACTCCCATCACACACACTCTGACTCCCATCACCCTCAGTCACACACACTGTCTCCCATCACACACACTCTGACTCCCATCACACTCAGTCACACACACTTTCTCCCATCACACACACTCTGACTCCCATCACACTCAGTCACACACACTGTCTCCCATCACACACACTCTGACTCCCATCACACTCAGTCACACACACTGTCTCCCATCACACACACTCTGACTCCCATCACACTCAGTCACACACACTGTCTCCCATCACACACACTCTGACTCCCATCACACTCAGTCACATGCACTGTCTCCCATCACACTCACTCTGACTCCCATCACACTCACTCTGACTCCCATCACACTCAGTCACACACACTGTCTCCCATCACACACACTCTGACTCCCATCACACTCAGTCACACACATGTCTCTCATCACACACACTCTGACTCCCATCACACTCAGTCACACACACTGTCTCCCATCACACTCACTCTGACTCCCATCACACTCACTCTGACTCCCATCACACTCACTCTGACTCCCATCACACTCAGTCACACACACTGTCTCCCATCACACACACTCTGACTCCCATCACACTCAGTCACACACATGTCTCTCATCACACACACTCTGACTCCCATCACACTCAGTCACACACATGTCTCTCATCACACACACTCTGACTCCCATCACACTCAGTCACACACATGTCTCCCATCACACACACTCCTACTCCCATCACACTCAGTCACACACACTGTCTCCCATCACACTCTGACTCCCATCACACACACACACACACATCCCATCAGCACTTACCTTTCCCTGGTGGCAGGCAGCATGGTCCCTCCATGCTGCCTGTTCGGCTTCCCGGCGATTGTGCCGACAGGTCACGTGACCGGGCGCGCGTATGACGTCAGCGCGCCCGTCACGTGACTGTCGGCACTTCCGTGTCGGCACACTGCACGGGGAGCCGAACAGGCAGCACGGAGGTTTCTCTGTGCTGCCTGTTCGGCTCCCCGTGCAGTTTTGCAGGCAGAGCGGAGGTGAGAGGGGATCTTCCGATCCCTTCTCACCTCTGTCTCTGCCTGCAAGCGCGGTCTTTTTTTTTTTTTTTTTTTTTTTTAAAGGGCCGTTTTTTTTGTCTTTTTTTTTTTTTTCAGTGCTGGGGGGCGCTGCCGCCCCCCAAAATTTGCCGCCATAGGCATCCGCCTAGGATGCCTCGCGGTAAATACAGCACTGCCTCCCGTGATTGGCTGAGACCTCCTTCATACTGAGCTTAAAGCAAAGAGATGCCTGCAGCAGGTAAGTTAAAAACTGACAGTGTGTGAGTGAGTGTGTGTATGTCAGTGTGAGTGTGTGCATGTTAGTGTGAGTGTGTGCATGTCAGTGTGAGTGTGTGCATGTCAGTGTGAGTGTGTGCATGTCAGTGTGAGTGAGTGTGTATGTCAATGTGAGTGTGTGTATGTCAGTGTGAGTATGTGCATGTCAGTGTGAGTGAGAGTGTGTGTATGTCAGTGTGAGCGAGAGTGTGTGTATGTCAGTGTGAGCGAGAGTGTGTGTATGTCAGCGTGAGCGAGATGTATGTCAGTGTGAGCGAGAGTGTGTGTATGTCAGCGTGAGCGAGATGTATGTCAGTGTGAGCGAGAGTGTGTGTATGTCAGTGTGAGTGTGTTGTGTGTGTATGTATGTAACTGGCTGTGTATGTGTTGTGTGTGTGTATGTATGTAACTGGTTGTGTATGTGTTGTGTATGTATGTATGTATCTGGCTGTGCATGTGACATGTGGGACACATTAAGGAATTATTTTTTTATTTAAAAAAAACAAAACAAAAACTTGCTGACTGGTGTGTGTGTGTGTGTAACTGGCTGTGTATGTGACTGACTGGATGTCTGTGAGGTGTGTGTATGTGACTTTCTGTGTATTTATGTGATTCTGTATGTGAGGTGCGTGCATGTGAATGTCTCTGTGTATGTATGCTTTTGTGATGTGCCATTGTCTGGCTACTAAAATTTTCTGCTGGCTCCTAAAACTAAATAAAATTTGTCAAGCCCTGATATAAACATACATCCTTCCTAAGCTGTTAAGCAGTCCTGTAATAAAACATGTCACACATACACATAACACACATATGTGTGACATTATTTTTACAGGACTGCTAAACAGGATAGGAATGAATTATGATATATATATATATATATATATATATATATATATTTATATACCGTATTTGCTCGAATATAAGACAAGGTTTTTTTCAGAGCAAATGCTCTGAAAAATACCCCTTGTCTTATATTCGAGGTCGTCTTATAATCTGACCTCAAATTGAGGTCAGACTATAAGACATGGATCCAGGTCCCCAGCAGAACTGCAGGGGACCTGGATCCCCCTCTCTAACAGCAGGGGAAGTCTGCGCGATGAGCGCAGATTCCCCTGCTTCCGCCCGGCACGACCGCCGGGGCTTCTGTGATGAAGCCGGGTACTTCCGCTTTCGTCACAGAAGTCCCGGCGAGCGTGCCGGGCGGCAGCAGGGGAGGTCTGCGTTCATTGCGCAGACTTCCTCTGCTGCCTCACTAGCCACCAGGGTGAATCGGGCAGCTGGGGGATGTCTGCACTATACGTGCAGACATCCTCCATGCTGCCCGACACCTCTGTCTATTATGACGGACCAGCTGTCCGTCATAATAGACGGAGGTGTCGGGCAGCATGGAGGATGTATGCACGTATCGTGCAGACATCCCCCAGCTGCCCCCACTAGCCACCAGGGAAAAAATATAGGTGAGGGGGAGGGAGGGGGGGGGACAGACAAGGGGAGGGGGAATTAGACAGACGAGGGAGGGGGGGGGAATTAGACAGACAAGGGGAGGGGGGAATTAGACAAGAGGAGGGGGGAAATAGACAGCCAAGGGGAGGGAGGGGGGAATTAGACAGACACTGGGAGGGAGGAGGGAGATAGATAGACAAGGGGAGGGAGGGAGAGGGGAGATAGACAGACAAGGGGAGGGGGGAGATAGACAGACAAGGGGAGGGGGAGAGAGGGGCCGCATTGGCACATAAAAGGAAATAAAAACAACAAATGCATTTGTATAATATAATTTTTTTATTAAATATTAAAAAGCAATTTACATATATACAAGTTAAACTTTTTTTCCTATAGGGTAGTCTTATATTCAGGCTTTTAGTTTTTTCCCTAAAGGAATATACAAAGTTTGGGGGGTCGTCTTATAATCAGGGTCGTCTTATAATCGAGCAAATACGGTATATATATAGCATCAATTATTATGCATATATAGCATAAATCACATATTTACATCCACTTTTGTGTATTTAAGCTATATGTTGGTTTGAGGTTCCTTATTACAGGACTGCCAAACAGCATAGGAATGATTTATGTTACATATGTGTGTGTGTATACAGGGAGTGCAGAATTATTAGGCAAGTTGTATTTTTGAGGATTAATTTTATTATTGAACAACAACCATGTTCTCAATGAACCCAAAAAACTCATTAATATCAAAGCTGAATATTTTTGGAAGTAGTTTTTAGTTTGTTTTTAGTTTTAGCTATTTTAGGGGGATATATGTGTGTGCAGGTGACTATTACTGTGCATAATTATTAGGCAACTTAACAAAAAACAAATATATACCCATTTCAATTATTTATTTTTACCAGTGAAACAAATATAACATCTCAACATTCACAAATATACATTTCTGACATTCAAAAACAAAACAAAAACAAATCAGTGACCATATAGCCACCTTTCTTTGCAAGGACACTCAAAAGCCTGCCATCCATGGATTCTGTCAGTATTTTGATCTGTTCACCATCAACATTGCGTGCAGCAGCAACCACAGCCTCCCAGACACTGTTCAGAGAGGTGTACTGTTTTCCCTCCTTGTAAATCTCACATTTGATGATGGACCACAGGTTCTCAATGGGGTTCAGATCAGGTGAACAAGGAGGCCATGTCATTAGATTTTCTTCTTTTATACCCTTTCTTGCCAGCCACGCTGTGGAGTACTTGGACGCGTGTGATGGAGCATTGTCCTGCATGAAAATCCTGTTTTTCTTGAAGGATGCAGACTTCTTCCTGTACCACTGCTTGAAGAAGGTGTCTTCCAGGAACTGGCAGTAGGACTGGGAGTTGAGCTTGACTCCATCCTCAACCCGAAAAGGCCCCACAAGCTCATCTTTGATGATACCAGCCCAAACCAGTACTCCACCTCCACCTTGCTGGCGTCTGAGTCGGACTGGAGCTCTCTGCCCTTTACCAATCCAGCCACGGGCCCATCCATCTGGCCCATCAAGACTCACTCTTATTTCATCAGTCCATAAAACCTTAGAAAAATCAGTCTTGAGATATTTCTTGGCCCAGTTTGGACGTTTCAGCTTGCGTGTCTTGTTCAGTGGTGGTCGTCTTTCAGCCTTTCTTACCTTGGCCATGTCTCTGAGTATTGCACACCTTGTGCTTTTGGGCACTCCAGGGATGTTGCAGCTCTGAAATATGGCCAAACTGGTGGCAAGTGGCATCGTGGCAGCTGCACGCTTGACTTTTCTCAGTTCATGGGCAGTTATTTTGCGGATTGGTTTTTCCACAAGCTTCTTGCGACCCTGTTGACTATTTTGAATGAAACGCTTGATTGTTCGATGATCACGCTTCAGAAGCTTTGCAATTTTAAGAGTGCTGCATCCCTCTGCAAGATATCTCACTATTTTTGACTTTTCTGAGCCTGTCAAGTCCTTCTTTTGACCCATTTTGCCAAAGGAAAGGAAGTTGCCTAATAATTATGCACACCTGATATAGGGTGTTGATGTCATTAGACCACACCCCTTCTCATTACAGAGATGCACATCACCTAATATGCTTAATTGGTAGTAGGCTTTCGAGCCTATACAGCTTGGAGTAAGACAACATGCATAAAGAGGATGATGTGGTCAAAATACTCATTTGCCTAATAATTCTGCACGGGTGGTATACTTCTATTAAAAACAAATAAAACATGGAGTATTCGTAGTGTGTGATTAGCACTAATGTGCAATGTGGAGTAGTGTGTGATTAGCACTAATCAGGTCCGGCGCTACAATAGGCAAGGTAGGGGCCGGCCTAGGGCACAGACCTGCAGGGGGCGCTCAGAGCAATTATGCAATGCAAAGGTGAAAATGTGACCAGCAGTGTATCTACTGCGAGGTAAACAAGGCACTCACCTATGGCAGCATTTTGCCAGAGCATGTTAAAGCACACTTCCCCCCTACCACCCTTCTGGTGCTTCAAACATTTTTGCTCCCTCCCCCGCTGTTTAGCAAGCTTTAGCTCCCTCCCCTCCCTTTTCCCTTCCAGCCCCCAGAGGGTAAGGTCTCCACCCTCTTGCCTTCCAGAGAACAGCATCAGGTATGGTGATTAAAATGTAAAAAAAAAAAAAGAAGGTTGTTGTGAGTGTGATGTGAGTCTGTGTGTGTGACTGAGTGTGATGGGAGTTTGTGTGTGACTGAGTGTAATGGGAGTCAGTGTGTGTGACTGAGTTCGATGGGAGTCAACGTGTGTGAGACTGAGTGTGATGGGAGTCTGTGTTTATGACTCTGAGTGTGATGGAAGTAAGTGCATGATGTGAGTCTGAATGTGATGTGTGATAGGGGCATGTAATGGATGTGGTGGTGGTATGTAATGGGGCTGATGGTGGCATGTAATGAAGGGATGGGGGCATGTAATGGGTCATTAATCTGGGTGATGGTAGCAAGTAATGGGGGCATGTAATGGATGTGGTGGTGGTATGTAATGGGGTGATAGTGGCATGTAATGGGGCTGATGGTGGTATGTAATGAAGGGATGGGGTATGTAATGGAGGTGATGGGGGCATGTAATAACAGTAATGGGGAGCAGATGATGGGGGATGCAATGGAGCATGTGATTGGGGATAAGTGATGGGGTGATGGGGACCAAAACAAAACCAAGTAACACCGCTGAAAACAGAACAAAACCAAGTAACACCACTGAATGTGACACTACAGCTACATGCTGGCTGGTGCATCTCTAAAGATGATAATACAGTATGATGCATACCCCCCCCCCCCCCCCCCCCCCCAGAACAAATCCTGCAGATGCGCATGCTCTAATTGATACATCATGGATATATACAGATTACCTATGAGGGGATTTTTGGGAGCCCTCCCTGTGCTGATTAAAATGAGCATTTATAATCTCTGTATATTGTATACGTTCTATAGTGAGAGGGAAATGAGTGCACATTTTGTTACACAGATCGCATGTGTTATTCTTCTTCTTTATTTACATGTACACATCACTAGTGGTGGTGTTACACACGAATAACTCATTTATCCTGATTAAATGCCTGAGTACCTCTGTGTAACAATCAAAGGAGAGCAGTGTACATATCGCTGTCACTCACAATGGCTACTCACTATATAATTAATTCTGACAAGTGAACTGGAAAAAACAGGCATTAATAGCCAAGCTGGAGATTGTTTCCAACTCAGTTACTAATGCCTGATTCGTGTAGTTCCCCACAGTTCAGCTTTTAGTGAATCAACCGTCCTGTCTGCATAAAATGATGACTTTTTGTTCCTTTGGAGAAAGTGAAAGTGTTTAGAGGATTCGGGGAATTACAGCAGATTATATATATATGTCCCTATCATCTTCTATACCTGTAAATCAGAACCTTTAGGTCATTGTAGGAAAGTCCCTGGGAAGTATGACCCATGTGCCCTTACATGGTAATTCATGTGTTCCCTATGACACCAGTAAACTTGCAGTTGCTATAAACAGAAAACAGTTCAAAGTCCACCCATAGCGCAGGTTTATTTTGCAGGAGTTGGGCACATTGCTAACTTCACAGAGCCAGCCTGTGACAACCGGCTGCTGCAGATTATATCTCTCGTCACACTCAGCCAGACGGGAAGAAGGGTGGATCCTTGAAGGTTTTGAAAGAGTCAAAGTACAGTCTCTCTGGCCTATGACTCCATACATACTTAGCAAGGGCAGGCAGAGATGAGGGGTTGTGGCAGGAGCATGCCTAGAGTATTTGGCACCCGGGGCTGAACCTATGTTTGGCAGACCCCCTACGCATTTTTCAATATAAAAAACACTGGGGACAGGGTGACACGGGGGAGCAGAGAAGGGACGAGGCTGACAATAGGGATTAGAGTAAGGGCAGTAGTGACACCGGGGAGCTGAGCGGGGAGAGTTGTGACACTGGAGAGCCAGCAGGGACAAGGGTGGCACTGATGTGCAGAGTTGGGACAGAGGTGACACTGGGGAGCGAGTGGGGACACGGGTGACACAAGGTAGCAGAGCCAGGACTTTTGTTATTGCCCAGAATCTTGCTCCAGCGACTACTTTCAAATAAAGGTCTAGCCTGGTCGCTGAGAACGTTCTGGTAGGGGTAGAGGGAGTGGATTGGCTCGGAGTTTAAAGGCCTCATCAGTGCTGTGCTGATTGGTTGCTGGTTTAAAGGTACCAAATTTGGATGTGGTGCCAGTTCGGCTGAGTAGTAAGCACGCCCCCTTTACCCTCATGGGTCACTATTGCAGCAGCAGCCTTCCCATTGGTTGCCAACCCTTTTGGCTCCAAATTCAATTGTTTTACCCATTATGTTAAGATAGTGCATTTAAGGTACTATTGTTCAATCACTGATATTTTGATTCTTTAAATGTATAAATTTCTTGTGTTTCTTACAATAAATGTGTTATGCTTACTGAACCTAATAAAACTGGTGTTGTCCACGTATATTGGGGGAAAACTATCTAACAGCACTGGTGAATATAGCTCAATTGGGCCGTATTAGCAGAGGGGAGAACATCTGGAAGTACCAACGGGTAATAGCTCTTGGCGTCCCGTTACACAGGTGTCCTCACCATCCTGGTTCCAAGTTACTAAACGTGGCTGCCCTGTGGTAGATGCTGCTGCATAAAGGAACAGACACCACTGGATTAAAAAGAGTGAGCTGGTGGTGGCACTAGTGGAATTGGAGCAGGACGACTATCGATCCCATAGCCTGTAAATTGGAGGGTCCCATGCAAGTCCGGTCTGAGTAGTGGCCAGCCCCACTCTTCTGAGCATGGACGAGATGTCCCGAGAGGTGAGAGAAAGGCCTGCCTTTTATGGGACAAATCCCTCCATGGATATGATTAATCAAAACATGGAAGTGGCAGAATGAGAGTGAAAAGCTGAACTAGTTGATCAGAATACTACGGGTCTGGGGTCTAATACAGGAGATACGCACTCCCTGCGGAGCAACTCATCCTGTTGCCCCATCAAAAGCGACCCACCAGTCGTTTAAAGGATTAACACAGTAGTAGGAGATATAGATGATTTAGATGATTTGTTCAAAATTTTGAGTGACAATGTCAGCTCCATAATGTGAAAACCCCAGACTGGGTCCCCATCCTGGTGGGGAAACAAGCTGGCTGAGCGGCAGAGACTTACCGTGCCATCCTGGAGGCATGGGCAAGAGACTACCAGGAGGTAAAAACTCCCCTCCCGGCCAGTGGTGTATCTTGATTTTGTGCTGCCCTAGGCAGACAAAATCCGGGCACCCCCTACCCAAGCTGCACACCCACGTTACACACCTAAGACATGCCCCATCATTCAGACTCACATCAAGCTCATACTCCCATCACACACTCCCATCACACTCAGTCACACACTCTGAATCCCATCACACTCAGTCACACACACTGTCTCCCATCACACACACTCTGACTCCCATCATACTCAGTCACACACACTGTCTCCCATCACACTCAGTCACACACACTGTCTCCCATCACACACACTCTGACTCCCATCACACTCAGTCACACACTCCGACTCCCATTACACTCAGTCACACACACTGTCTCCCATCACACACACTCTGACTCCCATCACACTCAGTCACACACACTGTCTCCCATCACACACACTCTGACTCCCATCACACTCAGTCACTCGCACTGTCTCCCATCACACACACTCTGACTCCCATCACACTCAGTCACACACACTGTCTCCCATCACACACACTCTGACTCCCATCACACTCAGTTACACACACTGTCTCCCATCACACACTCTGACTCCCATCACACTCAGTCACACACACTGTCTCCCATCACACACACTCTGACTCCCATCACACTCAGTCACACACACTGTCTCCCATCACACACACTCTGACTCCCATCACACTCAGTCACACACACACACATACACACACACACAGTCTCCCATCAGCACTTACCTTTCCTTGGTGGCTAGTGGCAGGCAGCATGGTCCCTTCATGCTGCCTGTTCGGCCTCCCGGCGATTGTGCCGACAGGTCACGTGACCGGGCGCGCGTATGAGGTCAGCGCGCCTTTCACGTGACTGTCGGCACTTCCGTGTCAGCACACTGCACGGGGAGCCGAACAGGCAGCACGGAGGTTTCTCTGTGCTGCCTGTTCGGCTCCCCGTGCAGCCTGGCAGGCAGAGCGATCCCTTCTCACCTCCGTCTCTGCCTGCACGCGCGGCCTTTTTTTTCTTTTTTAAAGGGTCGCGGTTTTTTTTTTCCGTTTTTTTTTCTTTTCAGTGCTGGGGGGCTAAATTTGCCGCCCTAGGCATCCGCCTAGGATGCCTCGCGGTAAATACAGCACTGCTCCCGGCTATATATGCCATCCCGCTGAACAACTACCACCAGCGGTTCCGAGAAGCTCGCATGGGCCCCCACACATAATGAGCCGAGCCACCAACAACTGGATGCAGTGCCAGCAAGTACTTACCTAACAGGAGTGTCTGCAACAGTTCCTGCTAGAACTATTTTTCGAGCTGGGGATGTTCGATAGTGGGACCAGGACCCCACTACTTTGAAGGAGGCTGCTGTTGGCAGACAAATTTGTTGAAATCCGATGGTCCCCCACCAGGAGCTGCCACATTTGCACCCAGGTGCTCCCCCAGCTGCCATACTTGTACACAGGACTTACCCTATCGGCCAGATTTGTGCTCAGGAGCTGCCCAAGCAGCCAGATCTGCACCCAGGAGCAGTGGTGTATCTTGGTTTTGTGCTGCCCTAGGCAGACAAGTTTTGGGCACCCCCCCTACCCACGATGCACACCCACGACATGACCCATAACCCACGTTGCACACCAAAGACATGCCCCATCACCCCATTTACATGCCTCTATCACTCCATTACATACACATTGCCAATATTATTTGCCATTAATATTCCCCAGCTAATTTGCCCAATAATATGCCAGTATAATTTTCCATTAATATGCCATAGACAATTTGCTAAATATTAGGCCAGTATTTGCCATTGAATATACCCCTGCCAATTTGCCCAATATTATGTCAGTATATTTTGCCATTAATATTCCCCAGCCAATTTGCCCAATAATATGCCAGTGTTATTCTGCCATTTAATATGTCACAGCCAATTGCCCAATATTAAGCCAGTATTATTTGCCATTTAATATGCCCCTTCCAATTTGCCCAATAATATGCTAGTGTTATTTGCCATTAATAAGCCCCAGCCAATGTGCTCAATAATATGCCAGTGTTATTTGCCATTTAATATGCCCCTGACAATTTGCCAAATAATATTCCAGTGTTATTTGCCATTTAATATGCCCCTGCTAATTTGCCCAATAATATGCCAGTGTTATTTGCCATGTAATTTGTCCCTGCTAATTTGCCCAATAATATGCCAGTGTGATTTGCCATTTAATAAGCCCCAGCCAATTTGCCCAAATCCCCCCATCTCCCCAGAAATTACCTTTTTCCCTGGTGGCTAGTGGTAGGCAGCATGATCTCCTTCATGCTGCCTGTTCGGCTCCCAGGCGGTTGTGCCGATAGGTCACGTGACCCGGCACGCTTATGACGTAAGCGCGTCGGTCACGTGACTGTCGGCACTTCCGTGTCACACTGCACGGAGGGCCGAACAGGCAGCACGGAGGTTTCTCTGTGCTGCCTTTCCCGCTCCCCGTGCAGCCTGCCTGCAGAGGGAAGGTGAGGGGTGATCTTCCGATCCCTTCTCACCTCCGTCTCTGCCTGCAAGCGCGGTTTTTTTCGTTTTTTTTTTTTAAAGGACAAGATTTTTTCTCAAAAAAAAAAAAAATTTCTTAATTTTTTTTTCTTTAGTGCTGGGGGCCGCCCCCCAAAATTTGCTTCCCTAGGCATCCGCCTAGGATGCCTCGCGGTAAATACAGCACTGCCCAGGAGCTGCCCCAACAACAAGATATGCTTATTGGAGGAGCCATAACAACAAAATCTACACTTAAGAGCTGCCCCAGCGGCCATTTGTGCACAGAGGAGTTATCCCAGCATCCACTCAGGAACTGCCCCCAACAGCCACATTATCCCTTAGGAGCTGCCCCAGCAGCCACATTTGCACTCAGGAGCTGCCCCAGCAGCCACATATGCCCCCAGGAGCTCCCCCAACTGCCATGTCTACCCTCAGGAGCGGCCAAGGAGCCAAATCTGCACACAGGTTCTGCTCCAACAGCCAGATTTGCACCCAGGAGCTGCCCCAGCAGCAATATCTGCACCCACGAGCTGCTCCAGCAGCAATATCTGCACCCAAGAGTTGCCCCAGCAGTAAAATATGCACCCAGGAGTTTGCCCAGTAACCAGATCTGCTCACTGGAGCGTCCCCAACAACCAGATCTGCACCCAGGGGCAGCCCCAACAGCCAGATTTGCACCCAGAAGCTGCCCAGTCAGCCATATTTTAATAAAGGAGCTTCCCCAGCAGTTAAATCTGCACTCAGGAGCTGCCCAGCAGTCAAATTTACACCTATGAGCTGCCCCAACAGACAGATTTGCACCTAGGAGCTGCCCCAGCAGCCATATTTGAACCCAGGAGCTGCCTCAACTGCCAGATTTGTACTCAAGACTTACCCCAGCAGCCAGATTTGTACCCAGGACTTACCTCATCAGCTATATTTGTACTTAGGAGCTGTCCCAGCAGCCAGATCTGCCAACCACACATGCACGCACCCGATCGTGCATTAATTCACGCACACCCACATTTCACCGTCGGGCATCTTACAGAATTGCATTCCTGACACAACTGAGCCAAGGGGTCAGGAATGAAAGTAGGGGCTGGCTATTCACTTTGGAGGTCGACTTTTATTTTGACACTTAGAAAAAAACAAACAAGGTTGAACCTTCTTCATTAAATGTAATGGGAGGTGAAATAACAAAGCTATATTTAGACTAAGTCCAACTCAGGTGCCGAATTTGACTCAAAATGAAAGGCGACCTCCAAACTCAAATTTGGTAACTGAGTTGGATTTAAGGAAAAAAAAAAACAATCCAGGTTCAAATCTTCCCCATTGAAAGTAATGGAAGGCAACATGATCAAAGTTATTTTTGAGACTAAGTCAAATTTGGCACCTGAGTTACATTACATTCACATTTATTTATATAGCGCCAACAATTTACATAGTACTAGATACAGAGCACTGAAAAGAACTGCATCCTAAGTTAGACAAACTAGAACAGACTGGTACCCGAGGTAGAGAGCCCTGCTCGCAAGCTCTAGAGGGAATGTGGTGCATGAAACACATAAGGGAGTGAAGAGGTCAAAGGGAATGTAGTTGTAGTAACAGTTATGTGGATGGTTGGCACTAGGTGAGTTTGGCCAAAGATGAATTGTGTGCATTCTAGCTGGATCAGTTGTAAGCTACCTGATAGACATGTGCAAAACTAAAATTTTCTTTTCGTTTCCATTCGGACAAAAATGTTATTTATTTTTATAAATGCTAAAACGAATTTTGTTCATTACTGCATTAGTTTCAGACAAAATTTGTTCATTATTTTCGTTTAATTTTCTTCGTTCGTACGAATCAATTGACCTACACATTCCATAAACCGAAAGTCTATAAACCGATTTATACAATACCAATAGCATTACATGTATTCCATAAACCGAAAGACATTCAGTTTATAGACTTTCGGTTTATGAAATGTATGTAATGCTATTGGCTTTCTTTAAACCGACTCTATATCGGTTTATAGAAAGCCAATAGGATTACATGCATTCCATAAATCGAAAGTCTATAAGCCGAAGGTCTTTCGGTTTATGGAATACATGTAATGCTATTGGTATTCTATAAACCAAAATAGAGTCATCATTCATACGAATAGACGTATTCGTATGAATGGGGACTCTATTTCGGTTTATAGAAAGCCAATAGCATTACATGTATTCCATAAACTGAAAGTCTATAAACCGAAAGACATTCGGTTTATAGACTTTCGGTTTATGGAATAAATGTAATGCTATTGGCTTTCTATAAACCGAATCTCTTTCGGTTTATAGACTTTCGGTTTATGTAATACATGTAATGCTATTGCTATTCTATAAACCGAAATAGAGTCCCCATTCATACTAATAGGTCAGTTGACCTATTTGTATGAATGGGGACTCTATTTCGGTTTATAGAAAGCCAATAGCATTACATACAATGTATATGTAAGTAATGCTATGGGCTTTCTGATTGGCTGCCCTGCAGCCTTTCAAAATGCGCCATTAAATTGCTGAACCCCGAACTCCAACCCGAACATACAGTGAAATGTCCGTGTTCGGGTCTGGGGTCCAAAAACCATAATATGTTCGGTACGAACCCGAACAGTGCGGTTCGGGCTCGCTCAACACTAATTGTGGACAGTGAGAGCTAGGTGGGCTTAGCTAGAGGTAAATCAACTGGTATGCTAGTTGGATGGGTAGTAAGCATCATTAAAGAAATGAGTTTTGAGGGACTTTTTAAAGTCTGAAAAGGAAGGAGAGAGCTGGATGCTCTGGGGAAGGGAGTTCCAAAGAGAGGGGGCAACTCAGGCAAAATCTTGGAAGCACGAGTGGGACGAGGTGATTAAGTAAGAGGAGAGCTGTAGTCCCATTGAGGAGCGCAGAAGTCATGCAGGGAAGTTTCAGATCACAAGGGAGGCAATGTATGGAGGGGCTTAGTCTCAAAAATAGCTTTGATCATTTTGTCTGACATTACTTTCAGTGGGGATAATTTTAACCACTTTGTTTTCCTAAGTCAAACTGAAATTTTAGTGAGTAAACCCATGTGATTCAAATAAAGTATCCCCCCCCCCAAAAAAAAAAAAAAAGTGCAGTTAAGTTAATTATTGGCTTTAGTCAAAAAAAAGTTTAGTTGTCCTTTAACCCCTTAGTGACATGACTTTTTTGGCTTGTCCGAAGCTTGGTGACATGGGCTGTTTTAACATTTCTGAGGTGTTTGTGTTTTGCTGTAATTTATTTCTGTCTCATTTAGTGTACCCGCACAATCTATATATCGTTTTTATCGTTATAAGAAGGGCTTTCTTTTGATACCATTATTTTGATAATAGCATATAATTTGATGTAAAAAAAATAATAAAATATGGCAAAAAAAATGTAAAAAAAAAAGTTTCTAATATATGTCCTGAGTTCAGAAATAGCCCATGTTTTTATGTTTTTGTGCTTTTTTATTCATGTTACAGGGCCAGAACTATAAGTGGTGCAAAGCTATTTTAAAATCCTTTCTTTCAAAATTAGCGATAGTGACATTGTAACACTGATTTCTGTACTAAATCCATGAATGACCCCCAACATGTACATATTTTTGAAAACTAGACCACTCAGGGCATTTAACTTGGGGTATTTTGACACATTTCATGTAGCCATTTTACCACCAATCTATGCCAAAGTTTGCAGCAAAAAATCTTTTTTTTTAATTTTTCACATATATTGCAATTTAGGTAAACATTACCTTAAAATGTGAAGGGGTATTTCCAAATAACACCTCAATATGTGTTCAGCAACATCTCCTGAGTACAGGGATACCACCCATGCATAGGTTTGTTGGTTTGTTTTGGGGCTAAAAGGCCACATTTAGGGGGTGCGCATTTTGGTTTTCCAACTTGGAATTCTGACATGCAGAAAACTTGTGCCCATGTCCCATTTGAGACATTTTTGAAGCCAGAAAGTGTATTCTACCCCACAAAACCATATATTTTTTTAAACTAGACACCCGAGGGTATTTCAAATGGTAGTATTTTAACACTTTCCATGCACTAATTATACTACCAGCCTATGTCAATGTTTTGGGTAGTAATTTTTTTTCACATACATTGTACTTTGGGCATGAATTCACAGATCCTGTTATATGTCAGTGCCAAATAACACCTCAATATGTGTTCAGCAACATCTCCTGAGTACAGGGATACCCCCCATGTATAGGTTGGTTAGGTTATTTGGGGGTTAAAAGGCCACATATGAGAGGTGCGCTTTTTGGTTTTCCAACTTGGAATTCTGACGTGCAGAAAACCTGCGCCCATGTCCCATTTGGGACATTTTTGAAGCCAAAAAGTGTATTCTATCCCACAAAACCATATATTTTTAAAAACTAGACACCCTAGGGTATTTCAAATGGTAGTATTTTAACACTTTTCATGCACTAATTCTACCACCAGCCTATGTCAATGTTATGGATAGTAATTTGTTTTTCACATTCATTGTACATCGGGCATGAATTCACAGATCCTATTATGTGTCAGTACCAAACAACACCTTAATATGTGTTCAGCAACATCTCCTGAGTACAGGGATAACGCCCATGTGTAGGTTAGTTAGATTATTTGGGCGCTAAAAGGCCACGTTTAGGGGGGGTGCATTTCCAACTTGGAATTTTGACATGTAGTCAACCTGCGCCCATGTTCCATTTGGGACACTTTTGAAGCCTGTCAAAGTATTTTACCCCATAAAACCATATATTTTGGAAAACTAGACATCCTAGGGTATTTAAAATTGTGGTATTTTAACACTTTCCAAGTGCTAATTCTACCACCAACCTATGTCAAAGGGTTGGGATGTCATTTTTTCCCCACACACATTGTAGTTCAGGCAGGAATTTTCAGATTCTGGTATTTGCCACTGCCAACCAACACCTCAATATGTGTTCAGCAACATCTCCTGAGTACAGGGATACCCCCCATGCATAGGTTTGTTGGTTTGTATTGGGTCTAAAATTCCACATTTAGGGGGTGCGCAATTCCAACCTGGAATTTTGACATGTAGTCAACCTGCGTCCGTGTCCTTTATGGGATATATCTTTGAAGCCAGCCAATGTAATTTACCGCCACCAAACCATATATTTTTTTATCGGTAGACCCCCATCACTACTTGTGGCAAGGGCTCAGCCCTTTCTCAGTATCAGAAAGCTGAATAGGGTCAAAATCGAACCCTGAGTCCGCGGCCTCAGAATCAGTGCGTAAGCAGTGATCTCGAGCAAAGAAGGGGTTAATAAGAGCCTATCTAGTACTGTAATACATTACAGTACAAAGAAATTAATCCATAAAACAGTGCAGACAGCAAAACATACTGTTGCTGTGCAAGATTACTGCTTACACAGTGATGAATGGCAGGGAAGGGGTTAATACACAGTGAAAGACTTTCATAAAACCTGCCAATTTTATAAAATGTTATTTTATATCACTAATACTGATCTGTCTCTTTCCGTCACAAAAATGTAAGTAAGGAGAGGGAGGCAGATCAATATTTGTGAATATTGATCCGACCAATTTTGATCTGACCAGGGCGAATGGTGAGCTTAATTGAGAAATCACCAAACCGCCTTTGCCACTAATTCGCTGTTACTGATCGCTATGCACTCAGGCAGCTTATAAAAAAAAAAAAATCTCAAATATTTTTACTTTACATGTAATCCGCTAGCGGGTATGTGTAAAAAAAAAAAAAAAAAAAAAAATATGCAGACAGATAAAAATTGCTTTGGCGTCAATATCATTGCGTAAGCAGTGATCGACGGCAAAGAAGGGGTTAATAACTCTTAGAAGAGCCTTTTTAGTACTGTAATAAATTACAGTACAAAAAAAAATTAACCCCTAAAAAATGCACAAACAGCAAAAATAAATGCGCTGATGTGCACGATCACTGCTTATGCAAGATCAGTGGCAGGGAAGGGGTTAAACGCAGGGAATTGCTTTAATACATTTTTTTTTATTGTTTTATTATTTGTGTGTTGTGTATTTATTGTTTTTTTTAACTTTTACTTACTTTTAGAACTTTGATCTGTCTCTCTCCCTCACTAAAAAAAATGTGAGGAGAGGGAGGCAGATCATAACTGGTCAGATCAATATAGGGTTATAATTGATCTGACCAGTCAGTGGGGATGTTCAGCAGAACATCCCCACTGCCTGTCAGTGTGCCTGGCAGTCACTGATTGCCTCTGTGAAGAGGCAATCGTGTGACAGCCAGAGAGCACAGGAAGCAGGTACTTCCTGCCTCCTGTGCTCTTGCCCTTAGAAGGGCAGCGCCATCTTGGTCACTCAGTGACCAAGATCGTGCATTTTTTTTTTGTGTTTCTGATTGCCTCGATTTGCGAGGCAATCAGAAACACTTTCTGAGCATAGGAAGCGAAAGATTCGCTTCCTATGCTCGTTTTTGAAATGCCCGCGTTTTAAAGGCTCTGTGCCTTTAAAACCGGCATTTCGATCGCTCTCCGGAGCGATCGAAATGCCGACGGGCATTTTTTTTAGTATTGTAAGATGCTTCCATACGGAAGCATCGTTACAATACCATCAGAGCACTGAAAGCGGAAAAACTCCGCTTTCAGTGCTCGTTTTGACACAGGACGGACCTAGTCCGTCCTGTGTCGCCAAGGGGTTAAAGAGTATGTTGATATAAACAAATTAGACTTTTTTTGTTAAATAATAAAATATAAGATTTTTTTCTTAATAATAAAATATTAAGGTTATGTTTTATTTATTTAATGAGTATGTGGAAATTTTTGGGGGGTTTTCTAAAAAAAAAAAAAAAAAAATGTTTATTTACTACCATTTTATTAATGACCCCAGTATTGTGGCCATATCCGGTAGTATTTCAAACATGGAAGAAGGCTTATTAGGTGCATGGAACACACTAAAATTGCTGACGTGGAGGAGAAACCCTTAAACCTCCTCTCCTGGTCTTTTGGAAGAATGATGTTCTCATCTCTGTTGCTGAGACCCCCGCTATATAGCCTAGCTCATTGCACATATCTGTTATTGATTGTGCTTTCAGTGCGAATGGTGGAGCTAATTTACTATCTTAACATCTGCCAATCAATGCCCGTAAAAAATCAGTGCGATCTAATCTTGGAAGCTTTTGCCAGACGATTTCTGTCGCATTTCAGCAGCAAAGTGTTTAGGACAGACTTGGTGTTATGGCTTATGCAGTCTGGGAATGTGAGCCTATGATTAAGCACTGCTGACACAAGTACTCTCCTACCATTGTGGCTGAAGGGGCACTTTCCTGTGGCCATTTTATACAGGATAATGCCCAGTGCCCATCAATCAATGGCTATGTTGTATGTCTTGAAATTAAGCATTTCTGGGGCAATATATCCAGATGTGCCAGTCGTCCCTTTTGCTCTCCAATCTCCATACATGTCTGACCCGGCAAGACCAAAGTTACAGATCTTAAACATAGCAAGAGACTGATTAGGAGCGAGCGCCATTAAGCTCATTGCCTGTAGGTTTTTAGATGGCTCCAGGGTGTCTCAGGAGATAGCCCAGAGACAATAGGACAATGGGCTATGGCCTGAGACATCCTGACAAGTTGGAGTTTAGCAGTAATTCAATTAAGGGTTCAAGGGAGGGGATCTTAATTAGGGTCAGGAAGGTTATCAGTAGGAGGGGAATAGTGGGGGGAGTTAGGGTAATCAGGCAGGGCTATTTCAGCTGTAATTTGTGGAGTGAATCATTCTAATGCTTGTTCTCTTTTGTTTCCCACCCTCCCATCCCGAGGCAAGCACATCGGTGGTCGACCGTAAGCGCCAAGAAGTCATCACTTCAAAAATTAAAGCAGAAAGCTTGCTTGTCATGGAGCGGGATCCAGGGACTTGTCTGACTGCCAGTTCATGGAGTCAAGAAGGAATTTTTCACCCACTTGGGAGCAGATTGGCTGAGCTTCTATAGGGGTTTTTTCGCCTTCTTCTGGATCTTTGCTGGCATTTTTTTTTTTAGCTGCTGTGCAATGCACATCTCATGACTCTCAGCCATCCATTTGGTTGGCTGAATATCATGAGAAATGTAATAACAGCACCTGTAGTGCCAAAGGTTACTACCACTGCTGCATAACTACCAAATGTCCTTTTTTGGAACCAGACCTTTATGTCCCTTGTTATTGCCTCTAAATGCCCTTTCTATAATACTTCCCAATGTTTGCTATGCATCACAGAGCTGTACTACACAACACAACATTAACTTTGTTGACTGCAACTCCCATGATGTTGTAAGTAACATTACTAGTTGCTAACTGTGGATGGGGCTGTGTGAGGGGGAGGGGACAATATGTCTACAGTACAAATACTAACTTTGTTTCCTGCATCTACAATAATATTTATTACTAGTTTAACTTTACTGGATATGTAGTTACAGACTGGGATTGTTACACTGCACACTAACTTTTTTGTTGTTGACCGCAGCTCCCATGATATTCCGCCAGCCCATTACTGGCTGATTACCATATGAATTGTAGACTGAGGTAATAGTGGCTAATCTTTACCACCCCAGCTATTGTAAACTTCCCATGATGCTCAGGTATATGCTGGTCTGTTAGCTACTACTACCATGGTCATATAATTGTTCTATAAATGGGTAATGTTTGTAACATTTGCCTCCGACCAGGAAATCCATCTCCTGAACAACAAAAGTAAAGTAGGAGGTATTGGGGGTACTGGGGAGGATTTTTTTGCAGGTAACAGCATGAAATGCATTGAGCTGTCAGAAGTTGAGTTCTGCCTCCTCACAATATCACTTTAACTGTTATTGATTCCGTGGATTTGTCTCACCATTTTTCTTCAATAAATTTCCACACGTCTGGAGTCCATTCCAGCTTTGATACCCGCCCCTGGAAAAAAAATCCTGTGGACGCCCATAGGTCTTGGCTGCTGAGAGGCTACAGAGACATCACACACAAGGTTTGAGCTAGTTTTCTTTTTAAATATATTGCACAGCATCTATTTGGTATTTTATAATGCTTATGATGGAACTATAAAATAATCACTATTTCAAGCATAGGGGTTCTGTTGTTAGATCAGGAAGCATCATATAGCAGTTTTTTAAAATCTGTGTTTTAGCTAGTATTTGATGGGGCTGTTTTATTGCTTGTTATAATGTGCTCTTGATGTAGAGCTATTCTATCTATGAACGTGTTGTGCTAGCATGACACCTGGAGGACCTTTGTGAAAAATAAGCCTTTTACAAATCAGTAATGGAGTAAAAATATGTCACAATTCCAATTGATACAATGCTTTGGTACTTCTGCTATATATTTGCTACATAACTACAGTGAAATACTTATGAAACATACCGGTACTTATGTTTTTGAAGCCAAGAGATAAATCCTGAATCTCCCAAACCTTTGTGGTCATCCCTTTTGTCTCATAGCCTTTCGTCTGAGAGTTGAAAGTTAATCTGGAGCTGAATCTGATTCCAGGAGGGGATCTCCTGTTTCTTCCATAGTCCAGCCAACAAAAGTTTAAAGGCAAGTAAAATGGTCTTGAAGAATTCTGTGGCCCAAGATTCAAATGGAACAGGAAATCCTGAGGGGACAAAGAATCTCTTTGTTGCACAATTAGCTCAGTTATTCTAGAGACCTCTGTTCTGATAGGATCCAGTTTATGACAAGACCACCACATGTGAAAATGGACCATGTACCAACGAAACAAGACTTTATAGAAATTCCTGTAAATTAGTAGGAATTCTAGTTGTATTACAGGCATTATTCCATTTAGCAATAGAAAATGACTTACCCAAATCTCACTCCCAACATATATTGTGTCTTGGTGTAGCTCATACACGCTTATTTGCTCATCCGATACACACACTAGCACACACATACACGCTTATATGCTCATCCGATACACACACTAGCACACACATACACGCTTATATGCTCATCCGATACACACACTAGCACACACATACACTATGTGTGCTTGTGTGTATCTGATCAGCATTTGAGTGTGTATGTGTGTGCTAGTGTGTGTATCGGATGAGCATATAAGCGTGTATGTGTGTGCTAGTGTGTGTCTAACCCCTTCCCTGCCACTGATCTTGCATAAGCAGTGATCGTGCACATCAGCGCATTTATTTTTGCTGTTTGTGCATTTTTTAGGGGTTAATTTTTTTTGTACTGTCATTTATTACAGTACTAAAAAGGCTCTTCTAAGAGTTATTAACCCCTTATTTGCCGTCGATCACTGCTTACGCAATGATATTGACGCCAAAGCAATTTTTATCTGTCTGCATTTTTTTTTTTTTTTTTTTTTTTTACACATACCCGCTAGGGGATTACATGTAAAGTAAAAATATTTGAGATTTTTTTTTTTAAGCTGCCTGAGCGCATAGCGATCAGTAACAGCGAATTAGTGGCAAAGGCGGTTTGGTGATTTCTCAATTAAGCTGGTCAGATCAAAATTAATCGGATCAATATTCACAAATATTGATCTGCCTCCCTCTCCTCACTTACATTTTTGTGACGGAAAGAGACAGATCAGTATTAGTGATATAAAATAACATTTTATAAAATTGGCAGGTTTTATGAAAGTCTTTCACTGTGTATTAACCCCTTCCCTGCCATTCATCACTGTGTAAGCAGTAATCTTGCACAGCAACAGTATGTTTTGCTGTCTGCACTGTTTTATGGATTAATTTCTTTGTACTGTAATGTATTACAGTACTAGATAGGCTCTTCTAAGAGCTATTAACCCCTTCTTTGCTCGAGATCACTGCTTACGCACTGATTCTGAGGCCGCGGACTCAGGGTTCGATTTTGACCCTATTCAGCTTTCTGATGCATCATCTAGCGATGTATCGGTGGCTGCTGAGCCCTTGCCACAAGTAGTGATGGGGGTCTACCGATAAAAAAATATATGGTTTGGTGGGGGTAAATTACATTGGCTGGCTTCAAAGATATATCCCATAAAGGACACGGACGCAGGTTGACTACATGTCAAAATTCCAAGTTGGAATTTTGAGATGCGCATCTCACAAATGTTGCCTTTTAGCCAAAAACAAACCAACAAACCTATGCATGGGTGCTATCCCTGTACTCGGGAGATGTTGCTGAACACATATTGGGTTGTTGTTTGGCAGTGACATATACCAGAATCTGTGAATTCATGCCTGAAGTACAATGCATGTGGAAAAAAAACTCCCAAAAAAGTACTACCACAAACTTTTACAAAGGCTGGTGGTAGAATTAGTACCTATACAGTATTAAAATACCACCATTTGAAATACCTTAGGATGTCTATTTTCCAAAAATATATGGTTTGATGGGGTAAAATTCATTGGACTGCTTCAAAAATGTTCCAAATGGAACATGGGCGCAGGCTGACTACATGTCAAAATTCCAGGTTGGAATTGCGCACCCCCTAAATGTGGAATTTTAGACCCAATACAAACCAACAAACCTATGCATGGGGGGTATCCCTGTACTCAGGAGATGTTGCTGAACACATATTGAGGTGTTGGTTGGCAGTGGCAAATACCAGAATCTGAAAATTCCTGCCTGAACTACAATGTGTGTGGGGAAAAAATGACATCCCATCCCTTTGACATAGGTTGGTGGTAGAATTAGCACTTGGAAAGTGTTAAAATACCACAATTTTAAATACCCTAGGATGTCTAGTTTTCCAAAATATATGGTTTTATGGGGTAAAATACTTTGACAGGCTTCAAAAGTGTCCCAAATGGAACATGGGCGCAGGCTACATGTCAAAATTCCAAGTTGGAAATGCACCCCCCCTAAACGTGGCCTTTTAGCCCCCAAATAATCTAACTAACCTACACATGGGTGGTATCCCTGTACTCAGGAGATGTTGCTGAACACATATTAAGGTGTTGTTTGGCACTGACACATAATAGGATCTGTGAATTCATGCCCGATGTACAATGAATGTGAAAAACAAATTACTATCCATAACATTGACATAGGCTGGTGGTAGAATTAGTGCATGAAAAGTGTTAAAATACTACCATTTGAAATACCCTAGGGTGTCTAGTTTTCAAAAATATATGGTTTTGTGGGGTAGAATACACTTTTTGGCTTCAAAAATTTCCCAAATGGGACATGGGCGCAGGTTTTCTGCACGTCAGAATTCCAAGTTGGAAAACCAAAAAGCGCACCTCTCAAATGTGGCCTTTTAACCCCCAAATAACCTAACCAACCTATACATGGGTGGTATCCCTGTACTCAGGAGATGTTGCTGAACACATATTGAGGTGTTGTTTGGCACTGACATATAACAGGATCTGTGAATTCATGCCCAAAGTACTATGTATGTGAAAAAAAATTACTATCCATAACATTGACATAGGCTGGTAGTATAATTAGTGCATGGAAAGTGTTAAAATACTACCATTTGAAATACCCTAGGGTGTCTAGTTTAAAAAAATATATGGTTTTGTGGGGTAGAATACACTTTCTGGCTTCAAAAATGTGGCCTTTTAGCCCCAAAACAAACCAACAAACCTATGCAAGGGTGGTATCCCTGTACTCAGGAGATGTTGCTGAACACATATTGAGGTGTTGGTTGGCAGTGGCAAATACCAGAATCTGAAAATTCCTGCCTGAACTACAATGTGTGTGGGGAAAAAATGACATCCCATCCCTTTGACATAGGTTGGTGGTAGAATTAGCACTTGGAAAGTGTTAAAATACCACAATTTTAAATACCCTAGGATGTCTAGTTTTCCAAAATATATGGTTTTATGGGGTAAAATACTTTGACAGGCTTCAAAAGTGTCCCAAATGGAACATGGGCGCAGGCTACATGTCAAAATTCCAAGTTGGAAATGCACCCCCCCTAAACGTGGCCTTTTAGCCCCCAAATAATCTAACTAACCTACACATGGGTGGTATCCCTGTACTCAGGAGATGTTGCTGAACACATATTAAGGTGTTGTTTGGCACTGACACATAATAGGATCTGTGAATTCATGCCCGATGTACAATGAATGTGAAAAACAAATTACTATCCATAACATTGACATAGGCTGGTGGTAGAATTAGTGCATGAAAAGTGTTAAAATACTACCATTTGAAATACCCTAGGGTGTCTAGTTTTCAAAAATATATGGTTTTGTGGGGTAGAATACACTTTTTGGCTTCAAAAATGTCCCAAATGGGACATGGGCGCAGGTTTTCTGCACGTCAGAATTCCAAGTTGGAAAACCAAAAAGCGCACCTCTCAAATGTGGCCTTTTAACCCCCAAATAACCTAACCAACCTATACATGGGTGGTATCCCTGTACTCAGGAGATGTTGCTGAACACATATTGAGGTGTTGTTTGGCACTGACATATAACAGGATCTGTGAATTCATGCCCAAAGTACTATGTATGTGAAAAAAAATTACTATCCATAACATTGACATAGGCTGGTAGTATAATTAGTGCATGGAAAGTGTTAAAATACTACCATTTGAAATACCCTAGGGTGTCTAGTTTAAAAAAATATATGGTTTTGTGGGGTAGAATACACTTTCTGGCTTCAAAAATGTGGCCTTTTAGCCCCAAAACAAACCAACAAACCTATGCAAGGGTGGTATCCCTGTACTCAGGAGATGTTGCTGAACACATATTGAGGTGTTATTTGGAAATACCCCTTCACATTTTAAGGTAATGTTTACCTAAATTGCAATATATGTGAAAAATTAAAAAAAAAGATTTTTTGCTGCAAACTTTGGCATAGATTGGTGGTAAAATGGCTACATGAAATGTGTCAAAATACCCCAAGTTAAATGCCCTGAGTGGTCTAGTTTTCAAAAATATGTACATGTTGGGGGTCATTCATGGATTTAGTACAGAAATCAGTGTTACAATGTCACTATCGCTAATTTTGAAAGAAAGGATAATAAAATAGCTTTGCACCACTTATAGTTCTGGCCCTGTAACATGAATAAAAAAGCACAAAAACATAAAAACATGGGCTATTTCTGAACTCAGGACATATATTAGAAACTTTTTAGCAGTGTTTTTTTGTTGTCTCTTGTACATGAGTATACGATTTTTCAAATAAAAGTCATAAAAAAATAATTTTTTCAATTTTTTTGCCATATTTTATTATTTTTTTTACATCAAATTATATGCTATTATCAAAATAATGGTATCAAAAGAAAGCCCTTCTTATGACGATAAAAACGATATATAGTTTGTGCGGGTACACTAAATGAGACAGAAATAAATTACAGCAAAACAAAACTGCTCAGAAATGTTAAAACAGCCCATGTCACCAAGCGTCGGACAAGCCAAAAAAGTCATGTCACTAAGGGGTTACAATAGTCCAATAATGTACGCACAGTGCTATATTTGATCCCAAACAGCTTCCCAGTGCATCTTGTCCCTAAGACTTATCAGTGCCACCTATGTCCTTCATCAACCTATTTGACTGCCTTCTTTGTCTCCAAACTGCTTTCGAATTCTGTCTCTGTGCCCAAACATTTTATCAGGGTCATCTATGTGCCTAAACAGTTTGTCAGGGCCATCTATGTGCAAAAACTGTTTATCAGGGCCATCTATGTACCCAAACAGCTCATCGGGGTAATCATTGTCCTCAAATACCCTGTCACTGCCATTGTTCCCAAACCTCTTATTGGTGCCATATTTGTGCCTAGACTGTTTATCACTCAAATCAGTGTCCCTAAACAACTAATTATCATTGTCCTTAAACATACCACTGCCATTATGTCCTCAAACAGCTTATCACAAACATAGTCACACTCAATCACAAACCCAGCCACACAAACTCAGACAGGACACACTTACTCACAGACACACTCCGCAAGCAAACACTCACACACACAATAAGCCAGCACACACTTAATCAAACACACTCAGTGAGCACACACTCACTTAGCAAACATTCAGCCAGCCCACACTCAGTGACACACTCACTCGGTCAGCACACACACTCACACCCTCAGTCAGCCCACACCCTCACTCACACCCTCAGTCAGCCCACACCCTCATTCACACACTCAGTCAACACACACCCTCACTTACACAATAAGCTAGCACACACTTAATCAAACACACCCAGCCCACACTCACACAAACACTCACTCACACACTGTCAGCACACACCTTCACTCTCACACTCAGTCAACACACACACTCACTCACTCAGTCAACACACACCCTCACTTACACACTCAGTCAGCACACACTCACACACTCAGTCAGCACACACCATCACTCACACACTCAGACAGCACACACCCTCACTCAGTCAGCACACACCCTCACTTACACACTCAGTCAGCACACACCCTCACTTACAAGCTCAGTCAGCACAAACCCTCACTTACACACTCAGTCAGCACACACCCTCACTTACACACTCAGTCAGCACACACCCTCACTTACACACTCGGTCAGCACACACACTCACACACTCAGTCAGCACACACACTCAGTCAGCACACACCCACACTCACACTCAGTCAGCACACACCCTCACACAACTCGGTCAGCACACAGACACACCAGCAGATTTTTTAAAACTTTTTTTTATGACCAGCATAACCGGCATCAGAGCGGCGAGACAGTTTTTCTTTTAGATGTCCCTCTCCCTCCCTGCTTAGTTACCTGTCAGGACATGTGCAGGGAGAAGAAGAGGGTCTCAGTGTCCAGGGGTCTCATAGACCACGTTGTGCTGGCGCCTCTGCTGTTGCCGTTTTGGTTACAGTGGGGGCGGAGCAAAGCGGTAATCTTCGTGTGCAGGAGAGAAAAAAAACAGAATCGCTGCCTGTGAAGACGGCCCCTTACCTGAAAGTGCCGACGCTGATGGCACGGAGGTTAGTGTGACAGGTGACTTATCGCTGCCTGCTACACACAACACGCAGGCAGTGATAAGCTCCTGTCACCTTACAATGTCAACTACCTACTCCATGGAGTAGGTAGCAGAATGGTGGCAAAACATTATCTGTTAGAAGAGTTAGGCTGCTGCGAGGCCCCCCGAAGTGCGAGGCCTTAGGCAGCCGCCTAAATTGCCTAATTAGAGAGCCGCCTCTGTACCTAACTATATAATGATAGGAACTATGCTGTGTCTGGCTAACTGTATACTCATGGGAGCTATACAGTATTACCAATGTTGTCTGGCCATCTATTTACTAAGAGGAGCTATTATATATTAATCAGTAATTTTCTGCTATTTATGTATATTTTTTGCATTTTTCGGCAAACAACTGCTATAAATTAAACCGAGAGTGAGCACAATCTTCTATTCTTGCCTTGGGCGCAGAAAGGACTAGTTACGTCTGTGCAATCACTGGAAAGGGAAAAAGAATACGTTGTCAACCATCTTTACAATGGAGAAAAATGTAAGTTGTTTAAAAGTTTGTTTTCAATGTACAGACTTTGTTTTTCATTCCAAAATGCATGACATGTTTAGATCCCATAAATCTCACATTAACACCAGTTTTTATCAAAGCTTCAATGGAAAAAAAATTGTCAGATGCTTTTTAAACCTTTTCTAAAAAAAATTTTATAGCTATATTTGTCCAGTCCAGTATATAATACAGATGGAAGGGGTCATTGTAAATATCTGTAAATCTAAACAATGCTTTGTATTCCGGTCACTTAGATCTCTTTTGCTTCTTGAACTTACAATAATAATATTTATTTTCAAGCTGGATGATTAGATTACACTGTATTTCACTAATAAACGACATTTTTCTCTCTCGTCACGCAGTACTTCTGGGAAATATTAATACTGATATTATCCAGGCTTCTTTGACGATTATATTATTGCAGTTATTTGATTACTTAAATTATGTCCTAGAGGCTGATTTAATAAAGAAAACATTTGTTTAATGTTTTTTGTGACTCTGTTTCCTTTTTGTTTAGTTATACATTCTCTAAATGGATAACTGAAATAAATAGCATTGTTGTGGTTGTGTGCAGCGCTATGTTAGAAAAATAGATCAATGCAATAGACGAATAAAAATAAATGTAGAAAATGATATATATATAAATACACGCATGATTAGCATCAATAAACCCCCAATCAAATGTATATAATACCAACCAAAGTATTATCGTAGAGTCACAGCTAAAAAAAACGACGTGAAACCGCTTGGTCTCTAAATGGAAAACAGCCCCTTTGAAAAAATAAAAGGGCATAAAATAGAGGCATATATCTTCTCAATCATAAGGCCAGGTTTTTTCAGAGCAAATGCTCTGGAAAAAGTCCAGTCATCTTTTATCCCAGCTCCAGACATCCTCCAGATGCCCCAACTGAACACCACTGACATCTGAGGTCTGGGAGGAGTACTAGCAAGTTTGCGGGCAGATAAGCAAATCTGGGAATACTTTGGCAATGTTTGGTAAGTCTGGGGATGCACTGGAAAGTCTGGGGGTGCACTGACAAGTCTAGGGGTGCATTGGCAAACCTGGGCAGGGCCGTCTTTAACGCAGAGCAAACGGGGCAGCTGCCCTGGGCCCATTTACTCCTGGGGGGCCCCAAGGCAGCTGTCCCGTGGGCCCCCAGCCCTGCTTGCCGCGTTCACAGCGCACTGCGCTTGTGAACGCTTTTTTCCGGCAAGCCGCATCCGATGGATGCGACGGCCGGAAAAAAACAAACAAAAAAAAAACTGACGCCGGATGTGACGTTGCGTCACATCCGGTGACTGTTTCCCTCCTCCGTGCAAGAGAGAAGACTGCACGGAGGAGACATCCGGCGGGGGACACGGAGCAGGGTTATGTAAGTACTTGGGAACGGGGGGACGGGGGGACGGCTGGCACTATATTACTCGGCATCTGGCTGGCACAATATTACTGGGCTCTGAGTGGCACTATATTACTGGGCATCTGGCTGGCACTATATTACTGGGCTCTGACTGGCACTATATTACTGGGCTCTGACTGGCACTATATTACTGGGCATCTGAATGGCAGAATATTACTGGGCTCTGGCTGGCACAATATTACTGGGCATCTGGCTGGCACAATATTACTGGGCTCTGGCTGGCACAATATTACTGGGCTCTGGCTGGCACAATATTACTGGGCATCTGGCTGGCACAATATTACTGGGCTCTGGCTGGCACAATATTACTGGGCATCTGGCTGGCACAATATTACTGGGCTCTGGCTGGCACACTATTACAGGCATCTGACTGGCACAATATTACAGGCATCTGACTGGCACAATATTCCTGGCCTCTGACTGGCACACTATTACAGGCATCTGACTGGCACACTATTACAGGCATCTGACTGGCATAATATTACAGGCATCTGACTGGCATAATATTACAGGCATCTGACAGGCACAATATTCCTGGCATCTGACAGGCACAATATTCCTGGCATCTGACAGGCACAATATTCCTGGTATCTGACAGGCACAATATTCCTGGTATCTGACTGGCACAATATTACAGGTATCTGAATGGCACAATATTCCTGGGCTCTGACTTACACAATATTCCTGGTATCTGACTGGCATAATATTACAGGCATCTGACTGGCATAATATTACAGGCATCTGACAGGCACAATATTCCTGGCATCTGACAGGCACAATATTCCTGGCATCTGACAGGCACAATATTCCTGGTATCTGACAGGCACAATATTCCTGGTATCTGACTGGCACAATATTACAGGTATCTGAATGGCACAATATTCCTGGGCTCTGACTTACACAATATTCCTGGTATCTGACTGGCACAATATTACAGGCATCTGACTGGCACAATATTACAGGCATCTGACTGGCACAATATTACAGGCATCTGACTGGCACAATATTACTGGGGTCTGAATTTCACAATATTCCTGGTATCTGACTGGCACAATATTACAGGCATCTGACTGGCACAATATTACAGGCATCTGACTGGCACAATATTACTGGGGTCTGAATTTCACAATATTCCTGGTATCTGACTGGCACAATATTCCTGGGCTCTGACTGGCACAATATTACTGGGCTCTGACTGGCACAATAATACTGCGCTCTGAATGGCACAATATTACTGGCATCTGAAAGGCACAATATTACTGGCATCTGAATGACACAACAATTATGGCATGTGTGTGTGTGTGGGGGGGGGGGGGGGGGGTAACATTGCGATGGATGGCGGGATTGCATGCTGGGGAGGGGGCAGGGTCCAGGGGGCCCAAGCAAATGCTTGCCCAGGGTCCAATCACTATTAAAGACGGCCCTGAGCCTGGGGGCAGATTGTCAAGTCTGGTAATGCATAGTGAAGTCTGAGATGCAGATTGGCAAGTCTGAGGTGCAGGTTGTTAAGTCTGGGTGAGCACTGGCAATTCTAGTGGTGCATTGGCAAACGTGGGGGCAGATTGTCAAGTCTGGTAATGCATAGTGAAGTCTGAGATGCAGATTGGCAAGTCTGAGGTGCAGGTTGTTAAGTCTGGGGATGCACTGGCAAGTCTGGTTGCAGGTTGGCAAGTCTTGGAGTGAATTTCGCATATAAAAGGAAATAAAAACCAAGTACATTGTTTTATTATAGGGTCATCTTACATTAATGCTTTTCTCTTTTTCCTAAATAAATATCCAAATTTTGGGGGGTCGTCTGAAAATCAGGGTTGTCTTATATTCGAACAAATACAGTAACTCCAAAAGACAGCACTTGAATATTAGATATTAAATCATATTTAATAAGATATATAAAGTGTATCAATGTACAGAAATGTCTACAAATATAGAACAAAAAATCAGATAATACAGATAGCAAAAATGAAAAAGTAATTCCAGCATAAAACTCTACAAATGAAGGTAAGTGGAAATAAGTGAAATGCTGTAAACACAGCACAAGAGAAATGCTGTCTCAAATAGACAGGTAAAGCACCTTATCCATAAACAGGCGAGCACCACAGGATAAGTTTTCGGAAGGGCTACAGCTGTAAATGACGCATTGGTGATGTTCTTTAAGTTATTGCCCTATAACTTGCAAAAAAAAAAAAAGACCAGAAAAACATGTAAACATTGGTAGCGAACCCGAACCGCACTGTTCTAATTGTTTTGGGTGCTAAATAGTACATTTGCGTCTTGCGGTGCACTTCATATCTGAGAGTAAAATAGAACAGTCCAATACTGTGCTTACAGCGCACTTAAAAAAATTCTGGCTACCTCCTCCTCCTCCTCCTCCAGCGCCGCTTCCACCTACACCGCCACGGTCACTGCCTCCTCAACCTATGGGTCACTTAGCATAAACTGAAAGAGAATACCCTGCACTGCAACCCTCTCTCAAATGGATAATTCTGTTGATCCTCCTGGCAGCCATGCTTTAGATTTAGATTTATGTTCTTCCAAAACTAAATTCAAAGATTCCATCTAGTGCTATTATATGGCTCAGCTGTATTTTTAATTTGTATGTATTTTATGTTATTTGAAGTTATTTCACTATCCATATTTGTTTGCAGGGCACTTGTCCTACTCTTACCCCCATTTTACTTCCTTTTGCCTCTAGCCCTTTCCAGGACTTTTTACGAGGCATTTTAGTGGCCAAAAGTTCGCTCAACTCTAAACATTGGCTACTTCTAAACTTAGGAAAATTTTAGAAACTATTTAGCCAGGGTCTTTTTTGGAGATTTGTAAAAGATTTTCCCAGTAAAAGTAAGAAAAAATTGTGTGATTTTTTATAGTAAATGATATGATTAAAATAATGTAATCTTAAGAAAACCCTTCTTCTGGTAATAAAAACAGTACAGTAGGAAAATTATAGCTAAACACAAACACCACAGTAATGTAAAAACAGCTTTGGTCATTAAGAGATTAATAAATCAATACGAATAAAGTGCTTTATTAAGCCCTTTCTACTTGTTTAGCACTAAAAGGGGGCAAAAAAGATTCTAAACAACATGTACAAGCAAAGATGACTCAATAAGGTGCTTTATTTGTTTTTTCATTAAAGTATTTATATATAAAATGCCTATTCTTGATGCAATCAGTTAAACAGTACTTATTTTTTGAGTTGTCCTTTAATCTTTTCTTTTGTCCAGTCTGAGATATGGCTTTTTCTTTACTACTCTGCCTAGAAGGCCAGCATCTCGGAGTTGCCTCTTCACTGTTGATGTTGAGATCGGTGCTTTCTGGGATCTATTTAATGAATCTGCCAATTGAAGACCTGCTTCTGTTTCTCAAACTAGACTATCTAACTTACTTGTCCTCTTACTCATTTGTGCACCGGGGGCCCCCACTCCTCTTTATATTCTGATTAGAGTGAGTCTGACCTCTTCTATAAAGGGAGTAGTACACACTACACAGCATTACATGTGATCTTCAGTATCTTGCCTTTTTCATGCATCAGAACAATAATATACTGACTACTTTCATAAGTAAGTTCTTTGTTTCTGGCCATTCTGAGCCTATAATCGAACCCACAATCCAGTTCTTGATTCAGCACAACAGTTTTTAGCCATGCTAACATGATTGCAAGAGGGTTTTCTAGTGATTGATGAACGTTTTAATATGATAAACTTGAATTAGCTACAACGAGCCATTGGAACACAGGAGTGATAACTGCTGGTAATGGGTCTCTGAAAGGAAATGATCCAGTTTTCCCACGACAGAGGAAACATTTACACAGCAACCTCGTTTTACTGGTTTGAGTTTACAGATTCCTAAGAATTCCTGGATCTAACACTTTAAATCTCTTTCCTGCCAGGCTGCAATACCTATTTCTAGAGTTGCTGACATCATAAGTGCAATATAATACATCGTCTGCATATATATATATTTATATATTATTTTTTATATATTATAATTTTGTGCACATATTTTAATTTATCATCATTCTGTTTATTTCTGTTATATAACTTTAATCAAAACAATAGTATAAGATAATGGGCCTCCATACTGTGGATATTCCATTACAAATCAGGCATTTCCAGCTACAATTGATATGGCCAATTATGTTAACCTGTATTTGTGGGAGGGGCAATGGATATAAATTTAGTGCTTACCTCTCCCTCACAGTGTTGCATCCTCCGTCGCAGCTGCTCCGCATCCTTTACGGTTCACCGCAGACCCAGAAGTATTGGATATCTCCTAACGCAGCGGCTCTCGCTTCTATTGGTTCCCCAGCAACAGGTCTGAAGAGTCTGCAGCAGCGACGATCATATCCAGGTACTCCGGAGGAGGGGAAGCACCTCCCCCTCTCCTCTGTATTTATTTTTACACTCTGAATAAAATGTTTCTTGAACATATGGATCATGTTTACTAAATCACATAAACCCTCGCATGGGACAATAAATGTTTTACAATTTGGTTTGCAATGCGCATTATCCCACAGGGAAGGTCATTTATCTCCTGAACCTTTTGTCAGAATCACATGAGGCAGCTGATGTGGTCAATCTAGACAGAGAGGCCAAGGCTGATCTCCTGATGTGGTCCAGGTTCCTCAGGAATTGAGGAATCATGATCATTCCTAAAAATATTTTGTTTTACTGATGCTGCCCCTACTCTAGGATATGCAGCCATATATTGGAATCAGTGGTTATGTGAAACATGGCCCCCACAGGTACAGGAGATTAAGAAATTTTAAGACGCCTCTGCATTATTTGAAATAGACCCCATTGTTGCTGCAGCAGTCACATGGGGCAAGAGTGGACTGGTCACTTTCTTTACAGATAATCAAGCTACCATAGAGATAATAAATAAAGGAAGGTCAGCTTTCGGCCTCATTATGAGTTTTATGTGCAGCTTTACCTGGCCTTTGCAGCCTATTGCTGCTCCACATTAAAGTTGTCATTCTTCCATTCCAGTCCCTTTGAACCTCATTTTAACATTGTCATCAAAGCAGCTATATTCCTAGATTTTTACGGTTTTATGCGACTAGGAGAATTTACCACAACATCCAACTCAGGCTCATTTCTCAAAAACTCAGATTTCCATTGGATGTCTGATCGTAATGTTCTATCTCTCACACACACTAAAACTAGTCAGGTGGGGCCTTGTGTGCAGATTCTGTTTTTTCTTACCAGTTCACCCTGGTGTCCTGTGGCAGCTTTAAATACTTTGTTATCCTTTTTGGCACATAAAACTAAAGATAGCCCTCTGTTACCATTTCCGGCTAAACCACTATCCTCGGTTTCATTCATAAAGTATGTCAGAATGTTGTTAAGTAGGATAGGCCTCAACCCTTAATCTTATTCTGGACACTCAGAATCGGGGCAGCCTCAGCAGCATCAAGAAACAATGTTCCTGCCAACCTTATCAAGAAATTAGGCAGATTTGCATTGCCAATTACCAAAATCAAACAAGCATTTGTTTCCCTGGCTTTAGGAGCATGTACATGGCTATTGTTAATAAAGATATGATTAATACATTTTATGTCTTTTCCTTTTTTCCCTCTTCTAGGCCTACCCAGTACTTTGGTTTTGGCACACCTCTGACTGAATTCTTACACTTCTACTTTTTTGTTTACCTAACCATATGCTTCTACCACAACGGAGTTGGCCTGTGGTTGTGGGAGGGGCAATGAATATGAATCCAGTGCTTACCTCTCCCACACAGTGTCGCATCCTCCATCGCATCGGCTCCGCGTCATTTCCCTTCCTTGTTCCCAACCCCCTTTTTATCCTTTACTCTCCTTTCTATTACACAGGAGGCCCTCTTCTAGGCCTTCTAGGCCAAGTACTTCAGTTTTGGCACACCTCTGACTGAATTCTGATCTCTTCCTGCGTTTACCTAACCATATGCCTCTACCACAGTAATCATTTACAACATTAACAATAATTATACTGCACTTCTCACCCCAATTTATGTTATTTTAATGGAAATTTCATAACAAGGACATTTCTAAGTGAGCCCAAACTTTTAAAAGGTAGTGTATTATTCCCATTTTATTTTCCCAGAAAATAAGTTTATCCGGCAATGACGCATGCCTTATAAACTATCATGACTCTGCCAATAAATCTTTTCTCTGGGATGAATTCCTGAATGGTGTCTCGTAGTAACCCTAGCTGGGAAACTTGCTCTGATTCTTACAGTGGACTTGTAAAATAAAAGTAAGTTTAAATAGAACCCAGCTTTCACTGTAATCCAAACTTTGGACTGACAATACAGTTCCGGGGTTATTACTGTGAACGTAAAGGGTTAACACTACAATGCGTCAGTAGGACTGACGTTTTTATGCAGCCTGCTATGGTTCAGAGGATCAGCCTTGATGTATATAGTTCACCATAATGGATAGCCCACTATACTGAATCATCTGGGGGCAGGATATATAATGTGGTATGTCATCAAGGATGGGAATGTTTCAGTTAGTATAATTCATAAAGTACAGGAGAGGTTTAACCCCTTAACGCTTGCCGATTTTGTGTGACTGGCCCCTATCACAGAGTGATCGAGAGTCAGGAACACAGAGGCAGAAACCCGATCAGGGTCTTTAGAGACCCTGTCGATACCTTCTGAAATCTTGCAACGTCACTTGTGGCATCACTGAGGCATGGCCAAACACGGTTCTGGAAAAGCGAGATTCTAGTAACTGTAGCCGGTACTTGATTTGAGTGTCATCATATTATAGGGGAATCCACAGAACGGGGGGGGGGGGGGGGGGGGCAGGAAGGGGGCAGGACAGTCCATGCTTTTCCTATGGGTCCAGTATTTTAGGATGATGAAAATCCTACAGTCACCGAGAGGGACAGCTCCACTTAGGTTATTGCAGAATGTTGTACATGTATCAAATACATGTAAAAAAAAAAAACCCACTCATGTTTCCTTTAAAACCATTTGCATTTCTTCTGTAGTTTTATGATAAGGAACTTGGCTTTGAGACATGGGCAGGAATCCTGCCAAAGCAACAGCAGTAACTCGATTACACTTTATCTACATGTTTTATTTGAAACCTTTTAGAACACGGGGAGAAAAAACTGATATGGCAGAGCTGTTTTTTGTTTTGTTTACTTTATATGTTGCATTACTTATCTAATATTTTTAGCAATATTTTTTTTTAGATACTGTAGATGATACTGCCCCTTTAAACAGACTGCACGTACTATCTGATATCTCAAGAACAAAGAGGCGAGGGAACATTGGTAAGAGGCTGCCATCATTTATTCATTTTGTACACAAATAACAAAAATAGACTTCTATGAGCATGGGAACAATGACAGCAGCATTCATGGAATTAAGGGAAATTTAGAAGAAATGTTTATTTGAATGACACTATGTTCAGGCATAAACTTGTTATGTCCACTGCTATATTTTATGTTTTGTTTCCCAATTGTACATCTGTGCAGGATATGAGACTGCTTTATAAATAAATAAAAACATTATATAAGTAAAAAAAAAAAAAATACAAGTTCATTTTGTATCTGCCGATATATATACCATTTTCTGACATAGATAAAGACAATGTGTAGCCTCCTCTCACCATTACCACCAATAATGCCAGTGTTTAGGATCATATGCAAACATAACCCTTTATAATCCCTATAAAAACAATTGAATACAAACATAAATTAAAAATATTTTATCATCGTTTCAAGTGATTTTGTGGGAGCGGCTGAAGGTGTGGCTATGGGTGGGGCATAAAGACCAAAATGCCAGAGAAAGGTGGCTAACCGCCAGAGAGAGGAGCGAAACGCTGAAGGAGGAGCCTATGGATCTGGTGGAGGTTACCCACTGAATGTCTGCACATTTTGTTTTGTGAAGATTAAAAGGCTATTCATATGATCTCAGGTGTCAAATCGTCATGTTTGAAAGCCCAGCGGATCCATATAGCCTTTGTTTCTCTTTGGTGATTATGCTTATTCACTATGATGGCACTGAGTGAATGAGCAGACTTAGTTGGTCACAGGTTGGATTTGCACTACATTCCGCTGTATCGGGTACGTTTACTCTATTTTCCTTATGGGCGGGGCATTACCAGAACATTTTCAGTGACTTTATGGCCAATTGGTAACTATTTATATAATCTGATGTAATTTAGAATAAGAATAAAGAATTTTAGAAACACAATATAATCTAAAAACATATTTGCACACACATCACATGCCCCATCACCCACATTGCACACCCAGGACAGGCTCCATGACCCACAATGCACACCGAGGACATGCACCAGCACCCACATTGCAGAACCAGGACTTACCCCATCATCCACATTGCAAACCCAGGACTTACCCCTTACTCAGGAATCAGTTTATACATTCATCCATGATAGTGATAGCACTTATACATACTTCCCAAAGAGAGACCGAGGGAAGAGTTTGGGAGGTTGGTTGTCAGTGCTACTGTGCATGTGCCGTGGTGTTGTCTGTCAGTTTCGGAGAATGAGATTGGCACTGCTGGATTACAGTCCTGAATCCTACTGTCCTGCCAAACTCAACCTCTGTCCTAAAAAGTAAGAGGTAGAGCCCAGCAAGACAGCAGGACAGAGCCTCAAATCAGGGACGGTTCCAAAGTAGAACAGTTGGAAGGCATGCTATATATTTAGGCCCTTTTAAAATATTTTGAGGTCTACGCAATATGCACCAACCCATTTTGAAATGGAATCAGATCGGGTATATTACCCAAATCGAAAAAATCCCTGAAATGCAGCTAATTAGTATGCCGCATTTTGGGTCTGAATCAGCAGTTTGGGGCGTTCGGAAACTGAAGCATCGGAGCCCTTCGGGTTGGGACACATTCGCCTTCCTGGCCATGGGGAGGTTCATCTAGTCCCTGGTGGTCTGTGGGGCACTCTCCTGGGCTAGCAGTGGTGTGGAGGGAGCTGCTGGTCTCCCCATGGCAGAAACCTGCTCCCTTAATGCAGGCTCATACACCGCACTCAGGGATGGGGTGTGATGGTTCATATTCCCGTGCTCCTCTGTTATTGGCCCTGTGTACTAATAAAAGCAGGACAGAGACCTGCTGCTACAGATACACATCATGCAGCACCCAATTTACACTATTATACATATTTTAAAATATAAAACATTTGGCCATTGTACTGACGTCAACCCCATACAGCCTGTCACCAGGACGGACCACTTCCCCCACCCTTCACAGTACTCCACTTCATACAAACAGGCAGCCATATACACACACCCGTCACATACATACACAGTCAAATGCACATGATGCATTACCTGGTGCTGGCTGGCTGCTGCAGCTTAAACTCAGCTTTGTAAGCAGCTTGGACTCTCCTGATTGGCTGAGACCTCCTTCACTCAGAGTTTTCATTCCAGGACTCTGCATTGTCCCAGAATGAGGCTGCCCAGGACATAAAGTCCCACTGCAGGGCAATACCAGACATGTGCCCACCCTAGGCTAAATATTTCTTGTACCAATTGTGCACCATTTAAAAGACATTCTCCCCTAGTTTTTGCAAGAGACTATGGGGCTTCCATGCCAAAGAGCAAAGTTCTGACGTCCATCAATTTCTCTGGTTTGTGCGCAAGTCAATCACGCTCCACACAACCAATCATTGGAGAAGAGATGATCACCTACTCCCGGGTTGGAGGCGTGTTTGGCGTCATAGACACTGCACACCAATCAGCCTGTAATACAAAATTGCTTCTGAATACAGGAGCATTGCTACATGCTGTGCGTGATAAAAACATCATACAGAGGCATTAGTACCTTTTTCAATGAAAAAAAATCATATTTGGAAATGTTACAAAAAGTGCTTGAAAATTGAAACTTGGAATTAATTTTTATTGAATACTGGCCTACATGACCATTTCGCTTAGAGTGGCAGTTCCACATACAGTTCCTATACTGTATCATGTACATAAATGCAAAGAAGCAGATCAGTTTATTCTTCCACCCTTCCTATGTAAAAACTACTAATAGCATGCTTTTTGTATGTCACTAGGCCCTGGCGAAATCATTTTTTATGTAACATTGCAGGAGAACTGTATTATACAGGTAAAAATAAGTGCATTTTACATATAGTATGACATACAGAAAATAATCTGGGCGGAAGAGCCCCATTAAAAACCATAAATGCCAAAAATACATGAACGTTCAGGTAATAAGTACACAGAGTGACTGGGGGGAGCATGTAAGTAGATCTAATTGGGGAGGGGCACGTATATACAACTCAAGTGGATGCATTCTGTATGCTGGAAATGAAAATGTATTCACTAAATGTTATCAGCTGAGACTCTCTGTCTATATCTATTGCTCTATCTGAAGTGTGTACACAGAGTATTGTGTGCAAGCTAAGCTTACCAGCAGCACCCATTGTGGAAAGTAATAATGAGCACTTTGCTAGCAGTACAGCATTGTTCTGACCTCTGTCAAATTCTTCACATCATTAAACTTTAACCAGTTCCAGGCAATAAGTAGCTTACCTATCTGTGTACAACAAAAATACATTATTCATCTGGAAAAGAGGGATCCATTTAACCCTATATGCATTAGCTTGTGTGTACAAGTGGTTAACCTATTCACTGCTAGATAGATTTGCTTGCATTTGGAATTGTAACGTTTGATGGGACAAATGACACACAATAGTATTTTTCTTGTTATTGTGGTTGCAGGCTATCAGCCATTGTTGGACTCTTAAAGAAACAGGAGCAGTATGTGTAGCATGAACGGTAAGGGGTAGTGTGTGTAACTGTAATATAATGTCACTACTGAACAAATTCTACTAAGTAGCTCTCATTCAGTCTCTGACAATCTGTCAGTGTCTGTACCACCAAGTCTGCAGAAAAGACTTGTTCCAGTCATAGCAAAGAGGGAGCAAACATGAAAGGGTGGTGTGTAATAGACTTGGCAGTGACATGATCCAAGAGGCAGACATGCATTTATCATGGTTATTAAGGATATTGTGTGTTATCATTGTGAAGCATGATAGAGAACTGTCCAATAGTAATTCTAGGGAGAGTTAGCACTACGGGAGTTTTCAAATAGGCTGATATAATAGGGGCAGTTGAAAGTGGGGTAAGAGGTGAACTTACTCATCAACTGCTTTTTATGTCATTAAGAAATTATTTATAATAATACAAAGAGTTAATAATGACTAACAAGTTATTTTCACCAGCCTATTTAAAAGCACAATGCTGTGCGCTGTGATACATTCATGCATGCTAAATGTTCTAAGACAATAATGGCTGGTAGTGTTGAAAAGACAGATGAATTTACATCACAATCCCCTTTCCCATGTTCCCACATCATCACAATCTTCTCTTAAGTCTTACACCCAAGCATCACAGTGTCCACCGCTTATTCCCCCAGTATCACAATGCCCAGTCCCCTCTCATTCTCAACATCACAATCTTCACTCTTTCAGGCATCAGAGATTATGTTTTCCTTTTGCCTAATATAAAAGTTGCCTCTGTCCTCACCCTCATGCATTCAAGTCTACACCACAGACCCAACACTAACAAGGTCAAGCATTTACATTGCTCCCATCCCTTCAGTATCTCCATCTCTATTCCCTTCCCCATCATTACTGTCCCCTTCTTGACCCTATATCAGTAGTCACTGCATATTCCCAAAAAGATAGAATCCTATCGTTCCCAAGCATCACAATATCCACATCCCTCGAGAATCACAGACCAAAGACCCCTCCAGTATGAAAGCCCCTCTTTCCCCAGCATCACAGTCCCCATTTTTTCACTTCCCATTTTCATTTCCTCGCTACCCATTCCATTAGTACTGCAGTTCCCACAACTTTGGATAATTACACTCTTCTGCCTTCCATAGAACTACAGTTCTAACTATCCCCTTATTTCTCAAAATATCCCCATTTGTCTTCTCTAATCTGGCAGCTGGTCTCATGCTAACCAAAGTCATCACATCCTCTCTTAGCCATCATTTCAGTTTGCAGATGGGCAACGTCCATTTCCTGCTAGTTCGGTAATAGTCTTACATTATAATAGCATACTATATTCTCAGGCTATCATGCTGATGGTATCAATGGCTTCTTTCATTAAACTTCTGCTTTAATCAATGCACGTGGAGTATTCGTGCAATGCCACATATATGGGCTTTGCGTGGCTTCCTGCTTGCTTCATGAAGCTCACTCCTAAACCCTGTGAATAAGGAAGATGGTTTCAGGTAAGAGTTGGGTAGGGAAACAGATAATGATCGGACCTACTGATAACATAAGATGTTCCAAAAGTCCAGTGTCTTCTCCAAACAGTGTGATTCTGGGAGTAAATCCAGCAAATGAATGAAGAGAAAAATATGTTTCCATGTGTCTGTAGCTGTTTGTAACCCCATCTTGTTGCTTAATATTTATATAGTATATTACAGGAATTAAAATGTACACTATTACAAAAATACCACAAATATGCAAGAATTAAATTTACAAAAAAAAAAAATCTACAAGAAATATGCAAAAAATACAAAAACAGTGCATAAATACTTTAAAATGTAGTAAAGAATATATGCTTACAACCCCTTGATGAAGACTTAGATAGCAGAAACATCAGGGAATATTGGTGCCCAGATAGTTTGTAAGCTCTCCAGCATATTGTGCTAAATGTGAATGGAATTTATGCAATATGTTTTGTATTTGTTAATTGTTTGTATATTTCTTGAATATTAAGTGTATTTAGGCAATATTGTAGCTTTTGATTGTGGTAATAAAGATAATAACAGATTTTTATGCTAAGGGCTTGCACTAATTTTGTAATATATTGCAGATGGATGTTTTGGCTCAGTGAGGACTATTTATACGATATACACCCAATATGTGCTGGTAACATTTGTACTCTCTTATATGTAAATAAAACATTTCAGTCTGAATGAATAGTGCAAATGTGTAGCATTTAACTCAAGTGTAGTAGCGCTGACAGTCCCAAGCAATGTCCCCAGCTTTCTGCATAGCTGGAAGGGGGTGGGGGCCTGTTGGAGGGTATGTATTAAGGTATTGTATGTTTTTATAATTGTATTGATTCTATCTAATCCTGGTTAGTTTAGCCAGGGCTTGACAAACTTAGTTTAGTTTCAGGAGCCAGCAAGAAATGTTAGTAGCTTAACAAAAGAACTTGGCACACACAGTCATAAACACATACAGTGTTATACACACACACATGCACAATAGCACAGGCAATCAAACTTCCAAGCTCAGGCCATGGCATCCCAATTGGCCAGGGGCAAGAGTTAGGAGGTATGGATACATTTAGCCACACAACCACACAGTATTGCAAACCCAGTCACATGAAGACACGCAGGCACACACGCAGGCACGGTGTCATATACATAAGAAGACATATCCATGCAGGCACATAATCACACATTATATACAGAATCACATATACACACACAGAGAGACATACAGACATGCACACACATATGGTCAAACATCCATAAGCCAGCATGTTTTAAAATGGGTCCTCCCCTTGCTGCTAATCATCTCATTGCAGGGGAAGCCACTTCAGGTCCAGCCTGGTACACAGGCACAGACCATCTTCAGATGTAGTTACTGTAAGCATTGTAATGCCAGTTGATGCCCGGTGCGCGAGGGGGAGGACTAGTTAGCCTGTGCAGCCATCACAGACTTTGCTCTGTGCTCGCCTGCTCTAGTTTGTTTGTGTGTAGTCCTTTTGTAATGTGGCACCGCACACTAGGGAAAAGAATGATCCATTTCCATGGGGCGGCAATGTAAATGGAAAAACCTAGGTCTCATTTCATGGTTGCCATGGCAACCTGGTATTTGTCATGTACATGTATGATATATTGAAAACTCTCTATTAATGGGCCATTATAACTATATAAGAGGCATTTTTTTGTTCTTAACATGCAACATTTTATTCTCACACTTTACAACTTGTTGTGCAGTGCAGATAGCGTTGGAACTGTCCTGCAGCATTATAGATAATGGTGAACTTTCTTTGTTTAAACACATTAAAAATATTTAGATCACTTTTCTTCATTGGCACAACTGGGTCTTTTTTCCTGGCAGTATCTAATTTTTTTTTACAGTTGTCACCCAACCAGTATTTTACCTGCAGGCTTGAGGCCAATATTAAGTCTATGGAAGAAATAACATAGACGATATGTTTCTGAAGAAAATGTGGCAACTCTACATTGTATCCATACACACACCCTACATTACGGCACAATCACACAACGTTTATACATAGCCCCCAACATGCAGATTAAGTCTTCACAGTCACAGGACTAACAATGTTTAGGTGACATAGCCCCTTTAACCTGGATAAATATCAGTGAACCACTCCCCAGGCTCTGATGTAATGCTCTCAAGGCTGCACTGCTCGCCTCCTCCTCCAGTTGGCGCTCTGTTAGGCCAACTCCTTTAAATCCGGAGCTCATTAGCCCAGCCTGGTGACGTCTGATTGTGGGCGTGGTTTGCAGGTGTAGGGCTGTGTGGAACGTAGCAGGTGTGGGGGCGGCAGTATCAGTAATCGCCGACTGCAGCCAGGGACGAGCAAAGTGACAAAAAAAAAACACGGTGAGAGGGGCACGGGGGACTGGACTCAGATTGGCAGTGGGTTCTGTGTCACTGTTGGATCTTTTGTTTGATTTATTTTTTTTTTGTTAATTGGTCATGGTAATTAGCAGGCTTAGTTATGACTATAACCTTTCCCACTACAGCTGATACTGTGTACTGCTGCTCCCACCATGCTCAGGCAGGCGGTTGCCATCGTCCTCATCAGTATGCGTGCCAATGCTTAGCCTTGAATGGGTTATGTAGTTAGTGCGCAGTGTATGCAGGGATCCAGTCTGGAGTCCACAGGGAAGTCATACTTTGTATGAGGTGCTGGCAGTATTTGGCTGTGCACGGTGAGGTTAAAGTATGTACTTTGTGTAGGGCTTATGGTAACCTGTGGCTTTGTCATGTTTCTGCATTTTTCTTTTGGGGGGGTGGGTGCTCCTTTTGGTGTTGTCCAGTGTCACTCTCTCTTCTCCCCCCCCCCCCCCCCTCCCCTCTTTCCCTTTTCATGCTCATTGAATTTACTGTCATAGGATCTTGCTGCTATTTTATGAAGATTAATGTTCCTATTTGCTTGTAAATAGGCTGTGACATGTCAATAGATTTTCTGTTCTTTCCAGTTTGCGAGCATTTATAATAGGATTAGCATTGTGTAACAAACTCCCAGAGCAGTTTTAAATGGTGTCAGATACTCCTGTGTCTATAGGCTTTAAGAGTAGCAGACATGTGAATTTAACAGGTATATTAATGTCATTGGGATATCATTGGAGATGATTATTTCACTGATGACTAACCTTTGGCATTCTAGCAGAGCAATATGGATCATGCAGCCTACAACACATGGAGACAAAGGTTACTGATCACTGGCTTACTTTGTGCTAACTAGACTTTGGAGGCCTGCTGTCCACATACACCTGCAAACTTATTTTTTTTTTTTTTTTTTCATTCATTAATGTTACTTTTGTACAGTAATTCACGTCTATGCAAACAATCCACAGTGGAACTTAACTGTTTTACATTGTATCAGAAATATTGTGAGTGGTGCTACTGTGTAATGTATGGTGATCACACCCTGTGTCTCCTTTCTCAAGTATGTAATTGTATTTGAATACAGTTTTATTCAGCAGGGAGTTGTACAAATAGCGTCTGCATTAATTTGCACTTTTTTTTTGTTTGTTAGAAACTGTGCTGGGTCTTGGGTTTTCTTACAAGATAGACTCTTCACGCTTGTAAAGTTTTTATTTTTTATTTTTAAGTTATGCCATTTTAAAATTGTATGCTGCTTGTGGAAGGGAAAAGTCTTTTATTTTCTTCTCCCTCTTGATTTCATTGTTGTGGGCCTTACCAATGTGAGCATTAGTTAATTGTACTCCTATTATGCAAACATTCAAGATTAAATGGGTGTATTTGCACAGATGACAAATTGAGAAAGAATGAAGACTATAGTCATAGGAAAAGCTCTATAGCCAATGGGGTGTGACTCTCTTTTTATTTCGGCTGCCAGGTTAGTTTGTCTAACCTTCCGGTTTTGTACATGCCATGCTAATCCTGCCTGCCCAAACATTTTTATATTTACTATGCCAGCTGCATCACAAATCCACTTTGGAACTTTTTTTTTGTATGCCTTCTTTGGAAGAGTTATTAACTTTCTGTAGAGGCTAAAGTAAATTCATGTAATCACTGATATGTATCGTTTATTTTGTGGGAGGCCAAGGTGTGACCAAGGCTTGGTGATGTACACTAGGTGTATATTTTTATTGTTGGGTAGCAACCGGTTTATTCCTGATAAATGCAAGCATGGAGCTGTAAAATTTTTTTCCAAAAACTGAGCTTAATGGAAGTCCTAATGGGAGAGCTGCTTTCAGTTTGGGATCACTGCAAATTCCAACTTCCCTTGCAATTCTAGTTCATTTTTAATCTAGTTTGTAACCTACTTTGGATTCTTGTGCATGACACGTAAGGTTTCTTTACTAAAAATCTAAACCCATATACTGTTATCTGTGTGCCTGAGACCCTCAGTCATGATTCCCAAGAAAAATCTGCCTAGGATTATTTGGATATCCAGGAAAGATCACCGAATGGGCTTTAGTATTTATGATGCCAAAATATAACGCTATATTCTGTTTAATTTTTAATCTTGCTGTGGATGAATCATTTATTTACTGGTGGGATTTCAGTGGGGTTTTTTTCTTTGTGTTTTTGTGTTTTGCTCATCGACTCCTTCAACACAAAGTGGGTTAAGCTGTAATATTATGCTATACTTGTCAGTTAGTTTATAGGGGCAGTTGTTCTGGTAAGAATGAGCAGATAGGCCGCACTGTATTGGCAAGCTACCATGGACATGTTTGTTGGGTCTGTCTGTCCATTAACAGAAGGAAATCTAAATATTTTTTTACTGCAAATGGGATGACTTTTGTGGGAAAAAACAAAAAAATCCCGGTCTGATGTAAAAGTTCAAATAGTTTAGTAATATATGCTGTCTCCGGTTTAGGTTTTAAGCATGGAATCATCTCTCTTTAAAAGAGGTCAGTGGGCTTCCCAGTCTCTCAGAGTTACTGCGAGGGAGCTGTCTCTTGTGAAGCCAAAGAATGCTGCCATTATGGAGCGCTTTTCTAAGTAAGTACTGTTTCAATCTCGACACACACTGTATGAAGGGTAGAACTTTGTATTCTTTGCATGCTATGTCTAGTTACAAGGGGAAATTGTCATGAAAATATAAAAGGTCTCCACTAAAAAATAAAAATTTAAGAGTAGAGAAGATTAAAAAAAACATTTTTATAATATGAATGGATTCATTTCAAAGGGGGATTCATGGCACAATAAGGGTGCAGTGTGAGAGCTTTACAGAGCGAAGCTATTGGTACTTGTCCCTGCTACATACAAGATTCATGGGATGGTCAAAGGAAATGATTTGTTTTATATGCATTTTTCATCCACTTCCGTTACACTTGAGTCACTTTAGCAATGCACAGGTGCTGATTTCGCAAGATGAGGGTTACTGTGTGTGTGTGTGTCAATGAACAAGCTAGTTAGATTCCTTTTTACTGATAAGAAAAGCTAGTCTCCTGAAGGAGTATATGGAAGACATGCATCATCCTGCCCTGACCACTCCTGGGAAGATTAGTCAGGTTTCTTATTTGTGAATAACTTAACCCTTTTTTTTCTTTGTTCAAAATCCTTATTGCAAAGTAGACAAATTAGGTGATTGTATGAGTGTTACTGAAAATGCCACTGTTTGTATTTTGGTCTATCTTTTAAAATAGAGAGATAATAAAAAAACGTACTTTTGCCAATCTGACTGCACAGGGCTTTATCACCTACACATTGTTTGTGATGTTAGAAGAACAAATCATACATCGTTTTCGCATCATGGGAAGCAAATGTGTAAATGAAGAGGCTGAAACATATATTTTAAAGTTCTGTACTGTCTCCTGTTTATGACATCATCTGTCCTAAAACAAGCTTCATATGCAAATGAACTGCTTTTCAATGGGAAATTTGCTGTCACTGGTGATGTACTAAACAAGAGACACTGACAAATTGTTCTCTGAATTTTTGTATTTTTTATTCTTCTAAATGTGTGCACAATGTATAGATTACTTTTGATTCTGTACGTTCAAAGTATAAACAATAAATATAGGCCTTTTCCCTCTTAATGGCACATCCTTAAAGGGATACTACCATTTACATAATATTTACCTAGATTACCTGTCTATTAAATAACAAACATGTATAAGACATATGCCACTTTTTTCCTTCTATGTTTAATTAATTGCATATAAAAGTAAAAATAAAACTAGGTGTTTTGTCTTCCGCATGCATTTTGAGAATTTTACACATGATGCAACATTCTCATAAATCTTCCAGCAAGTCTCACTTTCAAACTATGGACTGAGCCTCGCACAACAAAAAAAGACATATATGAAATCAACCATGCAAAATAATAATAATAATAATAAACACTTTTAACTTTTTGGTGGGAGTGTCCCTTTAATTTGTGCTTTCCTTGATAACTGATTTATATGGTATGTTTGTTTTCAAAGAGCCAGTATAAAAACTCTACTTTTGACTAGCATCCATGGTGTACTGTACACTACCATATACCTGCATGCTCTGTAAACATCTGTGTCTATCCAAACAGTGGGTTGTCTAATTTAAAAATAATAATAATAATGTACACCTTCTAATATTGTGCCTAAACCTGTCAAAGATTTTTATATGGGATTATTTTTTAAATACATTACCATATGACTGGATCAAATGGATTAACAGGATATTTAAAGATTACCCAGAAGAGTATATATGATGATTAAAAAAGCTAAACTGTTCGATTCAAACATGTTTACTTACATATTGAATATCCTTTTTTGTATTTTTTTTTTTTTTTTTTTTTGAATCTTCTTGTATTGGTTTTTACCCTTTTTGGTGTTAAATTCTCAGAGTGATATTTAGTAGTGTTTGACTTAATCCTCACAAGGCAATAACCTGTCAGTTATTAACTGCAGTGTATAATTAGTTTTAACAATGTTTGGTTATGTATTGCTGTGAAAGCATTGCTTGTTAGGACTTTAGTACAGGAGTTGGACAATGCAGACATTCTGCATTCTTGGCATAATGCAACTAGGCCAGATGGAGCTGGCCTATCGCTGCTGGAATTTGATTTTTTTTCTGGGACTAAACTGAAATCCTACCTAATTTATATGTATTGCATGACGTTAATACATAACATGCATTACCTAGTGGCATTTAGCTTCAAATTTGATATGAAACAAATTGGAATACTTCTTTGTGTGTGTATGTATAATTATTCTTCCTCATACACCTGGGATATGGCTGCTATGCTTTACACTAGTTAATTATTCAGAGCCTCTTCAGCTAAGGAGGTTAACAGTTTACTTATTTCTTATGTTGAAGCTGTATGGAATTTATTTTTATTTTTTTTGGTAAGCTTTTCTTGCTTTATCCAGAAGGTAGAGTGACTGTACCAGTAATATAGCTAACATTGTTTACTAATGCTTGTGTATAATGTAACTATACAATGTCATGTTGGTAGTCCATTTCCACTAATATAGATAGTCTTCCTGGAAACTGAGACAGAGTAACATGCTTGTAGCAGACATATTGTGAATTATGTGGTATTTTGTGCTATTGTGTATCCAGAAATCTTGGTGCCAGGCTTTTTTTTTTTCCCCCCTCACCTGTCACTCCAAAACTGCTTTTTACTTTGTAATCTCTTTAGAATGGTTTTTCTATACAGTGTGCTAGCCAAATTACTAGAAAATGGCCACTTCTACTGGAAGACTATTCCATGTATCCACTACCCTATCAGTAAAGTAATACTTTCATTAGTTCCTGACGTTATCTTAAATCTAGCGTAGCCTTATGCTTATCCCATGCATGCTTAAACTCATTTACTTTATTAACCTCTAGCCACTTCGGCTGGAAGTTTATTCCATGCACCCACTACCCTCTCAGTAAAGTAATACTAAGTTTGACCTCCACTATATTAACCTCTACCATTTCTGCTTGAAGGCTATTCCATGCAAACACTACCCTCTCAGAAAGTACCGTATTTGCTCGATTATAAGACAAGGTTTTTTTCAGAATTTTTTTTCTGAAAAGTCCCCCTCGTCTTATAATCGAGTTCGTTTTATAATCTGACCTCAAATGGAGGTCAGATTATAAGACATGGATCCAGGTCCCCAGCAGAGCGGCAGGGGACCTGGATCCCCCTCTCTAACAGCAGGGGATGTCTGCTCGATGAGCGCAGACTCCCCTGCTTCCGCCGGGGCTTCTATGAAGAAGCCGGGTACTTCCGCTTTCGTCACAGAAGTCCCGGCGATCGTGCCGGGCGGCAGCATGGGAGGTCTGCGCTCATCGCGCAGACATCCTCTGCTGCCCCACTAGCCACCAGGGAGAATCGGGCAGCCGTCGGACCAGCTGTCAGTCATAATAGACGGAGGTGTCGGGCAGCATGGAGGATGTCTGCACGTATCGTGCAGACATCCCCCGGCTGCCCCCACTAGCCACCAGGGATTATTACACGGGTGAGGGGGGGGGGTGGAGGTAGGGGGGCACCAGAGCAACAAGGGGAGGGAGGGAGGGGGGCACCAGAGCAACAAGGGGAGGGAGGGAGGGGGGCACCAGAGCAACAAGGGGAGGGAGGGAGGGGGGCACCAGAGCAACAAGGGGAGGGAGGGAGGGGGGCACCAGAGCAACAAGGGGAGGGAGGGAGGGGGGCACCAGAGCAACAAGGGGAGGGAGGGAGGGGAAGAGAAACAAGGGGGGGGAGAGACAAGGGAAGGGAGGGGGAAGAGAGAGAAAGCTTGGGTCAAGGGAAAGAGAGAGGCAGCATTGGCACATAAAAGGAAATAAAAACAAGAAATGCATTTTTTTTTATATAATTTTTTTATTAAAAAAGCAATTTACATGTGAATATATACAAGTTGAACTTTTTTCCTATAGGGTAGTCTTATATTCAGGCTTTTAGTTTTTTTCCTAAAGGAATATCCAAAGTTTGGGGGGTCGTCTTATAATCAGGGTCGTCTTATAATCGAGCAAATACAGTAATACCTCCATTACTCCGTGGCCACATCTTATATATAGAATAGCCTTGCGCTTATACTCCTTCACTGTATTAACCTCTACCACTTCTACTGGAAAACAAATCCATGCACCCACCACCGCCCTCAACAAACAAATATTAAGTTTCTGACCACAAAAAAAACCTGTAAAATATTTTCAGCCTTTTCAAAAGCTTGAGGTGGATCCCAAATATATGTTTATAACTAGTTGCATTTATACCAGGGCTTGAAAAACTTAACTGAGTTTTAGGAGCCAGCAAAAAAAATCTAGGAGCCAGACAACAGCACATACACACTCATACATATAGTCAGTCACATACATACATACATACATACATACATACAGGCTGTCACATACACTCATAAATACACGCATACAAGTGAGCGTTGTTTTTTTTTTAATCTTAAAAAAAAAAAAAAAAAAAAAATGTAGATCAATATGTCCCCCTTCCCTGCTGCTATATCTCATTGCAAGGAATTTCCATTCCAGGTTTCTGTGCCTCTTACAAAGGCATAGACCATCATTACTTATTAATTACATTATTTGCTCATGTAAGAAATTAAAGGCACCTTATATTTCTTACATCCATTCATTTGTCATGTTATTTTGGCCATCATTTGTCACTGTTATCATCACCATCATTTGTCACTGTTATCATCACCATCATTTGTCAATCTTATCATCACCATCATTTGTCAATCTTATCATCACCATCATTTGTCAATCTTATCATCACCATCATTTGTCAATCTTATCATCACCATCATTTGTCAATCTTATCATCACCATCATTTGTCAATCTTATCATGCCCATCATTTGTCAATCTTATCATGCCCATCATGTGGCAATCTTATCATGCCCATCATGTGGCAGTGTTATCATGCCCAGTAGTCACCCGCCCTCCACCCCCTTCCCCAGTACTCACCTCTTGGTCCCAGTCACGTCCTCCATGCTGCAGGCTTCACTCCTGCACAGAGGAGGGAAGTACATTAGCTGGATATGACTAGCTGTCATATCCGGCTGAAGAAGATTTAAAAAAAAAAATGCAGCTGTGAGCATAGCTCACACAGCCGCGCGTATATCGCAATCTCGGGACAGTCCCAGGAAACTGGGCTGTCTCGCGATCGCAGCGGGTGACGTCACTGCACCCGGTGACCCGCTGCGGTCACATGACAGCCCAGTTTCCCGGGACTGTCCCGCGATCGCAATATATGTGGGACATTTGCATAGTTGCCGGGACTTTCCCAAGGAATCGGAGAAAGTCGGCAAGTATGCTTTAACCTCAATCACTACAGCAAAAGAGGGCATATTTTAAGAAATGTGGCCATTGTAACTGATGTATGCATGTTTTTTTGTTCTCTTATCAGTAATTTTTCAATGAATATCCTGTATTACCGGTAAAAACAAGAAAATAAAGTTCTGATCGGGTGTGCCAGTCTGTGACTCATTGTCACTGCATTCTAGTATAGATATCCTTATAGTCTAACCTGATGTTGCTCATGCCTGACTAATGTAGACTTCTTGTATTTTTGCTGACCCTATTGGAACAAGCCAGTGACTCTGGGCTTTTCTTTTTGTAACTATTGGATTATTTACCTTTTCTGAAACAGGATATCCTGAAAACCTGACTTGTTGTGATGTCCTGGCTGCTTCTTTTGTGTGTGCCAAAACCTGTACAATAGTTGTACAGGTTGATTATCCCTTATGCAAAATGTTCGGGACCAGAGTTATTTTGGATAACTGTTTAATTTCAAATAACTGATCAATTTCACAGATATATTAAAGCCTCTCTGCACTCATGAACCACAGTAGTATCATTGCCACTGCTCTACAGAGCATACAAATCAATTTTACTGTGATGGGAAATCTGCACATATGTGGAAACGCTATAATGCATCTTAAGTGGGCTGGACTCTAAAAATATTGTGTGTGTGTTTGCAACTTGTGGCAAAATCTTGCATTTCTTTTGGATAAGGGATACTCAACCTGTAATGTTCTGAAATAAGCCATTTACCTTTTGTCTTTTTAGTGCCTTTTTAGCTTTAGTGACCTCAAAAGTGAATAATGGTTTGTGATGTAAATGTATTTTAGTCTTGGTGAATGTATTTTTACTTCTATAAAGAGGAGGCACTATTTTGGGGAATAATTCAATGAATTTGCTCAGTATGTATTGGAAGCAGTGGGACATGGTACATCCCTGGCACAGGCCCATTTTCGAGGCAGCCATATCCTGTTTCTCAGAAGTCAGTCAAACATTTCTGCACCTAAAAAAAAAATCCATGTCAAGTTCCTAATCCTGCTTTTTGTAAAATTTGAACGAATTCACTGTATATTGAATCCCCTTCCTCTTTTTTTCATGTGACAAGTATGTCATATATAAAGTCCATGGCGAATCTCTTCTTAAACTTATTTTAACACTTCCCGCTTTGAAACAAAAAGTGAATTGAAGTCCATGTCGCTTTTATAACAAAAATGCACAAAATGGAACAAAATGCACAATGCCCTTTAATGTGAGTCACGTACGAAGGAGTTTTATATTTATCCCTTTTAATGTATTACTTGTTTCCTTCCCACCTCTGTCTGTAGATGAGCCACATGAGAAATGTGTTAGCTAATTGATTGTGCTAAATTGTTTTACATATTCGCATACCTTTTTCCTCTAACCCCTGGCACTCATTGTGCTGTGAATTACATTCCCTTAGTTTGACTTGCTCTTTTAATTTGTCTGGATCCTGAACTGTGTAATTGGCATTCTAGATTTCAGCAGGAGTTGCCTTGTAAACCAATTAAATGCAGTTCTCCATATTCTATTCTTCCACACCTTGTTTTAAACTTGAGATTTGATATTTATGTATTTATTTTCAAGGTATCAGAAAGCTGCTGAGGAATCCAGTGTCGAAAAGAAAAAAACAGTGAGTTTTTAAAAACCTTTTTATTTTATTTGGGCTGTGGTCAGTGAACTGATGGGAATTTCAAACTTTAGGCCAATGCAACTGAATGGGAGAATCTTTCCAACTCTGCTACTTTGGCCTTAAGTTTGACAGTCCCTTCTCGGATCTCTGCAATTCTATCTATTGGATAGACCTTTTAAGCGTCTTTACATTTTTATGTAAAAATGTCAGTTGTCTCATTCTGTTATAATGAAATTGAATGAGACTGTTTTCTCACTATGTAATTCCAAGAGATGAATATGGCTTTGATAGTGTCCCTGTATAATGGTTATGTAATGGCTTTTCAATGGGAAATATCGCATGTTGGGCCCACAGGTCATGTCACACATTTTAAAACTCTTTTTTTTTTTTCTCCTAATTTAGACAGTTACTTGCAATTCTGCTAACAATATATAAATCATTTTCAATCCTGTTCTCTACATTCACAGTAAAAGCAATGTTAAGGTGATTAAAATTACTCTTAGTGTCCTGACAAGTAGTCAGTTAGACAAGGACTTGGCACCCCCCAATGCTCTGGCGTGAGAGGAGCATGAGTGTCTGTGTGCTTGAGCAGCAGTCATTGGATGCCATCGCTCCTCACAGAGGGCTGGTGAGGGGACATTGTATGCTAAAAAAGAGGACTTGTCTGGGGAAAAGATAAATGGCAACACTACTTGTGCATTTTAACATATAATACCATACTTTACTGACACTACAATTTTTAAATGGGAGGAAAAAAACCAGGAAGAATCTGTATGTGTGTCGAGGTTTGTGATTTAAAAAGACGTATTTTGAATCTTTTCTCTGTTTTTTAAATGCCCCTCTTTGCCTGTTTTTTAATTTTTTTATTTAATGTTTTGGATCTTTTAAAAAGTGCCTTTTTGAAATGTTATAGTATCTTGTGACATTCTGGGTCCTTGGAGGACCTCATTCCATGGAAGATTATCATAGATTTACACCAGCTGTGTTTATACAATGATATATTTGCAAGCTGATCTAATTCCTCTGTGTCAGTGTTTCAGATTTGTGAGTGTTTCAGAGCAGCTGGATCTTGGTGTACTTTTATACAATCCAACTCGAGTTGTTTGATTTGCTGTGCTCCAGTAAACTAATAGTTGATGGTGATTCTGGACTAGATTATAAACCATCCTGTCTGATTTTAAATAATCTAGGTATAAAATGTTAGTTATGTTTCGCTTTTGCTCTTATAATTGTCTTCCAAGACTATGCAAAATGCTGCCTCATGTTTTGGCAAGGTGGAGACGGGGCTGGGGGGAGGAATTATTTATGACGACTGGTCGCACACAAGGTTAGCAGCATATACAGACTCTATCATCCTGTCGTGTGTGTGTGTGTGTATAGAACGCAGACACCTGACCCTGGCATGCGGTCCTCCTGAAGAAATCATGCAAGTTGGTCTTGTTGCCAACCGTTAGAGCGTTGTTTTTTTTTTTTGCATGCCACGTTATCAAACTAATTCTACGGAGTGTTGTGTTCACTGATGTGGGTCTGTGGTCGATGGACATAACTGTCCCTGTAATCTATTACCACATTGTAACTTATAATTGCTTTTGGAACTTTGGAGTGTGTGCCTGAACTTGCTTCTTGACTGACTTGTTAATACAATTTTCAGATATCTATCTCTGCCATTTAAGTGGCATCAGTTATTGGTCACCTTGTTTAAAATTTGAAAAATGTTTTAAAAAAAAAAAAAAAAAACTTTTTTTTTTTTAAGACAAATACAACAAAAGGTTCTGTTTTTTTCTTTCTTCACTATCTTTGTATCTTTCTCACCTTAAGGGCTTGTCCTTTAATCACATTAACTTTTCTCAAGAGCAGGCCTGTCTGCATCATTCCTGTCTCCCAGATAGTCACTTAGTCGCTGGTCAGTGGGGGTCCGTGTAGAGTGCACAGTGAGCTTTAATCTTGTAGGGATTGATTGCGTTAATTGGGTTACCTTATCAAATAAGAAAAACTAAGTGTAATTAGATTTTCTACCAGCAAACTAAATGGAATTGTTCAGTTGTAATATATTGTCTTTTGCCTTTTACAATGTAAGACTATATTCTAGGGTGTCATAAAAGCTCTAGTGTTTGTTTTATTTATTAATAAAAATATTTTGTTCCCCCACTTTGTCTCCAAGTGACTACAGCACTTTAGCAAGTTCTTTTGGCTCCACCTTAGCTGAAAAACAAACTTGCAATCAACCAAGCAAGTGTAAATTTTTTTTTTTTTAAATAATTACTACACAATGTACTTTTTTTATTTTTTGTAACATTTGCTAATCTTTGTAATGGGTAATCTTTTTTTTATTTTGTTTTACTTTTTGATCTAATCCCACGTATTGCAAGAAATGTCCCAGTCTATGTTTTTAAATATAGAATGCAGACTAGAAATGTCTTGGAAATTCCCATGTTACTGTTGGAGAAATGTGCTGAGCTAGAAGTGGTTCATATATTTCCCTTGAAAAATCCTGGTGCATTCCACATCCTGGTTGGTTTCCCTTTTATATGCCCAGTCATGGGAAAGTCCTGTTTGGTCATGTTCTGCAGTGTTAAAAGAACAGGCAGTTGCAGATTAATCTGCCGGCACTTGCACAATTTTCATTTAATTGCTTTTCCTCACTGATGGGTATATTGCAATACATGAAATCAAACTTTAACAAAACGAGGGGTATGTATAGATACGATCTTGCAGGAAGAGACTCCCTTGGGCAAATGCCTTGGTAGTGTGCCTTTAAGGCTTCGTGACTCCAGCTCTCATTGTCCTGAACCTTTTTCTTTTCTTTAAGGAGTGTACAGCTCTGCAGTTTATTTTTTTCTTCCAGTGTTGTGAGAATTTTCAATTAATAGTTTTACTTCTGTGAGCTAGGATGAAACAGCAGGTTTTCCTTTACCCATAATGAGGTGAAAGACTTACATCCCAATATAGCTGCTAAGCACTGCTAATGCTATTAAAGCCTTGTAGCCTGTAACCAGCTGCAGTACAGCACATTGCTGGTTCTGACACAGGAGCTGCAGCAATGAAACGATGCCAGGTATAAAATCCTTTACTTCTTCCCATCAGGCATTCAGTTGAAATGGTTTTAAATAACTGGTAACCTCTTTACCCACACTCCTAGTGCTAGCAGTTTAAGTGGTCTGTTTTTTTTCTTCTCTCTAAATCTAATTTACTGAAATTATTTATTTAAATTTACCTGTTGTAGCTCTGATCTGTGCAATTTTTTATTCTTTGGGAGAGATCAATGTTTTAGCTACCGCATGTGCATTTTTAAATAGTTTTATGTTCACTGTCCCTGTGATACGGGCAGTCTATCATACATTCTTTGTGATGCCCTTCCATTTATTTATTTTTTTACATTTTTGCTCTAACTTCCATTCTATTTTTTGCATGTGCCTAGACAATATTGGCATGTTGGCTTCTTGCAACAAGAAATTAATTATTAAAGGCGGCCTGCATTTACTCATATTTTTTTATTTTTTTTATTTTAAGAATTTATTACAATAAAATACATTTGACTAAGCTGCTGGGCATTGTGAAGACAGGTTCCAGATGTGTCAGCAAGTAGGACCTCTTTGTCTGTATCATCAGCTCTTGTAAGCTTTCAGTTACAAGCTAAATGAGACTTAATCATTTTTTTTTTTTTTTTTCTTCCCAAATTTTGTATTTGTCCTTTTAAGGATATCCTTTCCCACCCTCCCAACTCTTTAAACTTCCTGCCCAATCTTTTCTCCGCCTCCAATCTCACCCCCTCCTCTGGGCTGAATACTTTATTTTTTTTCTACATGTGGCACAGACCAACAATTTTCTTTAAAGTGCTCTGTGGTCATCCCATTTCTATCCTAAGAGGTGTTTTATTTTTTTTAAATATATAAAGCTTTTTTTTTCTTTTCCACAGCTGCTCCTTTATGCAGTCTGTATTTTTTTTTTTTTTTTTTTTTGTTTCCTGGCTATAACTAGCATTCATTTTCTGTTTATAGAACACAGAAAATCTACCCCCTACTTTTAACCGGGGGTCCTTGAGTGTGTTAAGGAAGAAGTGGGAGATTCCTCAGAGTACGGCTCGGATCGATCCTGTACAAAGGAGTCCATCTCTGCAGAGGCAGAAGTTGAGGAGCCCTAGGGTGGAAGCAGCCACTGCTGATCATTCTGAAGCCAGCAGCACCAGGGTCCGCTCCCCAGTCAAGGAACAAAGCAGTTTTCACTATCCCAGTGCCACAGAGCTCAGTTCTCACCCCTCTGAGGTCTATAACATGGAGCAGAATCTAGAGCCTGCAATGCCTGATGTGCCAGAGCCCAGTCCAAAAATTGAAAAATTTAATGTCCCACTGAACAGCCTGAAGATGATGTTTGAAAAGGGTGAAGCTGCCAACACCAAGGTAAGAGAGGATCCTGCTTGTTAAGTTTTGTCTCCTAATGTATGTGAAATCAAATGACATTTGCTTTCTGTCTTGAGCGCTGGCAGCTGCTCCTGTGGCACATGGATCACAAGGAACTTTGTTAACTAAACAGTTGTGGCTGGAGTTTAGGATGATTGTTACAACAGCTGCATGTGGGATCCAATCCCCAAAGCACTAGAAGTCAGGATGTGCTTTCCATGGCAGAATCTTTTAAATGTTTAAACGTCTCCTCTATCATAAAAACACCCTCCTCTTGATTAGGTTTTATTTTTTTTTATTTTCAGGTTTGAGATTTTGATAAGGCAAATGTAACAATTCAAAGCCTGTACTAATCTCTAGAACAACTTGTCATTCTAATAAGATAGGCTTTGTGTCATGCATGCACATGTTAAACTACCACTTATTAACACAATAGCTCTGTCAGCACTTCATGCACATGAATCAGTATGATCCTGCTGCTCCCAGGAAACAGCCTATCTGTTACCTCACTTTCCTTTGCTTTGTCTCTTCTGTTCTCTAATACATTGAATACCTCATTTTGGTTGCTTGGCTTGGTGTGTTTTTTTTTTTTTTAAAGTTTTGTATTGCTTTTTGTGTGCTGTGTGTGGGTTTTGTTTTTTGATATTTTATTTATCTTCAACACCCCTTTCCCTACCCAAGAGATGTTCTAGATATCCAGGTGGAATTCTTGTTTCTACTAGTAGAAACATGAAAATCACTTCAATAACAAATGTGAAATACCTCATGTTCATACATATTTTCTTGGTGCTAACGTATAGAAATTGGTGTAAGCCAATAAGACGCCTTATTGTAGGAGTAGCTCTATATTTCATGTGTGAAGCCTTTGCCTCACCTGGCTACATGGCCAACCCAGTTATACTGTGCTGTGTGTGGACAACCATTTATGAGCCCAACAAAGTTCTTTGGCATACAGATTACAGGGCTAGGCTTGTTCTGCATTTTTTTTTTTTTTTTTTTTTAAATTCTGAAATATAAATCTGGCTGCACAGCGATTTTTTTATTTTTATTTTTTTCTTCCACCCCCCTCCCCCCCCCCCTCCCTTAACAGCTGGAAGAGCAGAGGTTAAAAGTACATCAAACCATTTCCAGCATGGATATATACTGATAAGCCACTTTAGGTCATACCCCCCCTCACAGATAATGTGATTGGGTGTGCCTTTCCGCCTGACAGGAAATCTAATACAGTGACTTCTTGTGTTTGCAGCCCTTTGTCCGTGGCAGTGTATTCAGTTGTTGTGGACTGCTCTTACTCCTATTCCTGTGTCTGTGCCTCTCCCAAGCTCCACTTACAGTTTTCAGTGCCTAAGGCTGCTGCGTTATGAGGTCATACTGTAAAACTCCCTCCCCCACAGGAGGTTTAACAGCAGGCAGCTGAGCTACAAATCATTAACTCTTTGTAACCTAGATAAAGGCCTTTCAAATTCATATCCACACTATATAATAACTTTTTATTGACTCTTGAACAATTTGTGGAAAAGTGTTGGATATTTCAGGGAAGCAGCCCTATTGAACAATTATTGTAACTTAATTAGAGCTAGAGGAAATTGTGATTTATGGTGAGCAGGCTTGGCATTCCAAAGCATAAATGGGCCTGGGGTTGATAAATGGCTTGCTAGACTTCCTTTTATAGACCTTTTTATTTTTATGTACCTCCACCATGACTCTTGGCAATAATCAGATGTTTAGTATCTGTGTGTTCTAGAGACATATGTAGCACTGAATCATAATATGGATGGATATCTATGGGGAAAATTGACCTTGCACAGTTTTTTTTTTTTTTTTTTTCTGTGTGTGTGTGATATGCCAAAAGGATGCTAAGTAAACTGTGGCTATCTGAGGAGATAAATGTTTTTATGTTCACAGGGGCCACCTTTTATTGATGGCGTTACTACTTTTAGGATATGTAAAGTGTCTTTTTGTCTCTACTGCTGTAGCCGAGAATGTTCTCTTAACACTGGAACAAAATTGCCTGCAAAGAACATATGTAATTATTTAGCAACAATAGACTTATATCCTGCTCTGGAAAAAAAAAACCTTTTATTCTATTCCAAGTAACCCTCACTCCCTCCTCCACCCAGTTGATCTCAAGGTGAAATGCCCTGAACTATGGGGATTCAACAGATTCTAATGGCTATTCTTGGAGAGGGCCCTGACCTCCCCAGGTATGCTTGTATGTGGTTATATGCCCTCACATATTTTGTCTAGTTAGAGAATACTGTTGTAGCACATATGTTCTTAGTTGGGTACTTTTTTGTACATTTTTTTTACATTTTTTTTTTTATATCTAGACTGATTTTAGTTCATGGGTTCTCTTGTATTTTATGATTATCCTTTTTTGAATGATCAGTCTTGCTTTATTGAACAATAGGTTTGGATAAATCGATCTAAATTTGTATAATTCAATATGTACTGCTCTGATCTGACACTTTCAAGTTAGTTTGTATATGCAGACAGTTATGGTTTCTCTTTGAATGACTGGTAAATCCAGATGTAATGTCTAATTTTTATATATTCGAGGATAACTAAATTGAACCCTTGCTTCCCTTGAAGGGTTAAACAAGTCATGTTTCTCTGGCATAAACCTGACTTGTATCTTAATACCCTGCTGTGTCTCACAGTTGAGACGCAGCCAATCTGGAGGCTGGTTGGCGCATGCTGATCCCGTCGGCATTTGCACAGCCAATCAGACCAGGGTCTGCAGGGAGTCGGCTATATTTTTAGAGCGCAATAGGGAGTGAGGACTTTTTGGATACAAACACTTTATATGGTATATTGATTATGTATGCATGCTACAAACCTACCTACCTTTTTTATATAGAGCCAACAATTTACATGACACTTTGTACATAGCATAGAACAGTTTAGATGAATAGTGACTGATAGAGCCGTGCTCACAAGCTTACAATGTACAGGGTGTGGGGAGAAGGAGACAGTAGGTGAGTTTGACCAGAGGTTACTTATGGATTGTTACATTGGGATAAATGGCTTCCTTTAGAGAGGTGAGACTTGAGGGACTTTGTGAAGTTTGATAATGAGGAAGAAAGCCAGGTGCTCTGCGGAAGGGAGTTCTAGATATTGCTGGCAGGAATGGAAAGTCCACCTGCACAGGGTAGTATCGGTTAATAAGGGAGAAGATGAGTTGGAGGGCTTTGTAGGTTAGAATTTTACATTTTATCCTAGAGCAGATGGGAAGCCATTGGGTGGAATTATAGAGCGGCGCAGCTAACGGAGCGATTTTAGTGAAAGATGAAACTGGCAGCCACTAGTGAATATATTTCAGAGGGAGCACAATCCGGAGATTATTATAGTAGTGGAGATCTCCAGCAAGTGCACTAGGATTTTTGGCGGCTTCTTCACTGAGCAATGGTCAATTCTGCATAATGTTCCTTGTGTGGAAACAGGACTTGGCAAAGGATTGAACATTTGGACGACTGGTGGAATGAAGTGAGAATACTGCCAGTCATCCCAAATCTGGTGTACATTTTTTTTTCTTTTCTTTTCAATACACCAAAATATCTGCACAAACCGCACATAATCCACTTCAGTTGTATTTTGTGGTGGTGTGCACTAATCTAAATCTTTTTTGTGGCTCAGTTTTTGGTCACTTAAGCAGCATACTTTTGTTTATGTATGTTTTGGAAGTGTATTCTTTGCCTGGGGTTTTTTAATAAGGCCAAATGGAAAGTCTGCATTCCAAATAATGGTGCAGTCGATTTAAAGTGTCAGGTATTTGTTCACACCCTTACCTGCTGCCCCCATTTGGATGTTATGTAATGTTTTCATGTCTCGAACAGTCATTATGAAATGGAAATCTACACACACCAGACAAGCCAGAGGTTTTTACAATGATCAACCTATTGCCTCTATAAACCAGTAACCAACCTCATGCTGAAGAAACTGCTGGTTATGTGAACAGATTCCACAAAATGGTCAGGGTGCCACCATCAAACATTTATTGCAACATATTTAATGTTGGAATACATTTTTGATGTGTTTTTTTGTTTGTTTTGTTTTAGGATTTCTATGGCCTGAACTACCCCCTTAATTTTAATTGAAGAGGTTTTCCCATCTTCCTTACCTCAATACTCCTGAGGGACACTACCACTTAGAAACAGAGAATGTGTCGACAGATATGAACCATTTGGTCCATCTAGTCTGCCCAATTTTATAGATACTCATTAGTCCCCAGTTCCATATCTTATATCTAAGATAGCCTTGTGCCTATCCCACGCATGCTTAAAATCCTTGACTGTGTTTACCTCTACCACTTCCACTGGAAGGCTATTCCATACATCCACTACCCTCTCAGTAAAGTAATACTTCCTGATATTACTTTTAAATCGTTACCCCTCTAATTTAAGACTATGTCCTCTAGTTGTGGTAGTTTTTTTTCTTTTAAATATACTCTCGTCCTTTACTGTGTTGATTCCCTTCATGTATTTAAATGTTTCTATCATATCCCCCCTGTTACGTCTTTCCTCCAAGCTATACATGTTAAGATGCTTTAACCTTTCCTGGTAAGTTTTATCCTTCAATCCATGAAGTGTAGTAACCCTTACATAAATATAACAAGATTAACCATGCATTAAGTCATAAACTATTTTTATCACGCTGCATGATAAGATTAATATTTTGAGTATTCCAGTTGCAAATATTAATGTAAAGCTATTAAATCTGCATTATTTCCATTCTAGATAAATAACATGATAGGCTATCCAACAACCTGTAAACGTCCGCTCTGCTGTCCTTATTTGCATATGTTGTGCTGTTACGGTTTTTACATTTATCCATCTTCGTCAGTGTACTTATTTCTAAGTGTGCACCTCCTGTAGTAAGATCCCACAGTAAGAAACCCGCGCTTCTCTAGTGGAATTAACACTAAGCGTAAGGTCACTGACCGTTAATGGATAAGGGAAGATTTAAAATTCTCTGAATATTGCTAAACCTCTTTTCACTTTTTCCCCCAGCCTCAAAGAGAACCTGGAAAAATTAATATAGAGAGAATCATTTCTGAAAACTGCATCTCTGAAGATGCTGATGCTGCTTTCACTGATAAAAGTAAGTATGAGTTGGCGCCCACAGACCTGCCCTTCAGTGCTTTAAACCCTTTACAGAACAACTGTCAGAACACCAAGTTAAATTGGAACATTGCATCAAGTGTAGGCATATTAACTAGAAATTCTTTAATGCATAAAGTGCCTTTATTGATCACTCTCCATTCCTATAGCACTATCAGGGCGCAGAGATCTTTTGTCAGATGGTTCATCTGACATGTCTTCTGATAGAGCTATACTAGCAAAGAGGGCTCAGTAACGGACTTAAACGGACTATCACCAAAACATTGTTTTCACTGTGTATAATGAGCATACAAAATGATTGAAAATGAGATATAAATTGTATTGACAATATTGCAAGCAATTGCCTACTTTAGGGGAAAAGTGTGTGTGTGTGTGTGTGTGTGTGTGTGTGTGTGACACACTTCCTATTGAAAAGCAGTTAATTTGCCACTAGGGTTGCCACCTTTTTCTTCAGAAAAATACCGGCCATCCTACTACATCTATAGACTTAACATTTGGGGTCAAGCCAATTTTTTTTTATCAGCCTACCGGTAAAATACTGGCCAGGTGGCAACCCTAACTGTATGACATGCCTGCAGGAAACTCTCCAACCGCTTGTTTTCTAGGAGTGAGTGAAGGACGGACGTCTCATTATCTGTGTCTGTAAAACTCCAGGAGCCTTCTACAAAGATCGACGTGTCTAATTGCTTGGCTAACTTGTTCTTAGAAATAGAATACCTTTTTTTCAAACTGGCCAGTTTATAACTCCTATATTGCTTTACTGAATCTGGAACTTGCAATAGTGGCATACTAGTGTGTGTTTCCACAGATATCTAGGTTTCAGACAGGAATGCCTGATAATAGTGCTCTGTGAAGGAATGTAAACATGCAGTCTGCAAACCAGATCCTTTTTGTCACCGGTCACAATCGGTAGCAAATGAACACATTATTCTTGTTTGTTATGTCTTAACTGCTTACCGATCTACTGCAGGACAGGATCGTCTGTCTGCTAATCCTGGTTAGATCCATCTCGTTGTCCTCTTTAGGAGCTAGCCAAATTACCCTTAGATCAGCGATCTCTCCAATGCACGGTGTACGCACATTGTTTCCCATTGCTTTTTATTCTTTTACACATGTTACTCGCATGCAGTAAATCTGAAATGCAATACTTGCATGGTATTATATTTTAGGATGGACTCGTCCCCTCAAGGTGCCGGCCCAAATAATCCCATAGAAACCATTGTTACCATGCTACGAGTGGCAGCACACGCATTGGTTTAATAGATTCCTTGTTCTTAATCTCCCGCCCGATCCTTGTACAAACTGCATGTTTGAAATGTTGCTGGGCATTCATAGGATTTCTATTTTGCAGGTTTTTCTTCCGGGGGTTCTCCTGACGGCAGTCCGAGTAAACTAGCAACTCAGAAAAGTCTTGAAATCGCTCATGTTCTGGAGACCACTTCGCTGAAGGACAGAATGGCTAAATACCAGGCTGCTCTGAGCAAACCGGCAAAGCCTGCATCTCCTTCGGTATGCTGTGTCGCTTTACAGGATCAATGTAGTGAGGTGACCCTTCAGAATGTGCTGCTCTGGTTATATTTTCCAACTAACAATAATGTTGGCAGTTCTGTATTTACAAGGCAATGTTCTACACAAATCATTATATTGCATATGTTTTTCTATAGGGAAACTCGTCATTGCTACACTTCTTCTGGATTTTCTAATTTGTGAAGGCAAGCCATGCAGTATAGCACTGCTTCTTGTATAGTGCACATTTCCAGCATGTCTGAAGTCCCGTGCTAGTTTTGGAATATGGCTGAAGTATGTTGCTGAGCTGCATGCTCTTTGACCATGAATGCAAATAAGCTATTGTCAGTGATGAGATAAGACTGTCCCTGTGAGTTCTGCTGGAAATGCAGGCTGTGCTCATCATGATAGCCGGAGTCCTCAATGCAGGGAATGTTATTGTATAAACAGCAATTCTAGGTTAAAGTTCAAAATCTAGAGAGGTCTCCATGCAAACAGTCAGGAAGATTCTTCTCATTTGCGCTCATGTTACAACTTTTACCCAGAAAGCAAGATCATAAACTGGACAAGGGCAGTAATAAATACAGCCAGGAAAATATTAATTGTGTCCAGAGGAAGTGTTAGTGGTCTCACCATCCCCTTTTACCTGTCCAGCACTGCTATACATCCTTAAATGGAAGGAGTTATTTTCTCCTGATAGCTGGGCTGTTTCTTTACAACAGTTTTCCAATCACATTCATAAAGGACCAAAATAGTTATTTTGTTTTCTACCTGTGTACTTTTATTTTCATTGGTGTACTGGCTGCAATCAGTCATGAAACCAATCCACACATGCATTTAAATAGATCCTGTATTGGGGCATTGCTGCTTCCATGCAGTCCTCACTGCAAACGTTTTTATTAGGATAAGCCTGTGACATCTTCCTTGCTTGTGTTTAGTGACTGACTTTGCTTGTCATCACAAACTCATCAAGACCAGTATCGTATAGTGCTTCTGTGTACTGGTTTGTCTTGTATTTACATGCACAGACCTGTCTATACATAATCCATTCATTGTCCTTTTTCTAACTTGGTTCCCTGTGAAAATTGGGCTTTTGTTCCCCACCGTGTGTGTGTGGCAGTGCCCCATTCTAGACTGAATCTAATATGCATGGTTTGTGTTGGTTTCCGTCTAAGTTGGATGCATGTTTTCATTTTCACAGGAACCTAGTTAATGTGTCGCCCATTCCGATTGCATGTTAGTTGAGCCTCTTTCTAGGGAAATAAAGCTTGTGCAGCTTAGTTGTAAATCTTTATCTGATTAGGAGATAAAGCAAATGCCTGTGCCATGAGATTTCATTCAGATTGTTTTTTCTGGAACTGTTTTATCAAGGTGATGCCTCAGTTCTGCATTTAACATTGCATTCCCAAGTAAACGCATTGAAACGGGTTTGACTAGTTTGAAAACTGACATGATCACCAATATCTGTTCTTGTTCTAATCGCACGACATGTGGCTTTCAGTGTTGCATGGTTCTTTTTGGAACACTGCAGATATAAATCTCTTGCCTTGCTGTGGAAGGGGGAGGGATGGCAGGCAGGGAGACACTGCTTATAGAAAAAGGCTTCCAATACCTGCACATGTTTTAAAAATGGCTAGTAGCTTGATTTAGCATCTGTTTGCTAAAAAGTGAACAGCAGAAATCAGACCTCCATAGCAGAATGGAAAAACTTCTCCAACTTGCCTATCTTTCAGCTTTTTTTTGTATTATGTGGTGTGTGTTTTTGTTCCAAAATTTGGGGTTCTGAACTCTGCAATTCAGATCAATGATATGGTAGCCTTTATTCTCCCCATAGACTTCTATGGGGACGACTTTGGCTATTTTTGGCCCCCCAAAAAAGGTCCTACCGATCTCTAAAAAACGAAGTTCCGCATTGCCCCTATAATATACATGAGGGGTACATTTGGGCAGCTCCAGACCCTGGGAAGCGTGGGTTATTTTGTAATTGTTATATAGGAGCTGGGAACCATTTTGGGCAGCTTCAACCCTGTTCATGATGGGGGGGCTATTTTTTTTTAAATTTTTGTTTTGCATATTCTCTGGTTAAGAACTGGAGAACTGAAATGTGTGGTTTTTAGCCAATTTTCAGCTTCTCTTTGGGGGATTTTGGCTCATATGGAGTATGGCAAATCTATATGATACGCAGGTCTGAAATAGGCTATATTGAGTTGCCGAATTTCATATATTTGGGGCCAGATCAGTCTATGTTGAGTAGATCTTTTTGTCTTTTTAACATGGCTCACTTTTTAGTGAACAGACATAAATATGTTAAAAAAGACTATTTTTGTGGCAAGAAAGCTATGGTGTCTGAAGTGTTCGATAACACATAACTGCTCTTATGTTTAACAGAATGATGTAAAAACAATATGGAATGATGTCAAAAGCCAGCATTCCGAGCAGAAGGAGAATGTCCCTCCCACATCACCACACTCTGCGTCCTCTATGGAGCAGGAAAAGGTAAAGAAACGTTACAGCTGTGTTTGTGTGTCTGTCTGGTTGGTTAAGTATATAACTGGTTGTCTCTTATTCTTCAGAGATTGAACAATGAAAATAGTCCTGTTCCATCAAGGAACATTTCTGAGAGTAATGGTAAGTATCTGCCCTTTCATTATTCTAGATAAGACACACTGGCTCTACGTTTAATTTTATAATGGTTATAATGTAACTTGAGCCATCTATAAAAACAAAAGAAATAAATATTCATATTTAAATTATTCCCTTTATGACTGGGTACAGATGTCGTACTTGATTTAATCCAGTTTATTTTTTTTTTTACAATTCTGTAACTGCATCCCCCCCCTTTACAAAACCAAACAGGTCAACATGAAGAGCTGCAGAGGCCAAGCACTTCCCCTGGGACTAGTCCTCAAACAAGGGTGTTAAACCAGTTGGAGAGCATGCCATCCAAACTGACTAAGGTGGGTAGTAATATGAATATCTTCTAACAAAACCAGAGTGTCTAGAAAATAGCATGTTATATTTGTTTTGAAAGCCACCCCATGCCTCCTATTTCCATAAAGTCTGTCACTAATACACTGCAGAAGAGTCTGCAAATACATATAACTTTTTTTCATGGAGTTTTTACTTAGTGATTTCTATAAGCGACATTTAGAAAGGCAAAATTGGAACTAATCTGGGAGAAACTTTTTTTTTTTTGCTACTAAAAATCATATGAGGCTTTTAAATACAAAGCCTCAATGTGGAGTATTTCATCCGACTGACAAATAAAAAGTTGGAATTGGATTCCATCACCACTCATTTACTATGGCAACTTTTGCATTCCTATCGCTGTGAAATAGGGCGACATTCCCCTGTTAACGTGACATGGGTTTGACGTCCAATCCCCGCTGTTCAACATTAAAAGGGATGTCCCCTTTCTACTCGGTAGCATCTCGTCTTACTTCAGCAAGGGACGTAATGGATTTTGTTATCCAGACTGTGTTACCCCACCACTGCTGTTAACGCTTAACTGAAAAGTTAATAAATAAATAAATCAGGAACTCTTGATCTGGTGTGATGTGAAATAAACATTCTCTTTATCTCTCTTCAGGCTTCTGTTTCCTGCTCTCCTGGTACCCTCTTTTCTGCTCCTGCCTTCCTCTTCCCTTCTAGGCTGGTCTAAGCAGCCATCTCTCTGGGCATACTGTTACTTCAAACTGCTGTACAGGCAGCGTGTACAACCGCTCTGTATGTGTTTCTTTTGCATTAAGTTCCCCACCCATGAGAACATGATTGCCCAATTCATGCATGTTATTTCACACCTAGTCTAAATGCTGAGAAGGTAAAAGCGATGTACAGTGCCCATCCAGTCTGCGCATAAAAGACTACGGTTAAGGATTAGTTGTAGGGACATCTCTAGCAAACTTGCTGATCTTGCTTCCAGTAAATCTGTTTCCATGGTCTTTGAAGACTTTAATTAGAAGCACAATTTATGTCTAGGATAGTATTGGTAGATGAGACAGCCTTTTTGCTTTTCTCCATTCTACCTTTATCTTGTTACACCTTCAAATCAAGTATATTTTAGTATGGTGGACAGAGTGCACTTTGTTGTGTGTTGACCTATCTGTATACAGGATCTTAATGACCCCATAGAATGTGTGGTTACATTTTGTAGCCTGTGGAAGCGGTGCCTGGCCCTCAATTGGACACTAAGCTTTCTCTTCCATCCCACTCTTTTTCAGGACATCAGTTTAGGAATTTGACCTATACTCTTCGCTTCTTTCTCTTTTTTTTTTGTCCATGTTTTTTTTCCCATTTTCTTTGTGACTGTCTTTTCTTTTCTAGTATTATTTGTACATGTTCTCTGCACGATCCTCAGGAACCAGGTGTTAGTAATAAATTTGCATGAATATATTGGCTGCAAAGAGCACAGCTTGTATACCCATGGAAGTGCTTGTATTTACACTGCTTTTGTAGGCCAGCATTGTGTGAATTGTATATGATGCACATCACATCAATGTTTGTGGATTTTGGATGTTGTTGTTTGAACTCAGAATAGGGAGGCTGTAATGTGTTCTTGACTGGATTTGTTTTATTTTGGACAGAAATTTCAGCTGCCAGCTAGGGAGACCTGCTTTGGGTGTCAGAAGACCGTTTACCCCATGGAGCGTTTCCTTGCTAACCAACAGGTGTATCACAACAGCTGCTTCCGTTGTACTCACTGCTCCACCAAACTCAGGTAGTTGGTCTTTCTGGTGACCTATTAATCAAAACACACTGCATGTGGTACCTGAGCCTATTGGCTTCTTTCGTTGCATGTCAAAGTAGAAGCTCCAAAAGAGTTGGGCATGACGAGCTATATGCCTGACTTGACAGGTAGAACCGGACATACCAGGCAGGTAGCATCTGCTACTCGCCCACGCACTTGGTGCCATTTCAAAGCTGTCCTTGACTGCCCGGTATTTACTACCTCCATATCTGGAGATGTTTGAATAAACTGCATGGTCCCGTCTGCTAGTAATTGGTAATAATTTGCATTTTTTTCCCCTTAATCGTGTCTTATTTTTAAATATATTCTCTAAATTGTATATTTAATTTGTCCAAATTTTTCACAATTTGGTTTTGTACAGATATAGTATAAATCTCTATTTTTTTTTTTTTTTTTTAACAGTCTTGGGAATTATGCGTCTTTGAATGGAAGTGTGTATTGCAAGCCTCACTTCAACCAGCTCTTCAAGTCCAAAGGAAATTATGAAGAAGGGTTTGGCCTCAAACCACATAAAGAACTTTGGGTGAGTAAAACGGATACCAGTGAAAATGAGGAGCGCTCTGACCAGTCCATAAAGGCCACAGAAGACCCCAGCAGCCCTGTTGTAGAAGAAGCACCCATTGCTAAAGTTGGTGTCCTGGCAGCTTCCATGGAAGCCAAAACTACCAATTTAATTGAGCGTGAAAAGCTAGTAGAGACAAAGAAGCTGAGGATTGCATGGCCTCCTCCAGCTGAATCCTCTGGTTCTGGAGGTCAGCTTGAAGAAAACCTCAAAGTATTCAAACCAAAATGGCCACCAAGTGGAGAAATCCAGAAAACTGAGACAGAGGAAGACTTGGACCTGAAGAAACTCAGGAGAAGCTCTTCACTCAGGGAGCGAAGTCGCCCATTTACATTACCTGTGGCAAAGCCAGTAGCTACTCAGAATGAATCTGAGAGCTTGTCTATGCCATCACCTGGCTTAAAAAAAGTAAATTCTTTTAAACTCAGGGACAAGTGGATAATCGATCCAGAGGGGAGGAAAAGTACAGAAGAGGAGAAACCTGCTTTGACAGACACAAGGTCTAGAAGAACTGAAACAGAGGAAGATGCTTCACCCACTGCTGATCATAGCTCCTTAGAAAATGGTGACTCGTCTGAGTTGGAGGTTGCCCACCAGCATCTTTCCCCTGATGAGTCCACCCAGTCTAATCACTCAAGTCTTGAAGATCTTGCGATATCTAAGGAGACCACCCCAGTAGAAAACCGAAAGTCTCAAGACATTGGTTACTGGGAGGGAGAAGAAGTGGAGGAGCTCTCTGTAGAAGAACAAATCAAGAGGAATCGATACTATGATGACGAGGATGATGACTAGTTCATAGCTCTTTGAGATTTTATGCTGTACAGGGTTCTGCCTTAACTTGTTGTTTAAGAAGGTGATCCCTTGCTTAATAATGTAAAGTCAATCGTTTTAAGGCCTTAGTTCCTGCACAACTTTTTTTTATTTTTTTTTAATCTAGATAAAATTGTTGTGCTATGCGTAGGACTTAAGGATTTCATTACAAAAATTGGTCTCTATTTGCTGCCTTTTCATTTTTTTTGTATCACCTTTCCAGATGACTGATCTGAAAGATGCTGGTGTACAGGCGCTTTTTTTTTTTTTGTTTCTTTGTTTTGTTTATTGGCGAGAATTTATACAAAGTGTTCAGATGCTTACTGGATATGATTGTTTGTTTGTATTGTTAAAGCACTTTCTTATTGCTTTGCTACAACCATTTTCTGGAACGAAGTGTATTCTCGTGTCCAATTTTTTTCCTTGAATGGGATGTTTAAATACTAGATTGTCAATTATTAGTGGATAAACATGTGTAACATGCATCAGCCCAATGACCACAGAATAATAGAATCAGACCTTTCAGGTCACCACTACAAGTAACAATGCACATTTGTAATATTGTGATCAGTGGACATTGAGTAAAGGAACTACTAGCATGTTATAAATCTGGAGTATTCTTTTTTTTTTTTTTTTTTAATGTTTTTCTTGCTTTTGAATGTACCTTGCTGTTGAGCCCACAGTACATTACTGAAGCAGATTGATGCACATTGTCAGGTCAGGTGGGAGGGAAGATTTTTTTTTAAAAAAAAATGATTAAAGTGTTAACTGGAAAAAATGGACCAAAAGTATAGTGATTCTGGTACCAAATCAGTCCTGATTTGGTAGATCCAGCCACTGGAATTCAGTGGGTCATAGAGTGCAATGTTATTCTTACACTTTTTTTTTTTTTTTTTTTTTCCAAATGGTAAAGAAGAAAAAATATATATTTAAAATAAAAACTGGAATAGAGCAGACCAAACTGACACTTTTTTTTTTAAATGCAAGTTTTGCACTGAAAGTTTTAAGAGGAAATGCAAAAACCTGAAATGAGACATAGCCAAACTAAGCCATGCAGCTATTTGACTAAAACTCCCATCACATCTGGTTGATGTCTGTTGGAAGCAAACAAGATGGGAGGCAGAGATTGTCTGCCACTGATCAAAACTATGCAATATGCCATGTGACTGGCTGAATATTTTTGACCTTCCTGTTTGCTGCTCATTCAGAATATTCATTTATTTTATACTGAAAATGCAGTTGAAGATTAGAGATTAACTAGCCAAACCCCCCCCCCCCCCCCCCCCCCAGTTTTCTTTTTATGTTTGAAGCACAAACTAACTTCTAGATGGTTTTATTTTTATAGGTGCGTTTTATTTTCATAAACACTAATTGGCAAATTTGCAACAGGTACATTTGACTGTTTTTAGTAGTATATATGTTTTTTTTCCCTTCAGATTTTACACATTTTGGCATACTAAAGAATGGAGGGTTTTTTCATGAGATACAGCTGTTTCTGACTTGCTGTATTATGATATTAAGGTGGTACTGTATTTTATAAAGGTGTAATATATTTTGCTTTCAACCAATCTGACAATAAAGAAGTTTTTATTCACTATGGCTTAATTTATTGAATTGGCATTAAACGTTTACTTAGACTATCGCTAAATTAATTTGCCATTATCGATGTATATGGACACAATACCTGGCTTAATAAAAGGTATAATCATATTCTAGCAACAAAATTGTTTGTAAGCCACATCCAGCTTAAATTTAATTATTTTAATAGGTGCAAGTAGACCTGCTCATACATTGTCCCCAGAGCAATAACTCTATATTACTATACTATATAGTAAATAATATATATATAAAGCAATTGTGCACACAACAGGATGCTTTAAAACATGTATTAAGTTATTTTGTATATCGAAAAAGATGTTTGTTTTATATAGTGAAGGAACAACATCCACAGTTGGATTGTACCTTTTTATTTTTTTTTTTTTTTTTTTTTAATTTACATTTTTTTTTTTTTTTTTTTTATATAAGGCAAAAAATATATCCAGTGAAAGAAATGAGCAATATTGCTAGTCTTAAATTTAATCACAGGATTCAAAATGGTTTGTCACCTTCACCTTAAAGGGACACAACGTTATTTTTCTCTTGTGCTTCCAATATAGAAGCACAAGTGAAATGTCCATTGTCCCTAGTATGAGGATACACTGGCGTGTACTTTTGATGGTACACATCAGTTTATCCTCTGACCAACGGCTGCCATGCTTCCATAGGAAGCCGGTAGCCGTCTGGTCGGCGACTGTGTCTCTCTCTGGTAGCGCAGAGAGAGATCCTTGTTTTTGCATGGGATCAGCAGGGGGACCTTAACTGTGCCCCATCCCATGCAAAAACGAGGGTCTCTCTCTGCACTAGCTGCGAGAGACCCTCACATTCGGCTGTCAGAGCGCTCTGATTGGATGTGCTACACGTCGGGTTTACTTAAATGTCTCGGGACAATCAAGTAAGCAAGGGTTAAACAATGCTTAATGTTCCTTTAACAGAGACCAAGTTTTCACCAAGTCCAGATGTCCAAAACACCTTCTGTCTTATCAGGCCCTGGAGTTTACTCCACTGACTGTTTGTTTTGAGGAGCTCCTGCTGAAATAATATGTAGAACAGGGGTGAGATCTGTTTATTGCTATCTATTTGCTTATTTCATTGGAGTGGTGCAATGTTCTAATTACTTGTGTGCAAGAGGTATTTTGTATAAAAGTTGTTGGTGTCTTGGGTATCTGGACTTTGCGACAATGCCCAAGTTTAGTGTTTTGTATTTCTGCCGAGGTGAAGGCAACAAGCCAAACAAATATAAAATAAAATGCAATCCAACTGTGAATGAGCCTTCTCTACATAAACCTGTTTTGCGTTTGTTTCCCCCCCCCCCCCCTTTTTACTTCAGTCTACTAAAGTTGCATATCATTTTTGAATTTGTTCTGTTGTGTGCAGTCTTGCTTTATATATTTACTGTATAATGTTCAAATATATAAAATAGGGGCTATTCACTAACTGACAGCAGAGGTGTGAAACTTGGCTGCTTTACTGTACTGGTCCCTTGAAGAATATATAGGATGGATGGATGGATAGATATGCGCTGCCTGGCAACTTTAGCCATTGATTATGCTGCTGTAATGGACTAGCTATTTAGTAGAGACCGCTGATGTAATAGAAGCGAGGTGTTCATGCAAAACCACTCCTAATGGTCACCCCTTCTTTAAAAAGCTTGTGTAGTAAACCATGAACGTACAGAAAGCCAGATAACTGAATCCTCAATATTACATTACATTACATTAACATTTATTTGTACAGCGCCACCAATTCTCGAAGCGCTTGGTACAGAGCAAAGAAAGGAACTACATACTAATTTAGACAAACTAGTACAGACTGGTACATGAGATATAGCTGGTTGGTGCAAACTTGGTGGGAACCATTTTACATAGTGGTAAAAACGCCTGTGCTGTTTTCTTGGCAGCAAAATGGAGAATTTCTAGAGCACAGAGCCCCTCCTATCTCAATCAGATAGTACCTGAGCCATATTAATTTCCATTTAGTCTTTAATTTGTTTGTGGTCCTCTACCTTTTTAACCCCTTAACGACAGATGACATGCCAGGCACGTCACGGCAAATCGAGGACTTGCCGACAGGTGACGTGCCTGGCACGTCATGCACTAAATGGAGTAAAGAAAGCGACCAGCGGTCGCTTTCTTTACTCTAACGGTGTTGCTACAATGCCTCTAGGTAGAGGCATTGTGCAACACCCCCCAAATGTGCAGGGGCGCGCTATAAAAATGGCTGCGCCCGCTGCACACATGTGCTTAGAAAGCGAACGATCGTTCGCTTTCTAAGCATCTCCGGTGTTGTTAAAGTGCCTCGCTAGCGAGGCACTTAACACCTTCAGCTGCCCCAGATCCGATGGTGGTCGCTCTCCTGAGCGACCCCATCGGCTCAGTAGAAGGGAACGCTGCCTGTACAGGCAGCGCTTCCCTTCTAATGGCAAGAGCATCGGAAGTGAAAGTATTTCACTTCCGATGCTCTAGGGGGAGCCAGTCGATGCCGGCACAACAGATCTATGTGATCTGTGTGCAGGCATGTATGGTAAGTGCTCTGATGAGCACTTACCATACTGTCAAAGGCAATATTACTAAATATTGCCTTTGACAAGTATTGATCTGCCTCCCTCACCTTACTACTTTTAGTAAGGGAGAGAGACAGATCAGATCAAGTAAAAAAATAAAATAAAATAATAAAAAAATATTTAATAAAATTTTAAACACCAAGGGCTTTTATAAAAGCCATTTAACCCCTTCCCTGCCATTGATCGCTGTGTACGCAGTGATCATACACAGCAGCACATTTTTTCTTGTCTGTGCATTTTTAGGGGTTAATTTTTTTTGTTCAGTACTACAAAGGCTCTTATAAGAGCTATTAACCCCTTCCTTGATCTACATGTTCAAATTCCAAGTTTGAAAATCAAAAAGCGCACCTCTCAAATGTAGCCTTTCAACCCCTAACAAAGCTGACAAAGCTATGCATGGGTGGTATCCCTGTGCTCGGGAGATGTTGCTGAACATATATTGTGGTATTGTTTGTCAGTGACACATACCGAAATATGTGAATTTGTGTCTAAACTACAATGTATGTGGGAAAAAATACACAATAAAATGACTACCACAAACTTTGACAAAGGCTGGTGGTAGAATTGGTGCATGGAAAGTGTTAAAATAACAACCATTTAAAATAGCCTAGGGTGTCTACTTTTACAAAATATTACTTTTTGGGGTAAAATACACTGTCCTACTTAAAAAAAAAAAAAAGTCCCAAATGAAAGATGGGCTCAGGCTGACTACACGTCAATATTCCAAGTTGAAAATGCACACCTTCACAATGTGGCCCTTTAGCCCCCAAACAACCCAACAAACCTATGCATGGGTGGTATCCCTGTACTCAGGATATGTTGTTGAACACATATTGGGTTATTGTTTGGCAGTGACACATGCCAAAATCTGTGAATTTATGTCTAAAATACAATATTTGTGAAAAAAAACCACACAAAAATTACTACCACAAACTTTGACAAAGGCTGGTGGTAGAATTAGTGCATGGAAAGTGTTAAAATACCACCATTTGAAATAGCGTAGGGTGTCTACTTTTAAAAAATATATGGGTTGATGGGGTAAAATACACTGGCTGGTTTCAAATATGTCCCAAATGGGACATGGGTGCAGGCGGTCTGTATGTCAAAATTTCAATTTGGAAAACCAAAAACTTCACCTACCAAATTTGGCCTTTTACCCCCCCAAACAACCCAACAAACCTATGCATGGGTGGTATCCCTGTACTCAAGAGATGTTGCTGAACACTTATTAGGGTGTTATTTGGCAGTGACACATACCAAAATCTGTGAATTCATGTCTGAAGTACAAGGTTTGTGGAAAAAAAACACAAAAAAAATTACTACCACAAAGTTTGACAAAGGCTGGTGGTAGAATTAGTGCATGGAAAGTGTAAAAATACCACCATTTGAGATAGCCTAGGGTGTCTTCTTTTAAAAAATATATGGGTTGATGGGGTAAAATACACTAGCTGGCTTCAAATATGTCCCAAATGGGACATGGGTGTAGGCTGTCTGCATGTAAAAATTTCAAGTTGGAAAACAAAAAACTGCACCTCACAAATTTGGCATTTCAGCCCCCAAACAACCCAACAAACCTATGCATGGGTGGTATCCCTGTACTCAGGAGAAATAGAATCTATTTAGCATGTTTTTTCGTTCGCTATTGTCGATGAGGAGAAGTTGTTTCAAATAAAAACAAATAAATTTATGTTTTTTTTTTTTTACCATATTTTATTATTTTTTTTAATAAAATGATAAGATATGATAAAAAAAATGGCATCCATAGAAAGCCCTTCTTGTCCCGATAAAAACAATATATAATGTGTGGGTACAGCAAATGACAAAGAAGAAAATTACTGCTAAACACAAACAGCACAGAAATGTTAAAATAGCCATTGTCCAGAAAGGACAAAAATGTTTCAAAGGCTCTGTCCTTAAGGGGTTAATATTCCTAAATACATCTTATTGCCTACAGGTCTCTTATAGCTCAAGGCTGATATAACATGTAAGAGAACCATGAAAAAAATCTAAAGTTTGTAAGTCATACATTTTTTTTTTCTAACCAATGTTAGTGAGGCATAGGTGGATTGACACTAATTCACTTAATGGATTGGAGCTGTTGCTGATCAGGGACATCATTCCTCCTCTTCCCCTTACCTTCAGCTTAAAAAGAGCTTTTTTTTTTTTTCCCCCTGCATAGTAATATTTACAAGATATCCCATATCTTTTGAAGCTGCTGCTTGACTAAGCCAGTCTGAGTCATTGGCTCCTAGCGGTGTGTCAATTAATCATGTACAGTAGGAGGGGGAAAAACGTGTGAGGTTATAGGAATGTGGATGTCTAGGAGGGAGCCAGAGCCTTGCACAAAATGCTGACCGAATAGAAGGAGCACAGAACATGTTGGACATTCATAGGTAAGTTGTTTGTTCCAGCACATTAGGCCAGGACAAAAGGTAAGCTTTTAATATGGCAATTTTTTATTTTTAGGGTTTAAACTTTTAAACATTCACCACTAGAAATGGTTGACTGTTTTGTTTTTATTAATCTGACATTGCAAATCTTCCGTTATTTTACGCTTATACATTTTAAAAGTTTAAAAACTACAATTTAAATAAATTCTAGCATCACTTTAGCAGGAAAAGCATATGCAAAGCACTGCTCATGCAAACAAAAAGCATGTCACTTATCCACTTGTGGCTTAAGTTGAAATATGTTGAGTTAAAGGGACACTCCAGGCAACCAACTGATGTTGGTTCATCTGGTTTAAGCTGGGTATTTTTAGAATGCAAATACAGACATTCTGCCTTTACTAATGTTATGGGCATCTCTTCCAAAGGTTCCCACTATAGACCTTTTTGTTTCCTTGCAAGGATTTGTGCCAGTGCACTGGGTTGTTGGTTCAGGGCCATGTGTAGTACCAATTTAAAGCACAAGGTAGTAACTGATGGCATTTGTGTAATGTCAATGCACATATACCATGACCAATGCCATGCATCTCTGATAGCCCATAGATGTTTTTGTGTGTGCATCATATACTGGTTCAGTCTTTGGCAAGAAACTTGTCAGAGGTTCATTTTTCAAGTTTAAAGCGGATACTTAAATAAATACTTAATCTGCAGGATGATTTCCCATTTCAAGGCCATGTGTTTTACTTCACATAGGCACAGTGAGGATTTAGTGGGTTATATAACAGGATGGTCCTAAATAATGTGGGGATTTTACACCTTGTAGAAATTTGGTCAGACTAGATCAAACTCTACTAACAACCATTTGCAAATAGAATTCTATTTTCTATTGTATACATATTTTAAACCTAAACTGAGATCCATGCTTATAGTGGACTTCCAAGTATACATCTAATCAGAAAAGCTAATGGGTTTCGATTTTTCTATATTTTAGAAGTCTGCATTAGTATGGATAAAATACTCTGAAAGATACCTCGTCTTATCAGACCCCTAAAGAGTGACTATAAGACTAGTATCCAGGGTCATTGCAGATCTGCAGAGGACCATTATCCTCCTCCCAGCAGGCAACCAGAGCATCATCTAGTGTTCCGAGATGGAACGCTGGGGTCACATGACATGTTGTTGCGCTTCAGAACATCTGGCGGAAGTGTGTGGCATTTTATATTTGTGCCCATGGTGCAGAGCATGGACCTCTTCCATCTGCAACATTAGACACCAGGGAGTGTCACGGGGTGAAATGTTTTGTTATGAGGCAATCCTGAAAGGTGAGCAGAAGACCCGAAATGAGGGGGACAGAGGAAGGAAATAAACAAAGAGCTGCGTTTTTCAATAATAAATTATGAAAAACTGTTTACTTGGAATATATGCTAGTAAAACTTTTGTTCTTAAAGAAAAAAAAAAAACATTTGGGTGGTGGTCTTCTATTAGAGTACAAATGGTACTTTCAATAACTGAACAGTTTACCAGAAACCACAATATTACGATCGGTTCCCCTAGGTTTTTCTCCTTGCCTACTCATTTAGACTCTTCTTTCTGCTTTTATTGGGATTAACCTGCTACTGTTTTATCACCCTTTGAGTCTCACTGGGACAAAATATTTTTTTTATTTTTTGCACTCGTTTTTCCTTCATGAGATTAAGTCAATTCTTTCATTCCATCCACACTGTTGGTATTTGTTAAGAACACCGTGAAGTGATAGTTCTGTCTGTGAGATTCAGGGTGGTGCATGGTGAATAAGATCTCACCATACATAACCTTAGTAAAGGCAAGTCTGGTTTTGTGAAGGGAAATGGTTTTACAAATGCTTTTCAAACTGAATGATGCTCCTAATTGCTTGACATGCAAAGAGGAGCAGGATAAAAAAAGTCTGGAGAGCAGGGCTCTGTAACCCTTAACGACCAAAGGGCCTGGGCCCCCTTACTCCTTTTGTTATTGCCCCCAGATCCCTTGCCATGGTACCACCTTATACATCCAAGGTATGTCCCAGCACACACTTTGCATCCACAGGACTTGCCCCAGCACCCACAGTGCACACCCAGGACTTACCCCAGCATCCACATTGCAACAGCACTGTGCTCTCTGATATATAATCTGTGTATATATAGTTCCAGTTCAATTTTTGTAGAATTACGGCTATCGTTAAAATATGATGCTGTAATACTGTGATCCTAGATATCTGTTCTCTAAACAGGTGGACACTAATTATGCCAACAATTGCCACAAAACCTTATACTATGCCAGTGTGCCCTAAATCCATTTAATCGATGCCACAGTGTGCCCAAATTCCACAAACATCAGGTGGGAAAAGATGAAAATAGCTTATAATAAACAGTAATAGGTTGACTTTGGCATTCCAGGTTCCGTGGACTATCCATTATATAATCAATTTGACTTGATTGATGAGCATTATCCAGGAGCTGTAGTCTTAAGATATATACAAATAGGGCGAGCAGGCAGTGCTTTATGCACTGTCCAGATGACTGACTAATCAAACACATTGCTTCCAATACAGACCAGTAAAGGAGGGGACATCAGTTTGACCGGTGTCTGCTTACAAGGATTTCAGCCAGCTGCTGGCCTCTTAACATACCACCTTAGGCCTGGGTGTTGTCGGCCTGGTCATTAATACATGGCTGGCTGTGACTGATGTAGTACAAGATACTCAAATGTCTCCAAGAAAATCTGCATAGATAGTGGTGTTAACAATTGCAAAATAGTTTTTGACTGATTGGGAGCCCCCTAATGTGTTTTTTTTCCCCCCTCTCATTCTTTCACAAATGTCTATTTGTATTCAGTATTCTGTCCCCTGATACAATACACAATGAATTAATTGTGTCTGTCAGGGCTGACCTTTTGGGGTGTTCGACCTGTGCAACTACACAGGCCACAACACCCAGACTGCGCCTGGCAAATAGAGGGAGGTATGTAAAAGGGCATGAAACTTTATGCCTTTAACGACAAAGCCCCTAACTGCTCTCCTGCAAAAATTACCCTTTCTCCCCGCTCCATCACCCACAATGCCCCTTGCTGCCTTAAACACAGCTACTTCATGTCCCGATTTAGGATTTGCAAATGTTCTTTCTTGAATTTCCTAAGTGAAACAGAAGGTGGCGCCCTTTACTATGATACAATAGAAGAGCACATCTATTTCATATTTCCCTTATCATACATTCAAAAGAATCCTTGAAATACAATATTAATATCCAAACATTAAATAAGTTCTAAAACATCCTAAACCAATAATTCACATCCTCATCCACGATTGCCATATTATCCCTGTGCCATGACAAATCGATAGAGTTCAAAAGACTCTAAATTCATTAGTACCTTATCTATAATCCACACCGGGGCCTATCCCATTACAGATTCCCATAAATGCCATATTTCCTAAATTTTTCCCCATGTCCTTTAGATTCATAAAAGACCCTCTCTGTGGAGAGCTGCAATTCCATCTCGCGTAAGATCTCCTGCCATCCTGAGGTCTTGTTTTTTTTCCAGCTTCTTGCCAATTGGAGCCTTACAGCCAGTAATACATTAATCACAAAAAGGTGCTTTGGTGAGTTTCTGGACATCAAACTTGCATGGAACAAAAAGTTGTTTGGGGTCAGAGTAGTTCTTACTTGAACCAATCTTTCTACCTTTTAATGTAATTGTGATTAATATATAACAGGACCACCATATAGGAAAATGAGTCAACTCCTCTTCTAACCCTCGTTCAACCAGCGATGGTTCCCCCGGAGGGACTCCTGGATTGCTGTGTCGATTTCCGGGTTGCGGACGGCACTGTTCATCAGCTTCCCATGGCTTGTCTACTTAGATTGGGGCACGGGGGAAGGTTACCGCACTGTTGGGATTATGCCAGGACTACCCACCAATGTTTGGCTGGGAAACTACTTGGGGAGGCTCGAGAGCCAGTTTGTAACCCCTTCCTTGGATTATACTGTGTCTACCCTGCATGCCTGCAATGCCATCACCCGGAGCCAAACCACTCTCTACCTGGGACCCCAGTAAGTTCTGACTATGTTCCCCCTGACTTGACTGACCCCATACCTTGGCAGCACCCCGATGACTTTAAAACCCAGACCATCAGTGATTCAAGCAACCGGAGGTGCAGGGAAAGGACAACCACCGGGGAGATGGGTCCCTACTCTGAACGGATTATCTGGAAGGATGGTCTCCTATACCGTTAAACCCCAGGAAATCCCAAAGGGGCCGTAGAAGTCACCCACCTCCAACTAGTAGTTCCTGCCAAATATCGGCCCCAATCTCTTAGCCCGCTAAACCCAGCCGGTCAGGCAAAAAGTACATCCTGAACGTGGTAGACTTTGCTACCCTGAAGTTGTGTCTCTCCCTAACATTAACACTGAATCCGTAGCGGAGGCCCTTATCAAGATTTTCTCCGGGGTACACTTCCCCAGTCCTTTCCGATCAGGGGACTCGGTTCATGTCCGAGCTGCTAGCCCAGGTTTGGTCCCTGTGCGGAGTAAAAGTACACAGCACCCCCTATCACCCCCACGCTAATGGACTCTGTGAGAGGTTCAACGGAACCCTTAAGCAGATGATCCGAATTGCCGAGCATAAGGACTGGGAAATATTTTTTTTCCACATTTGCTGTTCGCCTAACAGGAGGTTCCCCAAGGGTCCACAGGGATTTCCCCATTTTAACTTCTATATTGCGGGTGAGGGTCCCCCTAGATATTCTCTGGGAATATTGGGAAGGTACGTGCAACCCGACCGAGACCCCAGTGGTTATCTATGTGGTACAACTGCGGGAGAAGCTCTCTCAGCTCCTCCAGCTAGCACACAATAATTTGTGAGCAGCCCAAGCCCGACAAAAAGAGCAGTTTGACCACCACACTAAGCCCCGGGAGTTTGTGGTAGGACAGAAGGTCCTCATGCTGCGTCCCACCCGGCATAACAAGCTTCAGGCTTCAAAGGTGAAATCGCCATTGCTGCTGTCTGTGCGATCTGCTCGGGGACACTAAAAGCCCCAGCACCCTGGAGCCCCGAGCCCCCCTGTTCTCCACACTCCCCGGCTGCACGTCCCTAGCCATCCACCCCGTAGACAACCCAGGGCAAGCCCCCTTTGCAAACCTGCCTACCAAGTCCCTGAAGCCGTCCGAGGGCATATCCGTAAGGAAATAGAGGAGATGCGAACCCTAGGGGTAATTGAACCATCCCACAATCCATGGGCTTCCTTGGTGGTGTTGGTCCGCAAGAAGGATGGAACCACAAGGTTCAGTGTAGATTATCGGAGGCTAAACATTAAGACCACAATGGATGCGTACCCAATGCCCCAGGTAGATGATCTCCTAGATAAGCTGGCTGGTGCTGCTTGGGTGTCTACCCTAGATCTCAACCAGGGCTACTGGCAAATTCCCCTGACCTTTGATGTTATCCCTAAGTCTGCAATCATCACCCCATTCGGCCTGTACCAGTTTAAGTTCATGCCGTTTGGGATGAAGAACACCCCAGCTACTTTCCAGCGGTTAGTCTACCAGCTGCTGGAGGGACTTCACTTGTGCCTACCTGGACGATATTGAAAATTTCAGCAGTTCCTGGGACGATCACCTCCTACACCTAGACACCGTCCAAAATACAAAAAGCAGGGCTGACCACCTCTATGTTTGGACTAGGAGCGGTTCTCAGCCTGGTCAATGACCAGGGGGAGCACCCAGTCGCCTACCAGAGCCGCAAACTACTTGAGTGGGAAGTCTGATATGCAGCCATTGAGAAGGAGTGCCTGTCTTTGGTATGGGCGTTCAAGAGATTCCAAACCTATCTCGTAAACGTAAATTTACCGTCCTGACCGATCACAACCCCCTGGTCTGGCGAAACAGAGTTGGGGGCGCATGTTGTGCTGTAGCCTCGCTCTCCAACCTTTCAACTTTACCATACAATACCGCCCCAGTAAGGAGAACCGCAACACGAATATCCCAGCAATTGGACATGTGAAACCTCTACTTTTCTGAGGGTCTGGGACTTACCAAGACTTGTCCATGTGGATTACAGTTCTTCAAGTAGAGCCATCATTGTAAACCCCCAGCTGGCTCTCCAGGAAGGGGGAGATGTGTTGCGAAACACCATGACTCTGGAAGCCAGCTGGGAAAAGCATGTTAAACTGTGATTGTATGCTTGTGTATCCTCATTGGTGTACCTCCCAGACTGGTGCCAGGTTTAATTGTATTATTCATTGTGTGAAAGTTAATGCCTTTTTAAGTGTTTTGTTTAATTTCCCCTGTTATCAAGATGTTTCTGTATAAATCTGCTGTCCTGTCTACAATAAACTGTTCCTATTGCTTGTGACAAACCGTGGTAGCTGTGTCTACTTCTGGGGATCGCGATATTTTGGTTAATGTCCAGGGGATTGGCAAGGAAGCTGATACTCTATTCCTAAGGGCTGAGGCGATATCACATCCCTTACAAAACGAGAATTAACATCAGGCTGCCTAGCCTTCTCGTTACATATATATAACATCCAGGCCTGCCATCTAAGGTTTGACTGTCCACCAACTAACAGGAACTATCCTACCAGAAGGGTAAAGTAGTCAGGGCTAGACTTGCCTACCGGGATATAGGAATTGACAGCTTTAGTCTCTCCTTGCCCCGCAGCAATCGTAGGGCAGGGAAAGCCTAATTACAGTATAGGATACCAGCTCCTGAGCCGCAAGCACCAGTCAGCCACCTGGAACGCCCTTCTTATCCTGAAAAACCCCCAATATATAATTTGTGTGGGTATAGTAAATGAGAGGAAAAATACAGCTAAACACAAACACCTCAGAAATGTTAAAATATTGTCCAGCACAACCAAAATCTTTTGGCCACGAAGGGGATAATCTGCAACACACAGGCCATCTGTAAAACCTTTTTATAAATCCCAAAAATGACACAAATGGTTCAGCACATCAAATATGAGGGGAGTTTATTCCAAAGAAAATGGCAATGTTTCAACCAGTGTGGTCTTTATCAAGCTTGCTGAGCCATTTGTGTCGTATTTGTTTTCTGTTGGGGAGCTGATGGAGCCCTGGCTCGGGCACTTGTCCTAAAGGAGTGCTGTTCCTGCCAGAATTGGTTGGTGTAATTTTATAACTTCTGACACATTGCAGTGCAGAAGATAGACCTCTGCCAAACACACACCTATCTGGCGCTTTTCTGAAGGCTGACTTTGAAAAAAAATTTTGTACATAAGCTACACTAACCCAATAAGCGATGGCACAACCTGGAAATAGACTTCTGGCAGGCGGCGGAAATTTGATGGAAATCTGCTATATTCATAGGCACACAGGCCACTACCTGTGCGTGTGCTGTGATTCTACAGAACACCAATAATGTGAAAGTAGTTAGATTTTTTTTAAATTTATTTTTGTTCGTATTGGGGAGTGGTCAAGACCTTTAAAGATGTTTTTTTTTTTTTTTTTTTTTAGTGCGTATAGCTGAGGGAAAAACTGCAAAGTTACTGCTTAGCAGTAACATCCATACTCCTGCCGGTAATCAAAAATTATAATGGCCAACAAACTAAATGTGGACCTCTCCTCGGTGGAGGGGAAATGTTACTGTACTATGTCATTGTATTTCAGTATTAAGAAAACCATGCTGAAAAACACTATCTGGGGAAAAAAATGGATTTGTTCATCTATTTTGATTTGACATTTTACCTTACAACTAGTTCCCCTGTGACTAATTATTGTGCAAGGCTGTCCACACCCTCAAACTATTGCATGAAAACAAGTTTTTGAACCCACCTCCCCTGGATATGACACGGCATGGATGATAGGGGCGAAGTTCAGGAGTATGTGGGCGGGTTTGTGCATACTGTGTCATGTGCCCTATGTCATAAACAAAGCTCTGTACAATCTGTGCTGGTGACAGAACCCACGTGGAAACAGTATATCAGATCTCTGTAAAATCAGAGAAAATGGAAATTCTCAGAGGCCATCCAATAAATGTCTGGAATTCCTTAGCTCAGTGTTAGAGGGTACCAGCCCCTGGGAAAGTTCACTTTACTGTTTTATGCCTTTGAAAAGCCTTTATTCATCTAATGTGCCTACATATTCAGCAGCATTGTACTTTTTTTTTTACATATTTTTTTTATAATCTTTTAATAATATATACATACAATATTGGCAGCTATATGTGCAATGTTGGGGATAACCATATCAAAAGTAATTGAAACAAAATAATTATAATTAATTAATTATATATATATATATATATATATTTACGCATAATACACCTTTCCATGATGTTTTGTATGTGATGCTGTTTGCTATTGCAGTTTACAGAGACAGAGGTCAGCGACCCAACAGCTTCACCATAAATACAGTGTTGTAAACCTGCCGCATGGCAGAAGAAACACATTTGTGGCTTGTAATATAGCGTGTGCATATTGCTTTAATGCTTTATCTTGATTTCCTTGTATTCCGCTTAAAGATGCATGCATTAGATAGACTATTGGGACAGGAAACGCCAAGACACTAATACTCTGAGAGCCACTGGTCTTTACAGAATGTGATGGCGGTTTAGTATAATGAGCAAGTGACTATAAAATTGTAAATGTTGCTCAATCCGCAGGAACATTATATTCGTTTCTTTGGTGATTCCCCCATCTTTATAACTTTGCTTCAGAAAAACCACAAAGCACATGATGGTTCAGTCCCCATATTGGACTTTCATCAAAATGTGATCATAATTTTAATTGTAATTGAAATGTAAATATTTACGATGACAGATAAATCATGTGGACACCTGCTACTCTGCACCTTTACTGCTGCTGGCTTTAGCTAGATAACAGTGGTTTGAATAGAGAGAACAGATTATCAGTACGGATGATCTATTGCTTGCGCTGTCACAACCCCTGTATGTCATACTGAGACAGTACGCAGGAAATGACCTCATTTCATGTGTTCTGTCACAAGGACGTTCTATTGTGTTTGTGTGTGTGTGTGTGTGTGTGTGTGTGTGTGTGTGTATGGGGGGATTTCTGACACTGTAGAAATTAGCGGGATATATAGTAATGGTGGTGACTTGTTGCATGGCTTTATACTGCGTCCTAAGGCAATATTCGCAATGGCCCAGTGGTTTCTAGGCCTGTTTATGTGGCTTAAATATCTTGAAGTTCAAATGTAGACATTGCATGGAATCTTCTTAGGCTTATAGAAAAGAGGAGCCAGGGAACTTCCTTTTGAACTTATTATAGGGACTAGGTCAACATAAAAATTGCTTTATGTTGTGAATGTAGAGAATAAAACAAATTATGAATCTATATGTTGAGTTGGCAGAATTGCATAAGCAAATGTAAAAAATAAGATTATTTTTTTTTAAAGTGTCTGTGTTGTCTCCGGCTTATGACATCCCCTAGTGGCATGATATGCAAGTGAACTGATTTCCAAAAGGAAATGTGTATTTTGTGTGTCAAGCCACTAGGTGATGTCATAAGCAAGAGACACCAGAGACTTTTAAAACCCATATTTAGATCAGTTGACAGTCCTTTTTAAAGAATAAAAAAAAAAAAAAAAAATACACAATTTAAATATTATGCATATACTGGAGTACAGACTGCAATATTGAACAAAATGCCTTTAATTTAGCCACCAATGAAATAAAGACCATCTTTTACCCCATTTTGATATTTGTTTTGTTGTTTTTGTTTCCCATTATCGAAGTCTAAAAGAATAGTTTTGACTTTTTCACTAAAAAACAATTGATGAAATGAATATGAAAACAAAAAAAACAACATGTATTATTCTACTTGGCATTCCTGTGGCTCTGTACAGTATTTTCTCTCGGCAACCTTTCTGTACGGTTGAGACGAGAGGGATATAGTTGTCTGTACATGTTTATAAATTGATATTTTATTTAGTGATAAATGCCAATTCCTGCTGTTTTATAAATGTATGTTTAGTGACTTCTTCACTCTCCTTGTTATTTTACACACATTCATGTAACATACAAACTCTATTAAATTGGAAGATAACTGTCCACAAGCCCAGAAACTTACTGTACAATACTGTTTTATATCCATTATATTTAGCCACTTATGTTGATCTATACTGACATTGTTTTATGTGATTGTGTTTTACAGAACAACTAAGTACCACAGCGGAAATGAAGAGATCTTCAGTGGTTCATTGATGGAAGCACTTAGTCCTTCATTAGAGAGACTGGGAATGTTGAAGAATTGAGATTACATGACTTGCAAGGATAAACTCTGCAAGCACACACGGTCTTTGTATGACATCAGACTATCTGTTTGTAACATAGTGTATTGATAAATTAATAAATGAACAAAAACTAAGTTTGCATTCTAGAGATTACTGGTTTGTCATCACTATACATTATCTCAGAGCAGATGCAAGGATTGGAGTTCTAACTCTGTAATAATGAGCAGGGGGAGATTGGCAAGAGGGAGGGGTGATTTCTCCAGGACCTGCTAAGATGTGGAACAGAATAAACAAGTTCATATTTTGGCTGACCACCGCGGGTACTTCATCTGCTTGCAAGGGTAACCTGTATGCCAAGTCTTATTATTGCTTCTCAATTACTGGGACATTTTTAACCCCTTGCTTAAAGTTGGTAGCTGCCTGATGTACAGGTGACCATGATTTTTCAGAGTAATGGTGAACAAGAAAATGACTTTTATAGCAGGTGTGGAAGGTGATGGACTATCTGTCGCTATTTCAGTCACAACTCTAAACCTACAGACACAGACTGATCCTTGGTCAGCCCCCTAACCTGTACTAGACTTGACTGTTTGTTACTTGTTCAAGAACACGCAACGTCAAACAATGGGGGCACCCAAGTACTGCATTAATGGATATTTAAGCAAGTGACTGAGACTTGACACATTACCAGTGCCATGTATTCCGCATAAGTGGGTGTGCTTGGCACTGTAGAAAATGACTTTTTATTTTTTTTTTTTGAGTGTACTTACTAAAGTAGGGAAAGCTGACTATGGCGTTTTCTTATGCAGCACAATATTTGATAACACATAAGCTGTAAAAATGTGGCTAAAGTGAAAACAATTTAATTACTGCTGGAGATCACTTCTGCCCTACTCCACCTAAAACACTGCACACACAAGAATCCTTTAAGCGTCTCTCAAAAGTTAAGCACATACAAAAAAAAAAAAAGAATCTACCAACAGCGCGTAAACATACGGACTAGTAAACAAAAAAACGTCCGTGTATGGAACATGTAAAACAAACAGGCATATGAATGGATTTTTTTTTTCTGGAGACTGATTTGTGTAGTCTGCACTATTAGGGCCTTTTCTGTATTTTTTTCATGTTGCATCAGGGGCTCCTCTAACCTTTCTTTATTATAGCTACTTTAGAACAAAACATTTTTTTATACTACAATAAAATTGATTGGCCATCTGTAATTTGACTAATCACAGGGGATGCGTCGGCATATCTCCCATCAGTATACAGTTAAGCAAATTCAGATATAATAGTGTCTGGCAACTGGGTACTCATGGAACAATACTGTGATATGATACAGTATATAGTAAGCTAGACATAGGCAATGTCTGGTCCGGGGGGCAAAAAAAATGTTGTGGACACAAATGGGCAAGTCTGACAAGACGATTGAATAGAAAGTGCTATACACTGGTGCATGTAGAAGTTGGAAGTAGTGCAGCTCCAGTCCATTATCAGGTTAGAGGGCACCCAGATTGCACTCACCGGACATGTCCCAGCACCCAGGTTGCACTAATAGGACGTGCCCAGCACCCAGATTGCACTCATAGGATGTGCCCAGCACCCAGATTGCACTCATAGGATGTGCCCAGCACCCAGATTGCACTCACAGGACTTTCCCCAGCACATAGATTGCACTCACAGGACATGCCTACATCACCCATTTCACTCACAGGACCTACCCTCCAGCACCCACATTGCAACAAGGACTTGCCCCAGCACACAGTTTGTACACACAGGACCTGTCCACAGTGCCTTCACTGCACTCCCTGTCCCTCTGAGAAGTCCACGTCTGGAGGTCATGTGACCCCTGATGTGCAGGGAGTGTGAGGCAGCCTAAGGGGATCTCTGTGTGCTTTTTCAGCGCACAGAGATTGGATGCTTGCATGGGCTGGTGAAAAGAGATTTTTTTTTTGATCTCCCCAGTCAGCGCCTCTGATGCCCCCTTGGTTTTTGGGTAGTGTTTTTTTTGTAAATATTAACATGCAGCATTTTAATAATTAATATTGCATGTTAATCTTTAAAAGAAACGCTACCTGCAAATCCGGACCTTTTCTGTCACATTTCAAAAACTCGCCTAGACCGATAAAATGGTCCTTAAAAAGAGGACGTATGTCAACGTTGGGTAAGTTGATACAGAGATTGCTATCCAACTAGGCACAAGCTGGGTGCACATTTTATTTTGTCTATTTTTCTCCAGCAAAGCTGTACAGCACTATGGCAGAAAGGCAGCATGAGAATTGTCACCACTACCTAGTGATTTAAAATGGTTCAGAGGATAGAAAGATACAGGATTTCCCAAGGATTAATGTACCTGCAGTGGGCCTCTTGCAGCAGTATTTTTACTTCTGCCCCACTCAAGTAGCTGGTGGTCTGTATGTGGCCATTAGCCACCATTTGGACATCACAACAAAACCGATTTTTGACATGTCTCCCTCTTTAACCCCTTACCCCATCTGGACGGATATATACGTCCTGCAAAGCATGGTCCATGAGGACGTGTGTATATATCCGTCCTCATGCGTTGCGCTCCTTAGCCGCAGTTAAGGCGGCAGTTATTCTCAGAGGCTGCTTTGGATATGAAGCAGCCTCCGAGTGTGCATTTGGCCCCCCTGCGCATACGATCACATTGAATGTGATCGTATGTGTTAAAATGCTCATTCACAGGCAGTGATTAGCTTTAAAGGTGATGGCAGGTGCCAAATTGAAGAGTGTATGCCCATCCAATATAGCGTGCCGTGTGTCCAGCACAGCACGACAGAATTGATTAAAAAAAAAAAAATCTCTTCCGTCGCTCTAAAATTGTTGCTAGACTGCCCCTAGAGGCAGTAAAACTAACCCTACATCTACTAACCCTAGAATTACAAAAATACACTCTGTTATTGCCATATTACTTGAAGGAAAAAAACCACAGAAAAGCATGGAAACATTGGTATTTCTAAACTCAGGACAAATATTAGAAACTATATAGATGGGGTATTTTTTACCGTTTTGTAAATTAATGGAAAAAAATCATGTCAGTTAGAAAAAGTGTTGTTTTTTTGGGGGGATATTATTAGTATTAGTATAAATAGTAAATAAAGAAATCAAAAGAAAGTCCCATCTGTCATTTATAAAATGCTATATAATTTGTGTGGCTGTACTGAACACAAAGAAATAAATCTCACTTAAGCAAACGAATGACAAAAATAATGTCATTCTGGTCTTCAAGTAGGGTTGCCACCTGGCCGTTATTTTACCAGCCGGTAAACAATTGGCTTGACCTCAATGTTAAGTCTATGGAGGTAGTATCATGGCTGGTATTTTTTTTGAAGAAAAAGTGGCAACCCTATCTTCAAGGCATATCAAATGCAGCGTATAACTTTTATCACTAAGGGGTTAAAGGGACAGTCTAGTCCCCAAACTCACTTTGGTGCAAGTTGAAGATTACTGCTTGTTTTATTCACAGGCTTTCTTGGTGTGATTTGATGCAAACATTCTGCATAAATCACATTTTTAATATTTTACTTATGCCCTCCCCCCAGTGATTACTCTGCATGTACACTAGAAGTGCTGCAGCACAGATTATATAGACACTGGGCAAATAAAGTTTTGTTTCATTTAGTCACTTTCTGTGCTACTGTAATAGAATGCATTAAGTGGAAAGTAATATCTTTGCTCTTGTACACAGTAGGATATCTTAACACTTGGGCTGATGACATAACTAGAGTAGGCAGGAAATTCTATTCATTTAAATGAAATGATTCTCACTGGCTCCTGAGTCCCCAGACTTTTTGGTAGAACACAGAAGGGCCGATCGTGTGAACTGGGCATGCGCAAGGAACTCTGCTATTCCCACTGCGCATGAGTGTGATCAAAGAAAGTGTGATTTGAGTGATCGCTCATATAGCCAGTTCGCTCGACGAGTTCCTAGACTTGGTACTACACCTGCAGCAAAAAAAACAGGATATTGACTTTTACTCAGCTAGTGTGGGCAGTCCTGGTTTCTTGCAAACTGCTGTAATTTCCCAAATTCATCTAACTGTAAGTTTGTGTTTTGTATATTTTAAGCAATGTAAAACATGCATTTTAAAGTACTTTGAAAGCACATTAATATGCATAAACATTTGGAAGATGGATTTTTGGATTTTTAGGCCATTTAACTAAAAAATGGTAACTGTGTGATGATCATCAGAGCAAGGGCTCTTAAATGGCTCCTCAGGCTGTTACCAGTATAGAGTGCATTTTATAATGCCTGACTTTAGTGATGAATAAATAATATTACATTTTACCCCGCTCAGTTCCAACCACAAAGTTCAAGGTTGGATGTCCTGTACAATACATGTCTAGTAACACCTGGTATTTTATCCTGAGTACAAGCTCTGCCGGTGTAAGAAAAATTGTCTTGATAAATATATTCTTCCTGCCTGAAGCAAGACATGGCGGTCTTCTCACTAGAAGCGGAGTTGAATCTTACCATGTTTACTATACATTGTGCAGGGCACAAACCTGGTGAGTTTCATCTGCCCTGCAAACTCACTAGGATTACCCCTGCCCAATGTATAGCTAAACTGGTGAGATGCAATGTTCATCTCACCTAAACTCACCTGCAAGTCCCCTTTTAGTGAACAGACCCCACAATGAGTTACAGCATGCAACACTGCTCACATGGTTAGATCGACTAACAAACATGCAGAGAATCCTCCCATATTCTATAGATCAAATATACACAGAATGTTCCCTCCCCATATTGCTTTCTCATTATATTTTGTAGTCTGTCTAAGCCATATATATCTTATATAGTGGAACTTAACTAAGGTGGTTCCACATGTGTCCTATGGAAGTGGGGAAAGGCTGAGACAGGTGTTTGGGGAGGGACATTTTGTATGGTTTAGTACCTTGAGGAATACCTAACAAATAGTACATTCTTAATATCATACAATCAGGCCTGAACCAACAAGTATTCTCATTTTTTGTAATGTTCTGCTGGCAAACCTTGGGTACTGCCATTCATGTGGATGTTACTTTGACATGTACCACCCAGGGCCGGACTGGCCCACCGGGATACCGGGCAAAATCCCGGTGGGCCGCCTGCCCCGGGGCCGCCTTGGCCATTCAAGGTGAATCTGCGGCGGCCGCCACTTTAAGAGTTCGGCTGCTGCAACAACCGGAAGGGGAGGGGGTGGGGTGAAAGACACTACAGGGGGAAGGGGAGGGGGTGGGGTGAAAGACACTACAGGGGGAAGGGAAGGGGAGGGGGGAAGAGAGAGAGAGAGACGCCACAGAAAGGACAGAGAGAGACAGGCTACAGATATGCGAGAGACAGGCTACAGGATATGTCTCACACACTGCCCTGATATATACCTCTGCACAGGGCAATTCATATAACTCTGTGTACATACTGGAGGTATATATATTGCCCTAGGCAGGCTTATATATCAGTCTTATCTATAAATAATACACTGTTCAGATGTGCTTTTTAAAATGCATGATTTTCCCTTCTATGAACAAAAAAATTATATTATGCTATGGGGCTGACTTAAAAATGTTATGCGATGGGGCTGGTTTTTGTTCCCAGTCTGGCCCTGGTACCACCTATCTAAGAATGTCTCAGAGCATGTTCACCCTTAAATGGGAATGGTATTCACTGATGGCACTGGCCTCTTTAAGCAGGATAATGTGCCCTGCCACAAACCACAAATGGTTCAGGAATGGTTTGAGGAACACAACAAGGCCAAGTCAAATTGTTGATTTGGCCTCAATATTCCCCAGATCTCAATCCAGTTGAGCATCTTTGGGATGTGCTGGGCAAACAAGTCTGATTCATGGAGGCTTCACCTTGCAACTTCAGAGGTCTAGTGGAGTCTATGACTCAACTGGTCAGGGCTTTTTTGGCATCAAAAGTGGACCTACATAATTTCAGGCAGGTGTACACATTACAGTATTAACGCACCAAATAATATATATATATATATATATATATATATATATATATATATATATATTTGTGTGTGTATCTATATATATATATATATATATATATATATATATCAGGGCTCGACAAACCTCAGGCGCCAGGTCGCCATGGCGACCAGGAAAATAGACCTGGCGCCTGGGTGCTGTCGGCCTCATGGTCCCCTTGCCGCTGTCATCCGATTTTTCCGCAGCGCGAGGGGGTAAAGCCGATGTCACAGACTGCAAGCTCCGCCCCCTCGCGCAACGCGTGTCTGAGTGCCGGGTGTCGTCACGTGACATCCTGGCACTCAGCACGCCGACCAACGATCATCAGCTGCAGACACATCAAGAAGAAACCCCCAAGAAAAGACTGTGTGAGGTGGGTGTGTGTTTGTATGTATTGTAAAGTATGTGTGTGTGAGGTGTTTGTATATATGAGTATATGTAAAGTAGGTGTGTGTGAGGTGTTTGTATATATGGGTATATGTAAAGTAGGTGTGTGTGAGGTGTTTAGATATTTGTGGATGTGTAAAGTAGGTGTGTGTGAGGTGTTTGTATATGTGTGTGTGAGGTGTTTGTATATATGGGTGTGAGGTGTTTGTATATTTGGGTATATGTAAAGTAGGTGTGTGTGAGGTGTTTGGATATTTGTGGATGTGTAATGTAGGTGTGTGTGAGGTGTTTGGATATATGTGTATATGTAAAGTAGGTGTGTGTGAGGTGTTTGGATATATGTGTATATGTAAAGTAGGTGTGTGTGAGGTGTTTGTGTATATATGGGTGTAAAGTAGGTGTGCGTGATGTGTTTGGATATTTGTGGATGTGTAAAGTAGGTGTGTGTGAGGTGTTTGTATATATGGGTATATGTAAATTAGGTGTGTTTGTATATATGTGAAGTAGGCGTGTGTGTTTATGAATTGTGTTTATGTTTGATTGATTGTCTGGCTCCTAAAAAAAATTTCTGGCTCCTAAAATCAAATTAAATTTGTCAAGGCCAAAACTATTTTCAGCTTGTTCATTCATATAAATTACGTAAGTTTTGAGGTGATATTAGACACCACATAAACTGCAAAGTTGATGGGTCATTATTCTAAATCACCAGTGATTTCCTAATCTCCTTTTGTCCATGCCACCCTTAGAACCTTTGAAACCTATAACAAAAGGTCTTCAGGATAGAAATCTCATTTGCTGTTGTGCTACTGAATTGGTAGAGATATAGAAGAACTTATAGAAATTTAAGAAATTATTTTTTTATAGATCTCAGTATGACTGACCTGGATGCTGACAGTATGGACTTTGGTGATGGACAAAAAGGAAATGATGACATCACTGGTGGTGTAGAACCATCAATCAACTTCATAGCACTTGCAAGATTTATAAACTAATGGACTGTAAGTTTGGAAATATTCTGGGTACGTCGGGGTCATATGAGAAGTCAAATTTTCGAGCTACACAATATGCCCGATGTGACCCACAATTACCTTACAATTTTGGCATCATGGGCGAATATATAACAAATGCTTTTGAAATCGAAAGCACACAGAAATACACAAAACAGAGGAGCAGCGACAAGACTATAAATCCCGGGTGAAGCCGAGTAGTAAAGCTAATCTAAATACAAGACTCTTCAGCTAAAGACACCACTATATATTCCCATATGATAAATAAGTACAAGTAGTGGCATAATATGCAATTAAAATAATCAATCCCGCACAGTAAGTACTGTAACCCTTTTGGAGTGCAAAATTCTATATTCTTATGTGAAGACCTAGTACATCGAAGCAGCAGCTATTGAAAAGTGTGATCTGTGCATAAACAATTCCTTTAATTTTCAGTACATCTTGAGAAATGACTGGCAGATAAGGTACTTTCTTAATTTTTGTTATGTGCTATGTATTTTTTACGATCTTTGAAGTTATCAGCATGGGTTTTTTCTAGGCAGAGTACTGGAAGATGTTTTTACATTATTTGGATGATTTGTATAAACATCTTTGGTAAATTTTGTCACAAAACTGACTCAAGAAGCTCTTTCTTCATCAGTATTTTTTTTAATAAACTAATTCTATCCATGTTCCTTTCTCTGTTGTATCTTTTATTGATATTACATTCAGTCTACCTTCTCCGTTTCAATCTATCCTGAGGCAATTCATCCTTCTGTATTGCAATTGCATCTCAACCTTAAAAATTATCCTATGCACCTTTGGGGCCTTAAGTTGTTTTATAGCTTCCTCATTTGGAGAGGGAACCATGGGGGGGTATCTACATAGCTGGCTGGCTTTCCTGCTTTACATACATTAGCCCCTTCTTTCTATCATTGGTGTTATCATCTCTCCAGTAATTATGACACTCTCTTTTTATGTGTCAATGGTCTTTACAAAAATAATATTGAACCTCCTTTCTCTCATAACCCGAATTACTTGCTGCTGGAGATAGATATATATGCCACCAAACCAAGGCCGGTGTAAGACTCCTCTGGCACTACCTAGATATGTCTAGACACCCAAGGGGTTAACTCCTCCGATACTTCCTATATCTGTCTAGCCACCAAGGGGTTAACTCATCTGACACTGCCTACATGTGTTAAGCAATCCAGGGTTAACTCCCCTGACACTGACTATATTATGTGGATGTTGTTATAGGTCACTGGTCACATTATGTATTAGGGAATTGCACAGGGTATTATCATAATAATGTTTTACCATGAAGTGTTTTAGTGGGCATATAAAAATAAAAAAAATGTTCTAGGAGCTCACCCCTGAGGTGAAAAGAAAGAAATGGTAAAACAAACATTATTATGAAAATAGGCTGTGCAATTCCCCAAAACATAAAATGTGACCACTGACCTATAACATGACTCAAACAATGTACATTCAGTTTAAATGCTCAAACATTTAGGGTACACATTTTAATCATGGCCAGCCAATAATTGCACCATATAATTTTGCATATAATAAGGTGCTCTTGCATTAAATTATCACTTCCAGATTTGTTTCATTTTAGTTTGAATTATCATGACTGTGGGATTTTTTATTGGGGGGGGGGGGGGGGGGCAAGCATTTTGTTTTTCGCCTTAGGCAGCACAATGTCTTGGGCCGGCACTGCATGCAACCGCACATTCACACACAGTCACAGACCCTAATCTTTGGCATCCCCCCTCTCCATTCAATCCGTCTGTCTCACTCTCCCTCTACGCCACTCCTTTCTGTATCGCTCTCCCTCTATGCCACCCATGTCTGTCTCGCTCTCCCTCTATGCCACCCATGTCTGTCTCGCTCTACCTCTATGCCACCCATGTCTGTCTCGCTCTACCTCTATGCTACCCATGTCTGTCCAGCTCTCTCTCTATGCCACCCATTACTGTCTCGCTCTTCCTCTACTCCATCCCTGTCTGTCCCACTCTTCCCCATGCCATTCGTGTCTGCCTCGCTCCCCCCCATGCCATTCATCTGTCTGTTTACACCTTTTGTCTTTCCTCTCTCCCACAGATTTTGTATATCTCCCCCATGTTTGTCTTTTCCTCTCCCCCCATGTATATTTCTCACTCTCCCCCCCCCCATGTATTTTGTCTCTCTCAGTCCCCCCCCCACCCCATGTCTGGTGTCTCTCTCTCTCCTTCCCCAATGTCTGGTGTGTGTATCTCTCTCTCCCTCCCCAATATCTGGGGTCTCTTTTTCTCCCTCCCTCAATGCCTGTGGTCTCTTTTTCTCCTTCCCTCGATGCCTGTGGTCTCTTTTTCGCCTTCCCTTAATGGCTGGGGTCTCTTTTTCGCCTTGCATCAATGCCTGGGGTCTCTTTTTTTTTCTCCCACCCACTCCCAATGCCTGGTGTGTCTTTTTCCCATTCCACGAGCAGCACAGACTGGGATGCTGCTGCTTGCGTCCCTGTGTGGGGGCGGACTGGCACCTCGGCACCAGTCCGCCCCCCCCTCCTGCGTACAGGCACAAAAAAAAAATCTTGTGGATGCCTGCTGCTGGGAAACAGCAGGCCCAGCTGCCCCAACACATCTGGCGCCCTAGGCGAACACTTAGTTTGCTTATAAGTGGTGCCGGCCCTGCACTGAACCAGTAGGGACAATTGCATCTGAGAAACAGAATACCTTAGCAGGGGAGCCTGCTTCTGAAGCAGCTTCTTGGATACTAACATTTTGGTAGCTGCTTGAGTGACAGTGGGTGCACTGAGGAAGCTGGAATGATTCAGGGGGAACGTCGGGCTCATATCAGAAGCCACATTTCGAGCTACACCATATGCCTCCATGTGACCCCAAATAGCAGCGCATTTCAGCCATCATGGGCGATTACAAAACAGTGTATTTTTGTAAGGTCAGGCCATTTGCTTTCTTTTAATATGTGCAGGTAGATGGTATACACCACAAGTGAGCATAACTAAGAGATACATACTAAGAAAGTATGTCTACAAAAGTAATAATAAACCTCTCTTGTGTACTAAACAAAAGTTATGAGCGCCACCTTGTCCTTTTGACATCCGGGACACAGAAAATCTTTATCTTCAAAGGATCATTAAGCTCGTTATCTTTTGGCCTTTCACTACTTGTAATTAGAGTTGGCAGACAAGCCATTTTTAGTGGACCCATTTAATTTTTGCATTCTGCCTTGCAATTTATTAATGCAACTTCCTGTTTAAACTACCGTATGTTTATCTGCAAGGCATCAAGAACTAGTGATTCATTCTAGAGTAACTGGTTTTATCCTATAGAATTAGGATAAGGTCTCTTAAGGTCATTCAAAAATATGGCATTAGCCAAACGTCTTGGAAAGCCCAAGAGTCACAATTACAGCTAAAAAAAAATCAGATTTAATTTTCTGTAATTTGCCACGGTTTCTCAGCAGTATGATAATTACAAAGACAACTATTTGGCACATTCCCTAATTGTAGACGGAAGAAGTCTCTGTTTAAACTACAAGTTGGAGAAACGATGTGCAAAGAGACCAAATTCATTAGACATCCAGGTGCAAGCTTGGATTATATGCATTATAGTATTTTGCCTATTCTTGTATTTTTCAATGAACAATAAAAAAAAACCTGGCTGGTTTCTGCACTGTGCTCTCTCCATGAATAACAAATCATACTGCCGGTAGACTCTCTGACTAATTGCAGTATTGTGATTACACCAATTTATATCGGGTTGCATTTTGCTGTTTCAAATAATGGCTTTGTACATGCAAGATGATCTCTGGCTGTTCAGTGTTCTTGATGTCCCTAGGGCAGACAAGGCTGTGTGCACCACCTGCTCGCCACAGGTGGATCTCATGTGGAAAATTCATTTCTAACCTGTATCCGTCTAACCCATGGACATGTCAGCTCATGTTCTTTTTTTACAAAAAAAAACCAAAACACAAAATAGGGGGTTAACCACATAGCATTTTACATTGGGGTCATATTAAGGATACAACCAAATACTCTGATCTACTACACCACTCTAGCCGCTACTCGACTACACCACGCTCGCCGCTACTCGACTACACCACTCTAGCCGCTACTCTACTACACCACTCTAGCCGCTACTCTACTACACCACTCTAACCGCTACTCTACTACACCACTCTAGCCGCTACTCTACTACACCATTCTAGCTGCTAGTCTCTTCTACCAGCTTCACTCTGACGTATACCCACGTGAATTAGACTGTAATTGTTTAGCTAACTAGTAAAAGCTACCTGTTTTGTTTGTCCTTTGTGTACCCATTGTAAGCAACTTTATAATATGATGGAACTTTTAAATAAATAACACTAATAAAGTCAAATTATGATAACTAAAACATCCAGCTGGATTTTTAAACCTGGTGCCTCTAAAAAAATGTATTACTAATACTGCTTTAATTTAAAAGTTAATGGTCATATATCCTGCTTACATTTCATCCCCGTCCTTCAGTATATCTCTTGGGGCTGGTGTGCAGTGCAATTTGTGCTTTTTTTTAGCAGCAGTGGTCATGAGAGTACTCTTTACATCTGTGAAATCATCATATCTGCCCTCTAGAATCTAGTGGTACTTGCTCAGGTAGAGGCCATGGTACCCCAACCTTAGAGTGGTTAATTCAGGCCTGTGTCTAAAACAGAACCTCCTCAGCCAGCCACAAGCCTACATGTTGCACCTGGAAGCTAAGCAAAACAAAACGGCAACTAGAAATAACATAACGTCTTGGGTTGCCAAACTGCAGGTAAAAGAAAAGGACTCAAGGCCAATGTTAGGTCTATGAAGGCTATAGCTGAGCTCACTCAGGAAAGGAAAATCTACTCTAAAACTCATGAGGGAGGAACATTCATAAAAATATTAATGGGTGTTGTATGAACTTAAACAAGCATCCTACAATTAATTTATGCAAAGTTTCTGTAATACTTGTCAGTCTGACCAAAGAGGGTGGGACTGTGACCTCTGGGCTTAATGGCCCTGGCAAAATACAGATTGAGTATCCCTTATAAGAAATGCTTGGGAAGGTCAGCATTTTGGATAATGGATCCATTTGGTTAACGGATCATTTCAGCAGCACAGAAATGTTCTACATTGGCTAAATCTAATGTGTGCAACTTACTCACATTGGATATAGGTAATCTAGAACATTTATAGGTCTGGAGCCACTATTACCTACTCCAAGGTGCTACCGAAATGATCACCTCCATCACAATTCTCCCTCGTTACCCTTGCAGCTAGGGTTGCCACCTGGCCGGTATTTTACCGGCAGGCCGGTAAAACAATTGGCATCAGGCCAATATTAGGTCTATGGAGACACTACCAAGGCCGGTATTTTTTTTGAAGAAAAGGTGGCAACCCTACTTGCAGCACTATAGGGAACTACATTTCCCATGAGCTCTTGCTTTCAAACTACAAGTATCCTTATCTGAACTGACCTTTATTGGATTTTGGGTCATTTTGCATAATGGACCTTCAGATAAGGGATACCCAATCTATAATGGTATTCTAGTACAAAGTAGGAGTGCTGAAATGCCCACAATTTACATATGCCAAGTCTTGTTTGGCACAGATATCCTACTGTTGTGCTCTGATGTCCTGGTTCTCTGGAATACCAAAAGGGAAAACACAGTATGTGCAGAGCAACACCACTGCCCTGCCCTTGCACAGACTGATAAGTTAGCCAACTATGATGGCCCTACACCCAGCATCTGTTACATCGCCTCAAAGACCAACCTGTGCTCCCACAGATCTGACTCAGGACATGCACTGAATTGGCTGTTCCTTGCAGTATTCCACTAAAAGCCTGCTTAACAGATATGCAATTCCTAAGATTTTTTGCTATTGGTCCATTAACCCATTTGCTTATTTACTATTCTCTCAACTGTCTTACTTTCTGTCGGACAGCCCCGATACAGGGCCCCTATCCCACACTCTTGAATCATAATACTCGAGATTTACATGCAGCAGTGTCGCCATGCTGAATGCCCAGTAACTCATCTACTCCCCCCTCCAATAAATGGCCCAGGTGTCATGCATTGCCAGCGGTGCATGCTGGGAGGTATGGATTAGCATTTAGCGTTTCTATGGCTCAAACATTTCCCTATCTAAATAAGTCTTGGAAGGTACCACAGTGCCATACACATAAAGCTAACTGTGACTCTACTGCATATACCATTGACAAGTCAATCATTTACACATTATGTTGTAGACACAACACCTGCAGTTTGAATGTACATTTTTGAGAATTGGATTGCTATGGAGCTCTGTGATTATCCTAAGCTCCTTGTAAATAGGCACACCAGGGTAGGACAGGGAGCAAGGTTACTATCTCTTATATTCGTAGACCATAGTATGATCTCCATAAACAGAACATTAGCCCGAGTAAAATGTTCACTGGCCTGCCAGGTAATGCTAGGGATAAGAGGGATTTTGGTGGTCTGTCAGTTACATTAATGTCTATTAAAAGCAAATTGACTCATCTAAGAAGAACCTGTTAATGTCAATGTAACATTCCTCCAAACTGTCCTTTTTTTGGACATTTATTAGCAAGTGAACAAAAAAAAAATCGACATTTCAGTATAATCAAGACTTTTCTCTATAATATATATCTATCTATTCGCAGCTCAAATTGGGAGATGCGTTTGAGTATACTAAGATGGCGGCAAATGGATGGTCATATTTCGCGACGTGGGTGTGGCAATATGTCGTCCAGTAATGTGGTGTAGAAAAATGTGTTCGCCAGTTGGGGTGTAGTAAGATGGCAGAAAAACAGGCAATATTGCGGGTGCGGTCTGTTCTTGAGGCGGAGTCTGACGAACAGCCTTGGGAGTCCCGCCTAGTTTCCGTGTCAGACTGAGTAGCGGGGGACACCGTGTCTTCCCCCCGTGCGGTGTGTCTCGGCGGAGCGCTAGGAAGATGTCGGCACTCGCGGCCTGGTTCTGGAACGAGCGCTTCTGGCTGCCTCAGAACGTCACCTGGGCGGACCTAGCGGACACCGAGACCGGGGATCAATACCCGCGGGCTGGCCACATCCTCTCCGCTTTCCCCATAGCACTGGGGATTTTCGCCGTGAGACTGCTCTTCGAAAGGTGAGGGACAGGAGAGGCCAGTAACCGCCCCCCACGCTCCCTGCTGGACCATCTTCCTATTATGGGCCTGTTATCCTGCACGGCACTGAACGTATTTCTTCTCCATCAGGACTTAACTCCAGTGATCTCCTATGTGGACGTTACAGCGGTCTGTGTTAGTGCTGTCCAGCCAGACTGCTATGCCTCAGGGGTCCAGAGGTGACCGGCGCCATGTAGGATGGGTTATCTCTCTGGTCTCCTGGACCAGTGGTGACTAGCACTGCAGGGATGGGTTCATAGTGACCTCTTATACTGCACTCGCTTAGTGTGCAGATAGGATGAGCCCCCATATTAGATGATGAGTGTTTCTTGATGCCATTCTTCGGGGGCATGGCATGGTTGCATTATATAGTATAGATTGTGTGGGATTTAGGACAACGATTTACTATGGACACCTCTTGTGTTTGCAAGGGTGTGTTGCTGGTGGTGGTCCTTCAATCTGCCATACCACACATGAGAAAGATGGGCGCTGTGTGTAGCAGGGGAGATTTTCATCTTTGCTCTTCTGGAGTTGGCATGTGATTCAGCAGGGATCACATGCTGCCCTAGCTTAGACCTGTCATAAATACATGTGTGTGTGGTTTTTTTTTTTTTTTTTTTAAAAGATGGAATTAGAAGACTATGCTGAAAAGCATAGCTGGGCTACACTTAGCTCTTAATTTAACTGCATAGCTGGATTTGTATTTGAAAAATGTATTATTTGAATTACATGGAAGTCATAAAGTTTAGTTTCAATTCAATTATCACCTTCTTGTCAGACTGAGTCACTTGAGATCACATGGCACAAAGATCAAACTGTAACCTCTTTGTCACAATGATTCTTGATTGACAAGTAAGAAATTGCACACTCACATAGCTTCAAAGTGCTTTAAAGCAGTGGTCCCCAACCTTTTTGGCAACTGGGACCGTTTCCATTAAGGACATTTTTTCACAGGGGGGTTTGATGGTGGTAGCATACATACATACATACACAGACGTACCTGGGGTGCATGCTGTCTGGCTCTGTGAAGTCCTGTCTTGCAGGCCAGTCTCATCACAGGGTGCCAGCTGTGCTGTGTGGTACACAGGGAGCAGGGCTTTGATGTCATTCATACCCCAGCCCCTCCACACAGCCTGCAGCAGACACCAGGGTAAAAGGGTCCGGGGCTGCGCTGACATGGAGGTGCTTGCGCTTGGCCACGCTTGAGGAGAGCGCAGAACGCTTCCCTCACAGCACACGGCCCGGCTGAACAGAGACCGTGGAGCGGTGCTGGTTCGAGGGTTGGGCACCCCTGCTTTAAAGGGCAACTAAACTTTTTATTGTTCACTTGTGCTTCTAGCCTCTAGTTTGAGGATGAAATGGTATGTGCTTTTGACCGTACGTGCCAGTTTATCATCTAATCGTCAGCTACCATGCTTCCATGGGAAGCAAGAAGCCCGGTCAGGTTGGCTACTGTATCTCTTGGTTAGTGCAGAGAGAGACTCTCGTTTTTGCATGGGATCAACTGATCCCTTAACTAGGCCCACCTCTGCTGATCCTATGCAAAAGCGACGGCTTATTTTTCCGACCCCGTGCGCTGCAGAGCCCGAACATACGAGTGGGGAGAACCCTTGCTCTGATTGGCTGAACGTTGACACTCTAGAGCCGCAGGAGACATTTTTTTAACCCTTGCTTCCTTCACATCTTAAGATTTGATATGTAAACTGTGAAGTGTTTTGACAATCACTCTAAACAAACCTGATTTTGTATATTTACAATCGCATATCTCTAGTTAGCCGAGTTGTTGGCTGTTTACACAAGCCTAAAGCTGAAGCCTGTAAGATTTGATGTCTTCTCTTCTAGAAATGAAAACCAGTTTAGCGTACTGTAAATAAACCATCCCCCCAATATCTTGTATCGGGAAGCAAATCAGTTTTCTCACAGAAACCCCTACACAACATACACTAGAAAAAGTGATCATGCATAAACAAAATGTGTACACAATTAGATTGTAAGCACAATGTGCAGAATGAAGAGTGACCCTCCCTTTTTGGAATATTTGTCTGAAAGGAGTGCAGAATAACAACAAGTAACAAACCGGACAGGAAAGAAACTACTGTATAGCACTCATTGATAAAAAATGTAACTGGGAGTGTTAGTCAAGTTTCTTACACAAGGGGTAATTATGCTCATCTCTTGTTTACTGAAGGTCATGGATACAATGACTTCTTGAATTATCATTTCTTGAATATCTTTCTGAAAACACTGTAAATTTGTCTGTTTAAAATATAAGTCCTTGCTTTGTTTGGTAGTTTAGAGCCTTTGTAAATCCACCTAAAGGTACTATTTTATAAGTTGAAGCTAATGATGAACCATTACTTTGGTTGCTACAATTGTTTCCTGTGGTATATAATAAGCCAGCTAAGTCTTGCTTTTGAAGGTTCAGGCCTGCTGTCATGATCTCAGACTTTTTTCTAGATCAAGTGTTGCCACACTGTTTATACCAAATGCATAGACACTATTTCCGAGTGTGACACTTTTATACCCTTCCACATGCAGGAGTTTGCCCTATGAGTGCTGGAGCAAAACCTGAAGGTTGCTCCAGCCATCTCAGCACCCGGTGTAACTCATGTACGTAAAAGCAAAGAACAGAAAAGAGGTTCAGGTCTTCTTTCTGGTATTTCTCTTCAAATAATTTTTTATTGAGTTTTAAAAGACATAAGTTACAGAAATGATTAAAGCAAATGTTGAATATAGATAAAAATATGGGGGAAATAATAACAAGAAGATATACATCCATAATACTTATGAGAAAAGATAATACATAAATATATATATATATATATATTTAAAATACAATATAAAAATATTTTTATGATGATAAGACTGAACATGATTACATGAAGCACTGGAAGTGGTCATTCTCAAGCATGGAGTGACTCGGAGAAGATGAACTTTCTCACTGAGGACCGTCTATTTTCTCCAGTACTTCCTTAAAGGAGCTTAATCACTATTCTGGAGTAATGGCACTTTTACATTTTAGATGATTTGATTTCCACACTTTTGATATGTTCTCTTTGTCAGACTGCACATGACAAGCCCCCCATGCGTTGGAAATTATGGAGGGAAGTTTGAGAATGCTTGGTACTTGTACCAGCGGTGTGCCTATGTGCAATGAGTTACCATGGGTCTCCTAAAAAACGTGTGTATTGCTGACCCTCTGCACATGTGAATTGGGCATCTTGAAGCATCTCTAAGAGCCCTTTTGATTGGCTCCCAAGAGATGCTGGATGTTAATTTTGAATGAATCACAAAACAGGTCCTGTAACATGAGTATTGCAAAATTTGAGAAACAATTGAGTTTGATACTTCATTTTTTTCAGCTTGGTAAAAAAACTTGATGTATATGAAAATAATTATATATTTGTAGGCAGTGCTGTTGTTAACCCCCCTGCAAATTATAACCTAATCTGTATATAGTTAATGATTTGTTTGTAAGCAGGTCTGTTGCGACATGTTAGATTTATAGGAACAGGTCTATCTACAGTGTCTGAACACATGTTTAGAGAAGTACTGCATCATGCAAAGTATTCCTCACTTATTTCTATTAAAATGCAAATAAAGGGTAATAATTATATTGCAACAGTCCTGCCTATCTCTCCAAGCCCTCCTTATTGGATGTCACTGAATTAAGAGGCCCCTGTGAAATTATTTTCAATGTAAAACTACAGGAAAGTTTGAGAGTAAAAATAAATGCATTTACACATGTTACACACACACACACACACACACCATACATAAAATAAGCTATATAGAATTATCCCTTTAAGTGCCAATGCAGCATCCTGTCAAACCCCTTTTAAGTACTATGTTTGGCACACTGGAATTTGTTGGCACCATGTGAATGCCACCTTTTGCCCACAGTGCAGTTGTTAAAATTGAACTTCCTAGCTATACATCTATCAGCCTATGTGTTAGCGTGGTTGAGAAGCAGGTTACATTACCTGGCAGTTTAGAATGGTAGCGCAGCCGGACAGGCATTCAAATTACCACTGGCGCACTTTTATGTGTGTACAGAACTTTATTTGATGCTAATTACATTCTGATGTTATCATTTTCAGATTCCTTGCAAAGCCATGTGCGCTTCGAGTGGGCATCCAGGGCAGCGGCCCACGCAGAGCACAACCCAATGCTATTCTAGAAAAAGTGTTTATGTCCATCACAAAGGTCAGTAGGATTTATTATTAATATAGGGGAGGGGTAATGGAGGTGTAAATTGCCAACCGCACTTATTAATACAAATAAATCTGCATTATTTTTTAACTACACTTTATTTGTTAATCAAACCTCTCAATGCACACCTCCAAGCTGTGGTTTACCTCTGTAAATTAGATTGGAAACTACTGTGAAAACTAAACAACAGTGGTAAGAGGCAAATAATAATAAGACAAAGTGAACTAAAATAAATAAATGTCCTAATAAATTAAATAGAGTGATGAAGCCCAAGGAAAATATAACTGAAAAATAATGACTCAATACATGGTAAATAAAATAACGTGTATAGACCTGCACCAGCGAAAGTTGGAGTAAGGAAAATAGAGAAAAAAGCTGCTAGATAGGACCTAAAGTTTCCAGGACCCCGGAAGAAGTGATATGGTAAAGATTAGGTGGTAGCGCTTGGAAGGTGTGAAGGAAAACCTACTACAATACATTTAATAATACATATGTGAAATACAGTAAGATTCAGTCAATAAAATCAGCTGTATTTTAACTAGCTTGATAGGGCTCCTGATGGAAGAACACCTGACACGTTTTGCACTTGGCTTCTTGAGAGATGTGAACAGGGGCTTAGCAGCCAGTCTTTGAGAGCTTAAAGGAACACAAAACGTTATTTTTCACTTGTGCTTCTGATATAGAAGCACAAGTGAAAAGTTAGTTGTCCCTGGTATGAGGATGAACTGGCGTGTACATTTGATAGTACACGCCAGTATATCCTCTGACCAACAGCTGCCATGCTTCCATAGGAAGCAGGCAGCCGTCTGGTTGGCGACTGTCAAACCTGCGTGTATCTATTAAGATACATGTCTGGTTTACTTAAAAGTCCCAGGTCATGTTTTGTTTAACCCTGGTTTCCCTCAAGGAATGTATTAATTGTATAAAATTGAATTTTACTATTAGAAACTACTATATTGCATTTCCCCAATGTATTAAACCACGAATACTGGTAGAATATGATTTTTGGTTTACGATAGAAATCGCAATCCTGACACATTTTAAGCTCCAGCAACTAATTTATTATACATGTTTATTTGTAATTAGCTTTTTGCAATTCAGACACAGATATTGCTTTGATTACAGTGTGAAATAAGCACATCCATCCCCTAGAATTCAGGGAATCATAAAACCACTTCAAGCTAATTACCCTGCAGGTCAACAGACTTTATTGTCATGCTTTGCACCTTGAACATTATTATCACCAGCAATTCAAGTAATAGCAGGTATGGGAAGGAGGAGTGGGGGAAGATTTAGGGTAAAGTCTGCTTATTTTCCTTTTTAATCCATCTGTCAATAATTTGCTTGAGTTTTAGTCCATGTTTTTTTTTTTTTGTTTGTTTGTTTGACTTGACTGCTACTTTGGTTAATATAAACAGTTTGCCTTCATTCCAACTTGAAATTACCTTCCCTTTTCATGCATAACTGATTGTTAAAAAGCATGTATTCATTAAAACTTGAATATCTGTATTCAAAATGTTTCATTTACTCAAAATATCAGGTTTTAACCTCCTACTGACCCTCCCACTTAGGTCTTGACATGACATCTGGGAGTGAAAAAAACCAACATACATATAACTTGCTCCCCTGTTGAATGTAAAATACAAGTGTTTATTAATCAGTAGGAGGATCCCGTAGGGACTCCCTTGATAAATTAACTGAATACCCTCTGATATTCAGTTAAGGTAGTTCCTATGGGATCCTCTTCTTGATTAATAAGTTGGTGCCCCTGTACACACTTGTATTTTACGTTAATGACCAAAGTGCCATCAGGCGTGAAGGGGTTAAGAGCAATGTCTTCTTAGTGCACATTGGAAGCTTATAGCCTGAAGTGAAATATTAAGGTTGGGACATTATTCATATGCTTTTTCTACTTCCCAACCCAGGAACAGTGTTTATTAACCCCTTAGTGACAAGACATTTTCACCTTGACTTTCCCTTGGTGACAATGGCTGTTTTGACATTTCTAGGGTGTTTGTGTTTAGCTGTAATTTCTTTCTTTCTCACATACAGTACCCACACAAATTATATGTTGTTTTTATCGTCATAAGAAGGGCTTTCATTAGATACCATTATGTTCATTATATCTTATAATTTACTACAAAAAAAAATCATAAAATATGATGAAAAATTTAAAAAAACACACTTTTTCTAACTTTGACCTAAAATATAATTTACACAAATAAAATCATTAAAAAAGACCCCGTCTAAATAGTTTCTAAATGTTGCCCCGAGTTCAAAAATATGCATGTTTCCATATTTTTCGGTATTTTTTTGCGAGTTATGGGGCAAAAACCAAAAATAGTGTTTTTTGGTTTTTTTCCTATATTGATCTTTTGACCCCAACCCGAACCCCAAATTTAACCCCAACTCTAATCCTTATTATATCCCTTAATATTTTTTAACTTTAATTTAATTTTAACCCTATCCCTTATGCTAAAAAATATTTAATTTTAACCCTATAGGCTAATATAGCTAAATAACCTGTTTTTAATTAATTAAATATTTATTTTAAATATTTCCCATTACAATGCTACTAAACTACCACTAGGGGTAGTCAAGTAGCATATTCAGAGCGACGGAAGTGAAGTTACTTTCACTTCCGATGCTCAGACCGGCAGAGGACTTAGCCATATTGACGGAGCAGCATGCTCCGTCAATATGGCTCCCCACGATCGCTCCGTGGGGCGATCGTGGGGGTCCCGAAATAGAAATTTCGGTGCTGGCTATTGCCTCGATGTCGAGGCAATAGACCAGCACTGTTAAAGCGGTTTTCGCGATCGTTGATCGCGAAAACCGCTTCATTCAATGCAGGACGTGCCAGGCACGTCCTTTGTCGTTAAGGGAGTTTCTCCCAGGACGTGCCTGGCACGTCCTTTGTCGTCAAGGGGTTAAAGGGTCTCTGTCAGGTAAATCTTATTTATTATATGAACTTAACCCCTTCACAACGCTAGGACTGTCTATGCCGTCCTGATTTTACAGTGCCTAAAAGACATTAGGCCGGCATAGTACGTCCACCGATAAACAGCTCATCGCGGCTCCCCGTGATGAGCTGTGCTCGGATCCTGATGCAGGGACTTGCACTTTGAGTGGCCTCAGTCTGACAGGGAAAATGTAGCCAGTGCTCAAAGCGAACACCGGCTACATTTCACTGAATTCCGCTGGGTCAGGCACGCCTCCGTGTCATCACACGTGACGTCTAGAGGTCTCGCGATTTTTTTTGAAGGGACCCACAGGTCTATTAAGACCCTGATCGGGTATCTGCCATGGTGTTCTTGGCTACCGATCATCTTGTAATCTGTGGCCAGGAACAAATCGTGGTGCTTGCTTCGTTTGTGACGCAAGAACCATGCATCACAAAGGGGTTAAACATTTTTAACAAGGATCTATATTTTGTTAACAGAAATGCATAAACAAAGTAGAAAATGTTCTTTAAGTGTGGCTGTGGAGTTTCCTGTTTGACATCACCGTGTGGCTTCAAATGCAAACGACACATTTTCTATTGAAAGTAGTTAATTTGCAGACTAAGCACTGTTTTTTTTTTTTTTTTTTTTTTTTAATTCTCTCTCTTCACAGTATAAATAATATTTAGGTAATGGGGTCCCTTTAAGTTTACTTCTAAAAGTATTGAAAGAATAAGATGACCTAAGGGCTTCATTTTCTTTGGCTTAACTCGTTAGAGAGCCGCATTACTATTTTGCCACTGTGTAACAGGCCTTTAATTTCACATCATAGGCCTCCTGTTGCTAACATCCTGGCCATTCACTCATCTGTGCAGTCATTCTGCACATTCCCAATCTGTCTAAAGTATGTCTGTAAGCCCAAGTGTGTGATGCTCCCTTAGCTATTGCTAAATAACATGAGGGGCTGAGAGCTACTGGCTACTCCCTGTTCCAGGATATCATGCAGACTATGAAGCAATTAGCCCTGATGTGTGAAGTCATTTGGATATGCCTGCTAATACCTTTCAGCAGATGCTGTGTAATACATTATTGTCCTGACATTCTGCACATTTAATGCAGTCTGCTTCAGTATTAACGTGTGACGTAATGGTTTCAGTCGTGTATGGTGGGATGAAGCAGGCTGGGGTTATTGCTGTATGTGATGCAAAATATACATTTATTTATAGGTATATTTTAAGTGCCTTTGACTTTTTATGAATGTGTGTGTCACAATCCTAGGGACATGTTGGCTGTCATTCCGTCAGCACTGCCACTAGCCCTTCCACTGTGGTTATTGGCAGCCCTGGGCTTGCTCTGAATAGCGCTATCTCTGCATATGCCTATGGATTCTGCCAACATTTTGGCACTTGCACTACCGGTATTGCTCTAGCTCTCTTAGCGGTGATAGAAAAGTATGACTATTCCCCTCTGTTATCCTCCTCGGTTTTGAGATAATTGGGAGTTGAAAATAGTGGTTCCCCAGTTCTGCAAAACGCGTTTTCCTCCCATGAGAATCTCATCATACGGAAGAGCGAGCAGATGAATAGAGCACACTGTGTGTCCAGACGGTAAATCCAAAGTTATGCAATGGAGTCCAAAAGTATACATTTTATTTGTAAGACCAATTAGGTGGAGAATACTGTCTCACGCATTTTGTCTCAATTGGCGTAAGCTTTGAATTTGCTCAATCTTAATTCAGTTTTATGTAGTGGATATTGCGCAGACTCTGGCTCAAATGTTACATGCCGGGTGCATCTTGTCAGAAAGAATAAAAGCACCGAAAAAAGTAGAATGGTCAATGTGGAAGGTGTACATGAAGAATGAATGGAGCATAATCCTCAGCCTGTATAAGAGCATCTGATCAGTGTGGGTGAGGCTAGCCTCAGCTCTTTTGCCTCCTATGTCAGTCTCTAGATTTTTTCTTTTTTTTTCTTTTTCTTTGAGTATAGTTTTCTAATGATGGAGAGGGGGCTATGCTATAGCCTACAGCAGAGGGGATTATCTTTATTTTAAACACACACGCATGTGAGACTTTACTGTCTCGTTTAATAAAACATTCCTATTCCGCTGGTTTTAAAACCACGGATTGATTTTTCTTTCTAAGCTAGGTGAATAATTCCTCTGGATGTTCCCACCCCTTGAGAATCAAACAGGGTATATGTGTAGAACAGATTTGCAAATTTTAAATTCTCCATCTTTCAACAAAATGTTATCTTTTGTAGAACCAGACCGATAACCTCTACTTAATGAAGGTCACAACTGCGCGGAATTAATAGTTATGGAAAATCTAGGTTATGGCTTCACAGTAATGTGATGATTTCTTATGTTGGGAGGTCAGACAGAAATGAATGCAAATGAAATCCAGAAAGGAAAAGGGAGTCGGATGGAATTTGTACGTTTCCTGATCTGTTTGTCAAAGTCAAAACAGAAACTGTACACATGCTTTGGAAAGAAATCAGGGATTGTATGTAACAGAATGTTATTGGCCACATATAGATAATGAAATAAGGATGTAACCTTTCCATGAGTTAGATGAACACCTTGACTAAGGGTTTTTTTTTAAGTTTAATTTTACAATAAAAGAAAAGAAACAATAAGAGGGTTTATAATTAGAGTTGAGCGGACACCTGGATGTTCGGGTTCAGCGGGTTCGGCCGAACTTCGGAAAAAAGTCCGAAGAACTTTTGGCCACTAAAATGCCTCTAAAAAAAGTCCTGGAAAGGGCTAGAGGGCTGCAAAATGACGTAAAATGTTGACCTATTCATATGAATGGGGACTCTATTTCGGTTTATAGAATAGCAATAGCATTACATGTATTCCATAAACCGAAAGTCTGTAAAACGAAAGACATTCGGTTTATAGACTTTCGGTTTATAGAATACATGTAATGCTATTGCTATTCTATAAACCGAAAGTCTATAACCAGAATGTCTTTCGGTTTATGGAATACATGTAATGCTATTGGCTTTCTATAAACCGAAATAGAGTCCCCATTCATAAGAAATTCTTATGAATGGGGACTCTATTTCGGTTTATAGAAAGCCAATAGCATTACATACAATTTAATCGCCGAACTCCAACACGAACATACAGTGGAATGTCCGTGTTCGGGTCCGGGGTCCAAAAACCGTAATGTTCGGTACGAACCCGAACAGTGCGGTTCGCTTTCGCTCAACACTATTTATAATGTAAATCATTTTCAAATGAGCATATAGTTCCACAACAATACTCTTCACCCACATGCATTGTTGATGTGGTCGTCAAGATACAAGATTATTAAAGCTCACCATCCGACCAGTGAGATCTTTTGTGTAAAGTGGTTGTGTTTTTGTTTATAGTTTGACTCTGCAATATTGTCTTATCTAATAACTTGCTTCTCTGTGGAGAGTCGTAATGACTTGTGTGAGCTCTGTAGACTGCACATTGGGCATGATGTTCGCCATTGCAGTTCTTAAAACTGTTATTCTGTACATGGAGGTGGATGGAGCCGGCACTTTACAATTTATGCTCCTGTATGTAAAGATTTAACATAATGTAGCATGCAAATAAATGCTTTATACTGCATTCTATACCCCATACATTAAAGAAAATGCTCTTTAAAGAGCGACTGAGCCCTCGAGATAATTTTACATAAAAAAAAAAAGACTACTTTTGTCAAAAGGCCTTTGAGTGATGCTCCTGCGGAGCTTTCCCATTTGTTTTATGTTGATGTGCTGACTTTTTTTTGGTTTTTTTTCCTATGATTGTATATAGTTTTTGATCATTTTAGCAGTATCTCTTTAATAATAATAATGCTTGAGGTGAAATTTACATTACATTTCCATTTATTTATATAGCGCCAACAATTTAGGTAGCGCTAGATGCGTCTTTCCTAAACATATGTTATGATTTTGGAGAAAAGCTTGTATCTCAAACAGCAGCATCTTTATTTATTTTTAGAGGGTCAGAGTTATTAGTAGGGTTTATTGGTGCTTTTTAAATGCCTTTCACTAGAGACTTCTCTAAAATACCTATGGGAATTGAAATCATGTGTGCAGTTACAAGTAATCCACTGTACATACAGGGGCTGTTCTAAAATATTTTCATATAGGATAATCCTTAAGTTACATTTTTTTGTTTTTTAAAACCCTTCCATATCCTTCTGTCTGATTTCCAAATTCCGTGTTATTTTTTCAGTGTCCAGATGGGAAGCGGTTGGAGGGCTTGTCGAAACAGTTGGATTGGGACGTGCGGAAAATACAGAGGTGGTTCAGACACAGGCGGAATCAGGATAAACCAAGCACACTAACAAAATTCTGTGAGAGCATGTAAGTAGATGTGCCACATTACAGCAATGCTCTACACCAGGGGTCCTCAAACTTTTTAAACAGGGGGCCAGTTCACTGTCCCTCAGACCGTTGGAGGGCCGGACTATAGTAAAAACAAAAACTATGAACAAATTCCTATGCACACTGCATATATCTTATTTTGCAGTGAAAAAACAAAACGGGAACAAATACAATATTTAAAATGAAGTAAAGTTAAATCAACAAACTTACCAGTATTTCAATGGGAATAGTGTGCCAGTCAGAGCCCAGTAATATTGTGCCAGTCAGATGCCCAGGAATATTATGCCAGTCAGAGCCCAGGAATATTATGCCAGTCAGATGCTCAGGAATATTATGCCAGTCAGATGCTCAGGAATATTATGCCAGTCAGATGCTCAGGAATATTATGCCAGTCAGATGCCCAGGAATATTATGCCAGTCAGATGCTCAGGAATATTATGCCAGTCAGATGCCCAGGAATATTATGCCAGTCAGATGCCCAGGAATATTATGCCAGTCAGATTCCCAGGAATATTATGCCAGTCAGATTCCTAGGAATATTATGCCAGTTAGATGTCCAGGAATATTATGCCAGTCAGATGCCCAGGTATATTGTGCCAGTCAGATGCCCAGGTATATTGTGCCAGTCAGATGCCCAGGAATATTGTGCCAGTCAGATGCCCAGGTATATTGTGCCAGTCAGATGCCCAGGTATATTGTGCCAGTCTGATGCCCAGAAACTGCCCATTGCAGTGCTCGTTATACCTCCCTCCTCCCCCGCTTCCCCATCACTTACCTCCAGCTGCTGTGTCCCCGGCCGTACGTCTTGCGCAGTGTTCCCCTCCTGCACGGAGGAGGGAAACACGGTTACCGGATCCGGATGTGACGAAGCGTGATTTTTTTTTTTTTTTTCCGTAAACAGCGGGGAGTGGGGGGTGCCGGCAGCTGTGCTCGGCGGGCCGCATGTGGCCTGCGGGCCGTAGTTTGAGGACCCCTGCTCTACACCATGTTAGATGCTTGAGTTAACTCAAGGTTTACTTCTGGGATCTGACATGTTTCTGTAGCCAGTAAGCCAGACAGACCAATCTAGGATCCAGCCTGGTTATTTGTAGCAGCCATTTTAGGAATTTAGGGATTTTAGGAGTCCTGGCTCCCAGGATTTGTCAAACCCTGCTTTATGTCATTTATTTCCTTTAGTGCTCATTAATTTTAATATGTTTGCAGTCACACCACCTATCACTAAATGAAATGTCACCTAACACTGGTTTCCCATTCTATATTGTTGCATATTTTATTTTATTTTTTAAACCTTTTTTGATTGTGTAACTTGCTTTATGACCAGAAAGAGGGAAAGGTTAGATGTGCACTACCCTCACCCTCTAATCCTTCGCAATTAACTTTAATCGGTGAGCTCTACCTTAGGTTGCTGAAGATGTTTATAAAGTTTATATTTTGTATATGTTTGGTAAGCACTCTACAGCAATTAAAAATAAACATTTTGCAGTTAAAAAAAATGCATTTTGTTAAAACCATGTCTTCAGTTTGATGTGCATGATGTCATAGTAGTGTAGTACTCCCTATTATATTGTCTAACCCATTCATCCATTAGGGGATGTTCCATGCTTGTGAAATGGTGTACATGGTGTATGTGCAGTCCGCCCCCCTCCCCATTAATTGTAATGGCAGTCAGACTGTGCATGGGCTTTAGAGACCGGAAAGCTGTTTGCTTGGAATTTTACTACAAGGGTGTGAACTAAAAAATGGACATATTTTACTATAGTGCAAAAAATCATTATCTGGAGCATGACTGTCAATATTGTTTACATTTTGCATACCAGGAAATCCTTGTTAAGGCACGCTCCAAACCTCAGTATAGACACACAGCAAGCTAGGAGTAGTATACATGTACAATGTGATGAACAGTAAGCTGCATACAGCAAATTAAAATGTTTTAATGAAACAAAGGCATAAACACTCGTCATGTCATCACCACATTACTCTAACCACGATGTATGTAACAATCTCTGAAAGAAAACGGATTGTGTAAAAACCTTGTATTTCATAAAAATGGGGGAAAAGAAATTGCACTTCCCTTTTTAAATGGAAATTGGTAACTCGCTAAAGGGAATAAGACCTGGATTGTACAGACTTTGGGTAATGATCAATATCTTGCTTTAGGTTTGACGAAAGGATTGACATCCTTTTTTATGGTAGTGAAATGGCTGAAGACTATAAAGCTTCTTACAAATGTGTTTATGTATCTAGGTGTATATATAAAGGAAGTTAGTTATATTTAAGGTGTAGCATTCAGAGGTTTGCTGTCTAGGAATTGTGAACGAATGTATCTGAAGACTGTGATGTCTAATCTTGGCACTGCAGATGATTGGACACTACATATTATTTTTTTTTTTTTGCTTAGTCAACCTTAAGGTGTAGCATCATAGCAAAAATATTTTCCAAACCTTTGCAGTGCCAAGGTTAGCCATTATTTTTTCAGCAATTCAGAAACATTTTTTTTTTTGGCCATATATTCAGTATTTTCCCCTCAATAACAGTTTTAATACATACTGATAATCATAAGGAATTTCTGACATCATAGCTGTTCTATTCTCCTTGAGACTCTACTGTAGTCCAAAACTGAATAGCAGTAGCGTTGCTGTCTTCTCCCAGTATTACTTATTTTTTTAATCTATATAAAATTGAATAAAGATTATCTTAATATGTAATACAAAACATAATTTAGACCATAACATTTCCAAAATACATTTAAACCAGCTGACGTCTCGACAAGAGGTAAGTTTATCACCCCCCCATCCCAATCTCACAACAGATCCATCCCATCCACACACACTTTATTCAACCCAACCACCCTACCATGTCGAAATATACTTCATCCATTATCTCGTTGGTGGTGGACCAGAGGATAAGAATAAAACCAACCAGGAGAGACTTGAAGATGAAGAACCCCCAGTAATACTTCTAACCTTTTCCTATCTCTTTCTAGGTGGAGGTTTACATTTTACCTGTATATCTTTTCCTATGGAGTGCGGTTTCTTTGGTCGGTGAGTGGAATATGTTTGCCTTTACTTAATATACCATACAAGTGCCATGTTGTGATGATAATGTTAAGCAAGTGGATGGAAAATTCAGAAGGTAGATCATTTAGGACACCCCCACTCCCCATAATTATGATCATCTCAGCAGGTAATGTTCCCAGTACAATGTCTTGTTTGGCTGTGCATCATGAGAACTGTGGTCTACAACAGCCAGAGTACCAAAGATAGGCTCCATTCTAGGTATAGTATGAAACATAGCCTGGTATTTCTCAGATGCAGAATCACAGAATATACCGTTTTATTGCACTGACTGTTTTGGGAGTCCTTCCTTTGTCAAGGCAAAACCCTTTCTGACCAAGGTTAAATCTCACAAGTACAACAACATGGAGAAACTCGCAGGTCTAGTCCATAAATAAAAACATAACATATTCTGTGTAGAGTATATAGACAGTAACAACAGCCATGGTATAATGCAAAAGACTAGTTAATAAATTCAAAATGCCTTTGGTAATATGTTAAAAGTATCTTGGAACTTCTTTATGGGTTTTCTTAATAGAAATTGACATATATAATGTTTTTGGAAGCTATAATGGACGATATGTTATAGATGAAAAGGTGCATGGTAGTGTGTTAATAATCATGCACAGATGTACAAATAGGAAATCACTGACTTGTGACTCAAAGGTCCAATTGCAGTCTCCAACAACGCAATGGACTTTGTCGTGTGAGTAACCTGTGCACATGACAGCCATTCTGCTAGCTTCTGAGGTAGTTTAAGCCAAGAAATACTATACTCGTGAAATATAGTGACCACCATTATTCTGTGTTTACTGCTAATCTGAGCCAACAGAAGTTTCTTCCAGTATAACATTAACTTCTTCCAAAAGGATATGTGGGAACATAACATGTTTTTATATTGAAAAATCTGTCCTTTTATTTCACCTGGTTAATATCTGCTGAGTTTGATTTATAAAATGTTGTATAAATAAATGGTAATGTAATTGTGTGTAGGGGACTCACTTTTCACAATAGAATGCTGTAGTAAGCATTATGCAGATCAGCTGAGAAAACCCCAAGTTCTGATTGGCTGCTCTGGCACTTCAAAGGTGTCTGCCTCCACAGTGAGAGCAGGCATAGCTGCATATGCTAATTGCATCTAAGTCTGTATTAGCTTGCTAAAGAGAAAATAGTAATGTGATTTTAATATTGGTTTAAGGGCTCAAAGTAGGGTGAATACCAGCCCCCCAAAAAAATTACACTGTATTTTGTTTAATAGATAATGCAAGATCAAAAGTAAAGGATCTAGTGTGAGTCTATAATGTGTGTGTATCGATCGATAAAAAAAAAAAAAAAAAAAAAGCTTAGAGACTGGCACTAGGACAAATAATACAGTGAATAGAAAAAGGGAGGCCATGTAGTCAGTTATGCATTTAAAATATTTGTACCAATTTGTATCAGTGGTACAAAAAATTGCACAGTAGTGATGAAATTTGATTCAAAACACTCCAGATGGCAGATAAGCAAGAACTTACACTAATTCACTTCAATGGTGAAGGTGTTAGTGAAAGGTAGTGCTCCAAGTGTGGAGAATAACACCAAACGGTTTCACTGAAGTCATATTGAGAGCAATAAATAAATAAATACCTTACAATTACTGCAAAGGAGTGCAGGCTCACCCTCTTATTAAAAAGTGGTGGCACAGCCCAGGACAATTATACACTGACTCAATCCATAGATTTAAGTAGATGCTGAATTGCAAGATAGTATAGGGAGTACAGATATAAGGCCAAAAAACACTTGAATAAAAAAAAAAACATAAAAACAAAAGGAAGAAAAAATATTCTAAATTAAATTGTAAGGTACAGAGTTAGGCACTGAACACTATCCCTGGGTACCAGACATTGGCATGGGGAACAAAGGCACCTGACTGAAAGGATTTGACACTTACCAACTCTAAATATAGTTCCTGCCCCTGAGCTGCTCTTGGCTAACCATCAAATATGATTTATATTCGTGTTTTTTTTCAATGCACGTGTTTTTTTAGACTTCCATTTGTATTCCCCATGCTATCTTTCAATTCAGTATCCACTTCTATATATAACCCTATGGATTAAGTCAGTGTATATTTGTTCTGGGCTGTGCCAGCACTTTTTAATAAGTGGGTGAGCTTGCACTACTCGTTTTCAGTAATTGTATGGTAGTAGCTCCAATTTATATATTGCTCACAATATCATTTCACTGAAACTGGTGTTATTCTTCATACTTGGAGCACTACCTTTAAAGGGACAGTCTAGTCCCCAAACTCACTTTGGTGCAAGATAAAGAATATTGCTTGTATAATGCACAAGCTTTTTTCCAGTGTGATTTGATGCAGGTATTCTGCATAAATCACATTTTTAATATTTTACTCAAGCCCCAGTGATGACTGTGGCAGCACTGATTATATAGAAACTTAGCATATACATTTTGGTTTCATTTAGTAACTTAATGTGCTGGTGGAAGAGAATACATTGAGTGGACTGTAATAGACTTGCTCTTGTACACATTAGGATCTCTTAACAGTGCAACACACTGTCTGATGACATCACTAGAGAGACAGGAAATTCCATTCATTTGAATTCAATTATGGTCATTGGTTCCTGCAGCAAAAAAAAAGGAGATTTACTTTTTTACGCTAGTGTGGGCAGTCCTGCTGTAATTTCACAATTTCATCTAGCTGTAACTATTTTATATTTTAAGCAATGCAAAATGTAAAACATGAATTTGAAAGCACATTAATATGCATTTTGGGCACCAGACAGTCCCATTTAAGTAAGACATTTTGAAGTGAATTGGTGTCAGTTCTTACTTATCTGCTATCTGGAGTGCATTTATTTTTTTGTACCACTGATCTAATGGGTACAAATATTTGATTTGCAGGACTGACTACATGGCCTACCATTTTCTATTCACTGTTATGATTTGTGCTAGTGTCAGTGTCTAAGTGTTTATATAGTATGTATGAATGTATATATACACAGTATAAAAAAAAGGTAATATAAAAAGTATAGGATCTACTGTAATTATATTCAACCCTAATATGCTACTTACCCCTCTTCATTGCCTCACTTCATATTTAGATTATGCATATGAAATACCTCTGTTATCCTTTGCTATAGTAGAAACCTTTATTTGTTAATATTGGGTTAAACAGATTTCATGTAAAGACATTTGAGGTGACAGGCACACTCCTCGGTTTCTGAAAATATTTTGGAGGCGTAGTTTGAATTTCATGTACTTAGTACATTGAATGTGAATCTAATAAATAAGGCCACCAGAAGATAACCTGCCTCTGTCAAATGTTGGATTTTTTTTTTTTTTTTTTCATAAAAGAGAATTGTAGGTATTTGAAAAGGGAATTACAAACTTACAGCCAAAAGTAGCAGCATTAGCTACTCTTCTACATTGGCCTTAAGTGTGAAATCCATGTCTCAATTCCATGAAATGCTTTCTCCCCTGAGTACAACCCCATGTTTGGTTTGTATTCCTTGTAGACTGATTTGGATTTGCTTACTGATTTCTTCTGCCCAAGGAAGTGTGTTCAAGGTGGGGCACACCCTACTAGAGGGGAGTGTCAGGCGCTGACATACTTTACATGGGCAGTACCAACTTGCTTATTTTCTGCATATTGTACATGTGTTTATTACAACTATTTACAATTCTTCTGTACTTTTACATTGAAAACAATTGCTCCAGAATCTCAATAAGGAGGGCTGAGAGATGGGATGGACTGTTACTAGAGCAAAAACAATTATTATATTACATTTTATTTGCAGTCTTTAGGAGATAGGAAGTCTGGAGGAAGAAAATCCATAACACAATACTTATTCAAATCCTCCTGCTAAAGAGGATGTTTCATTAGAAACCCTGTGTCTTGTTTGAACTACTATGTAGCACAGAGAAGTACAAAAACATTTTCCGCTCTGACTGCTCTGTACTGTTGTAGATTGGCACGTGTTTGTTTGTTTTTTTGCGTTTCATGGAAACTCCATCCATTCTGAATTTGCAGGGAGTTTTGCATTGCTAAAGGCTTTTCAAATTGATTATTTATCTGCTTCGTGACTCCTTTTTGTACAGTCAACAAGAGATTAGCTGATTGTAATGTTAAGTACAAGTGTGTGTGTGTGTGTGTGTGTGTGTGTGTGTGTGTGTGTGTGTGTGTGTGTGTGTGTGGTTTTAAAATCCAATTTTGTTTTTGTTTCCATTACAGACGCCCTGGTTTTGGGATACCCGACAGTGTTGGTATAACTATCCTTATCAGGTATTGGTGTTTTCATATAAGCCATTTAGTTTTCCATTTTCCTTGGGTGTGGGTAGTACCAATGTGGCTGTGCCAACATCACTCTCTGAAACAAACCTCTGTGTATCTCAAGCAGTACATAGCACTGTAGAAAATGGCTTTCTTGCTCCAAGTTTTCAAGGTTGTTTCCAAAAGAGATTAAATAGAAGACCAACTCTAAAGTGTAAACAAGTTAAAACCATTTTTACATTTATTTAAAACAAATATACAGTCACAAGCATTTGAATCAACAGAAGCAAATAAGAATAGGCAAGGGGTTGAACTTGATGGATACAAGTGTTTTTTTTCTTTTCTTTTTCAACTTAACTACGATGTAACTATGTAATGCATTTATACAAAATGCTCTACAGAGGAAGTGAGAAACCTTCACGCTACTAGTATTTAATTGGAAGTATTTTTTCATTTATATCGGGATTGTTGTATCTCAATAAGTCCACCAACCTGATGTTGGGTCACCATGTATTTCAGAGGATCATTAAATGGCGCATTAGACACACATCTACATGTATATCTTGTATGAACTGTACCCTCTTTACTGAAGCTGGCCTGTACTTAAACTTTATAGGCTACTCATAAAGTGTAATATGTATGCGTACATGTTTATGAATAGCACCTTTTGCACCTGCATTCTGTAAAGGTTTCACCGTAACAGAACCAGCTGTTTATCTCTTAATATACTGTACATACATGAATGACACCAAAGTTAGTCATGGTAATCTTTCAGACCTCTAAACCTGAACTTTTAGATCAGGTGCTATTGAGAAGGGTTTCTCAAGACCAAGCTTTTGGACAGTGCAATACATAATGGCAGATGTATACTCTGATAATGTGATATTTTTTCCACTTTCTCTCTGTTCACTTTGAGAGATGAGTGATGGGTAAGGCCAGTTTTTTTCTCTCTCCTTCCTGTAGTGGCCTGCTGTGGGGAATTATGGGTGTTGTTCTAATAAGACTTAATTTCTCTTTTCAGCCACTATCTTCGGGGATATACTACTACTATGTCATGGAGCTGGCCTTTTACTGGTCCCTAATGTTCTCGCAGTTTACAGATATCAAACGCAAGGTAAGAATGAGAAGTTTGAGCAGCATCTGTGGATAACTTGGCTTGCTGAACACTTCCTCACATTCAGCATTTGGAATGTCCACTGTTCTGGGTAGTTACTTAATTGCCCTCTGTGTGCATGGATAAGGTGGTTACAGTACAACAGAAAGAAAGTTCTTAGTAAGAAATGCATATGTTTGGAAACTACATTTCCAGTGATGCTCAGTTAGCATTAAGTTTGCCCTAGCAGCATTGAGTATGTAATTCACAAACATCTGCACTGCCAAATTTAACCATCACTGTTCCACAGTGCTGTATAATTGGCAATTCAGTCTATACTTACTGGAACAAAAGTCTGATAGGGCCCCGACTGAAAGGTAATCCATACAATTCTTAATGGAAGAATTCTGCATTCATGAATTAAATAAATGGTTAACTCCCCAAAATAAGCAAAGATTTATAATGCCCTGTATTACATTATTTTTTGTTATTCTGACATTTTATTTGTATTTTGGTGTCAACCCGACTAGCACAATATATAGATGAAATTAAATCCTATATATAAAGCAAATGGCAACCCCCTATAGTTTAAATGTTTATAAATGGCATTTTATTTCCGCTTCATGATCAGGCTTTTTTGAAAAACAATTGGTGTGCTTGATAATGGATGTTTTTAACATTTCTGCAGTGTTTGTGTTTAGCTGTAACTTTGTTTCTTTTCTAATTTACTGTACCCACACTTCAAGAAGAAGGGCTTTCTTTAGATACCATTATTTTGATCATGCCCTATAAAAAAAAAAACATGATTTAAATTGGAGGAAAAATAACACTTTTATATAACCTGCTAAATATTTTAACTGTTTACAAAAGCTGATGAAAAGTACTGAAAATAGTAATATTATAATAATATTTGTCCTGTGTTTGGGAGTACCCCATTTTTTTACGCTTATTGTCTTATAACCGGAAGAAGCGCTTTGCTTTTTCCAGACCATTTTTAATTTGTGGATCATACTGTGGTCTGAACTGGAGGAAGTGCCAGGCATGTCCAATGTCGGCAACTGCACATTTTGACATGAATTGCCTGGCACGTCCTATGTTAACATAGTAACATAGTAACATAGTAATTTAGGTTGAAAAAAGACACAAGTCCATCAAGTTCAACCCTTCTACCTATCATTACAGCTTTTGATCCAAAAGAAGGCAAAAAACCCCTAAGGAAGCTATTTCGAATTTTGCCTCCTGGGGGAAAAAATTCCTTCTTGACTCCAAGAGGCAATCAGATTTCTCCTTGGATCAATAAGCTCTTTTATTAATGCTTATTCTATTATTAATAGCCCTGTATGTTCTGCTTTCCTAAAAAAACATCCAAACCATTTTTAAATGCATCTATTGTGGTTGCTAGCACTACCTCTCTTGGCAGTGAGTTCCATAACTTTATTGTCCTAACCGTAAAGAATCCCTTCCTTTGCTGTCTATGAAATCTTTGCTCTTCCAGTCTGAGGGGGTGACCTCTTGTTCTTTGTACCTTTCTGTTAATGAACAGGTCACTGGAGAGCTCTTTATATTGGCCCTGCAAATATTTATATAATGTTATCATATCCCCTCTGAGACGCCTTTTTTCTAACGTATATAAATTCAATTTTTTAAGTCTCTCTTCATAACTAAGATCCTCCAAACCCCTTATTAATTTTGTAGCTCTCCTTTGCACTTTTTCTAGTTCCTTAATATCCTTTTTAAGGACTGGTGCCCAGAACTGTACTGCATATTCAAGGTGAGGTCTTACCATTGATTTGTAAAGAGGCAAGATGATATCCTCCTCCCGTGAATCTATACCTCGTTTTATACATGCCAATATCTTATTGGCCCTTGCAGCTGCTGACTGGCATTGGGCAGAATGCCCAAGTATAAAAGCTTAGGTACGTTTTCTAATAATCTTGTACTAACGTTTTATGGCGCCTTTGTTTAGGGAAAACTGGTCTGCGTGTATGCAAATATAAATGTTGTCTTGTTCGCGGAGTGTCTATACTGTTAATTTCATACAAGCTTTAGAATCAAATTGCTATTTAATTGCCCTAGTCTTTGGAATGCAAAACCTCTTTGCTCAAACATTAGGATGCTTCCTTGAATAAGCACATATTTGTACATAACCATTCTGGCAGCTAAAAGCCAGTAGGAATACGTAATGTTAATTACATTAACCATTTGGTAACCTCATACTGCACTGTCGTGTCCCACGAGGAATCTTAATGAGTGCTGAAGATGGCTGCTATGCTTTACTTTCTCTCTGCTCTTCACTGCCCCAGATATAATTTTCGTGTGTTGCATGTTTTTCAATTCAAACATAGAATTAGACGTTTTTTTTAGTGTCTGTGTGAATCATTTTGCTCCATCCTGGTAAAAAAAAGGATGGTCTAGTATATATATTACAAACAGAAAATTTAAAAAATAAAACCTTTTTCACAGAATTATGAGATGCAGCATAGTACATCCCACAATAAACTTTAAAATACCGTACTCCAAATAGCCATGTGCTGTGCAACCAAAAAACAGACAATAACCCGACATTGAGAGAGTGGAAATGAGATCTTCATGAACCTGGGTATATGCCCTTCTCTGTTCTTTGGTGGTGCAGCACACTGAAATCTGGAGTATTTCAAGGTTTAATGTTGTAGTTTGGGCTGAACAGCCAGTATGTTTACTGTAACCTGTTCATTTAACAGACAGATCTTAGAAATTACTTTAACGCAACAATTGCAAAATTGTTTTCTCTAGGTCAGCGGCGTCCAGGTTTTATGAAATGGGCTGCATGTTTAGAAATGCGAAGGTGCATTGGGCCAAATTGAATTTTTCTATTTACTATAATGGTAACGGGTAACTTGTTATCCTTTTAAGAAAATGTTGGCCCACGCTCTTTGCTGCCAGGTGGGCCACATTTCAACCACTGGCCTTGTGCTGGTCACCACTGCTCAAGGTTATTCCTTGCCATTTTCTTAATCGTTCTGTGACCAGTTTCACTTTAAACCTTGCTTCTTGAAGTAAGCAAGAGTTAAAAAAATATGCCTGCTGGTCTGGAGCAAACCCGCCATGTATCTTAGTAGATACACGTGGATTTACTCTCTGCTGTGTGTCTCAGCTGAGACACAGCAGGTCCAGGCAGTGTCGCCACACGCACAGCCAATCAAAGTGGGGGCTCATCATGTTCATCTGATCGGAGTCAGCAGAGTGCCGGAGCCTCTCTCTAGTTAAGGCCCTCTTTGCTGATCCCATGAAAAAAACGAAGCTCTCTGTGCACTAATAGAGAGAGCTTGTCGCCGACCAGACCAGCCTGCCTGCTTTTCATGGAAGCATGGCAGGTGCCAGTCAGAGGGTATATGTGGCATGTACTGTTAAAGGTACATGCCAGTTTATCCTCACACTAGGGACAACTAACCTTTCACTTATGCTTTTATATTATAAGCACAATTGAAAAATAAAGTGTAATATCCCTTTAATAGTGTTCTGAGGGTTGTGTGGAAAGCCATAAAGCAATACAAAAATGTAATGCCCTCTAGGATTATGTAATTCATGTGAATTGACTGATAATACGATCTGGAACAGGACAGTTCTGAGTAGTCTTATGACTGCATTTAATGCATCCTTTAGTGCTAATAAGTTAATGGGTTCCCACCCTTTTCCCCTCCAGACTGTCACGTGCCTCAGTAATTGCATCCAGTAATGCTTTCATTACTGACACTACATCTTATAGTACTGCTCTCTGTGAGAATATGAAGCTGGGTGAATCATTATGTCTTTAGGGAGCAGTGTGATGACCTTACAACAGGTACCAAGCTTTCTTTTACATGCCAATGGCTCCTCCATGATCCCTTGGTATTTCTGGTTCTTTATTTACCATGACTGTAATATAGTATGAGATGATTTGGTGTCTGTAATGTGAGACTTTGCAATCAGAGGGACCACCATTGCATAGCTACAACAAATTCAAAATGAGTCCATGTTTAGAATGGATACACCATGGATGAACGTTACTTTTGGAGACCATATTTGCATGTTCCTACCCAGAGTCCTTAGCAAAGGTGTGAGCCCTGTATGCTACCACTATTTGCAAACTGACTGAACCAGATGGAGGGAAAAATTCTTTCACTGAGGATGGAGGGGGAAATTATTGCTAAATCTAAATTAGACAAAACGTTTAGATTTTTGAATTGGGGAAGCAATTTCTGATGTACTTCACTTGCCAGGAATACTGAATATTTTTACAGCTGGTCTCACACATACAACCAGATCACTTACCTCTCATCTCCCCCCCCCCCCCCCCCTTCTTAGATTTAAAATATTTTAAGATATTAAACCATGCGTGCTTCTTGAAAGCATTCACCATACTGTTTGGTTTGATAGCAATTTTCCCTTTCACATGATCAAAAATCCTTTCTGTGATTGGGTCCGTTGTGTTATATAGCACAGCCAAGTTGCCCATCTATGAGAATTGCATGTCTCTGTCAATGAAGACAAATAATCATTGGGATATGCAGCACAAAGCTACCTAATAAATCTGTAGTTGGATCAATAAATGATTCTTTTTCACTGGCTGGTAAGGGTCTCTGTATAACAAAGTCCAATTCTGCGTAGACAAGTGAGATGATTGCTGAAGAACTGACCCCACTTTGTCTTCCATTGTAGGATTTCCTCCTCATGTTTGTTCACCATTTGGCCACGGTCGGCCTCATTTCCTTTTCCTATGTTAATAATATGGTGCGTGTTGGGACACTGGTCATGTGCTTGCATGATGCATCAGATTTCTTGTTAGAGGTAAGTTGATCTCCCATTGTAGCCAGGATACTGGATGAGTTTCACTGTTTACTTTAGCCGTTTTTGTTTCCTCTTCCTATTACCTCACTGTGTATATCATTCTCTCTGTCTTATGGCTTTGTTCATGCAATTGCCGGCTGTTCCTTTATTTAAATTTTTCCCCCTTTTCACTCCCCCGAGTCATTTAATTTAGTACAACCGCTCTATTTGAAAGTTCTATTTGCTAACCGAATATTGTAATATTATACAGCAGTTCACATTCAATGTTCATATCTAATTATTTAAGTAATATGCCCATTCCAGAACATTTTAATAGTCAATACAAAGCTGTAAAGCTTGAGCCAGCAAATGCTTCCTTCGATTGGGTTATTGTCATTGTAATTGCATTCCTTGAATGTTAGTCAATCCTTCTTGTGCTAAGCACAGTAAGTATAAAATACTGTGCTTAGGTGGCATTTATAAACTGTAAACTATTATTAGTATAATAATATAAATGTTTTTTGTTTTTTTAAAGTCTGCAAAACTGACAAACTATGCAAAGTACCAGCGGATGTGCGACGCTTTCTTTATGTTCTTCGCAATTGTGTTCGTCACCACGAGACTTGTGATTTTTCCGTTATGGTAACTATGGCTTACTTGGAGATTTAAAGTGTTTTTTTTTTTTTTTTATCTAGGTCTTGAAATTTTTAGAGATGCAGAAGATGCTTTTGGAGTAAAAAATATTAATCTTAATACATAAATCAAATCTAATGAGTTACTTATACTTATGCATATTTACATCAAAGTAATATTAATATTGTCTCTTGCTGGTTTTAGGATATTAAACACAACAATGTTTGAAAGCTGGGAGCTAATTGGACCATACCCTTCCTGGTGGCTATTCAATGGTCTTCTTCTGGTCCTGCAAGTCCTTCATGTTGTCTGGTCCTACCTCATCATCCGCATCGCTTACAAGGCTGTAATGCGCGGCAAGGTATGCATCTCAGAAATATATAGTGTGTTGACGTATGATGGTTTATTGATGGTAAATAATAAAGTGTTTGGCTTTGGCCTACCATGTGGTATTGAGAAGCTCAGTTCCTTCATTTTCTTTTTGTTTTTTTACTTTGTTATACTACTGCTTCCTGATCAGGTGGCCTAGTCAGGCTAGGACTCAATGTCTTTGCACTCTGCACCTCACTTTCTCTCCCTCCTTTTCTCTGTGTCAGGTTGGAACTGGAAAATGTCACCCTTTGCCTGTAAGTTTTATCTGTGCTGCTTTCCACCATTTTCAGCATTTTCCTGCTCGGTCCCCTTGACCACTTGCATGTTCATTGCCTTCATTACCTCAGATTCATCAATGCGGACAGGGCACAATAACATCCACTACACTTCCCCACCAAGGTTATTGTGAAGCTGGTTCACATCATTGATGAATCTGGGCCTCTGGCTTCATATGCTCTTCTCAAATGTCTAATACTTGCATACTTATTCATCACTATTACTCCATGATCATTCTGATCAGTCTCTTCTTTGACATATTTAGAAAAAAATATATATAACCTTTCTGTACATTTTTAGTCACTTGTCAACACTTATGGTTGTAGCTATGTAAGCTGTGGCATGGATTGGCAATTGGATCCTTTTAAATACACAGTATAATTTGTATATAGGAAAGACAATGTGTTACAGTCCCTTTGACCAATCTTTGCTCTGCTATCAGTCCTCTTTGCTTTGAGCGGTCAAAGACCAGGGTTGGCTAAACTGTTTTGGGAGATAAAACTGAAAGGAGTATGGGGATATCTAAAGTAATCACTATTTAGTGCCTTCTACAACTTGGATAAAAAAGAAACCAGATGAGGCACTCCCTCTCTTCATATAGTGTTATTTGTTCCAAGAAAGACAAAATATAGTGGACATGATAATTGTGTGACACGTGTCAAGCTTATTAGCTGAATTTTGCCTCCCCACTGCTTTCTTGCTGTGTTGTCTACTATATATATATTTTTTACTATGAACTGATAAACCAGTACCTATGTGCCTCATCTGGTTTCTGTTTATCTGCATTTCTATTGGTGCTGGCTGGGCACCAGTTAGGAAGGGGTGTGATTGTGGATATCCTTACCTCCCAGCCATGGTGGTTGCCTGGCTCTTTATGATTTGTTGTCCCTTCTACAAATTACCCAGAGGCTGCTCTCCATTCAGAGCTATTCTACATATTGTACAGCAGCATGTCTCAAGATGTGTGCTATGACTTGCTTTTTCTTCAAAATTGGAGTTCCCTTCAAATGGATAATTTGCTTTAACCACATAAATGTGTCTGCCATGCACTTCTTCCCTTTGACTAATCTTGGTTTTAAGGGACATATAATAAAAAATCCATTTCATTGCAAGCCTTTGTTAAACATTAAACTTTATAGAATTCTCTGAATTGCAAGGCAGGCTCTGGTCTGAAGAAGTTATAAACTCAGCTTGATAACCTGATAACCAGCTTAGTGCTTCTATTGCGTCTGGATATTGGCATAAATTCAATCTGATTGTAGTTTGCCCATTACCTGTCAGCAGCATGCCATGTACACGTTTTTTTGTCCCAAATATTAAAGAACTACCTTCCACTTTCTTGCCTGCTCCAGTGACTGGTTCTTTTCTTCCTTTTATGTAAAGACCTTTTTCCACCTTCAATCGTGAAAAATCGAGTAACCGTAGTATGAGTTATGGTTGTCCTGTCATTAAGAGCTCAATTTTGGAATCTTCCTGACAGGATAACCCATAACTCATCCTGCATTAAATATGACAGCCCTTCTTGGCATTTCTCAGGTCCATGAATCTGCCTCACAACCATGGCAGTGTTTCTGGAGCCAATAGGATCACCGGCGGTCATGTGATTCACTAAAACCCTACAAGAACACTTATCTGTGTGGTAATCACCGCTTAATGCAGCCAATATTTGCACATTATCGCTTTCAGTGGTGTAGGGAACATATCGGGCTCCCTACAGCACTGAAAGGGTTAACCCCATTTAAAAAAAAAACCACCAGAGCCCCCTCCTTTAAAATTGGTAAAAGTGCTAGAGTAAGCGTCTAATAAGAAGGTATTTGGAAAATACACAGGGACATTACCAGTTGGAATAAAATAACAATAAAGTAAATCTACTTAAACCAATGGATATCCTGTGGCCTTCAAACTGCAAATCTCTTCGATCAATAATATATAAAAAAAGAGAAGCAAAAATTCATAGGGTTTTCTGTATAATAACTAAACAAAAATATAAATCAATAACTGAAAAAACCTTTAGGATTATTTAATTGCAAAATGTAATGGTTAAAAGAAAAAAAAATAAGTAAAAAAGTTTGAACAATTTTTATAACAGCATGTAAAAACAATAAATGTATTAGTTATAAAAACAAACGGTAACTTTGATGAATTAATTGTTTTACATGCTGTTATAATTGTTAACAAACTTTTTACTTATTATTGTTTTTTCAGGTAACTATTACATTTTGCAATCTTAATGAATTCTAAAGGATTTTTCAGTCATCTATTTAAATATTTTTGTTTAGTTTGTTATTATACAGAAAACGCTATGATTTTAGAATTTTTTCTTTTCTTTTTTAATATATCATTGATCGAGATTTGCAGACTGAAGGCCACAGGATATCCATTGGTTTAAATATATTTACTTTATTGTTATTTTATTCCAACTGATAATGTTCGCTTATATTTTTCCATTTATTAGACACTTACTCTAGCGCTCAAGTTTCTTTTGGTTGTTTTGTTGTATTTCATTTGGGAGGGTGTCGGTTGCCTCCCTTTTTTTCCCCCTGTAGCTCCGTCACTATCATTCTTTATACGTTTTTCTTCTCAGTTGTTGTTTGAGCTGCACAGATAAGTTATTGGCAAGATGTTTGTTCTGTGTTTGATAATTCATAGATTTATCTGATGCTCCTGTCCCCAAAATATACAACCTTCTTGCCTCATTTTGCCTCTGAAGTGGTCTATTCTGTAACATGTATCCGGTTCACATATTTATACCACTATCCTGTTTGTTGAACATAAAGAAAGGATCGGTCCTACGTTCTGTCCAAAAATGGTTGCAAAAACTTAGTACAGGTTGAGTATCCTTTATCCAAAAGGCTTGGCCTCTCAGCACTCATGAACACACTAGCCCCATTCCCCGCCCCCCCCTGCCAATTTGGATAATTGATTTTGGAATAAGGGATACTATGCCTGTATATGCTTACAGTTTAAGTAGGAGAAGATGTCACGGTATTGTCCAGTTAAAATGAATGTTGCTACCGACCTTGTTGTGGAGTCAGCTTTTTCACACGCTTTTTTTTTTTTTTTTCATCCTTTAGTATTTTTCCAGAAATATCCTAAAATCTTACTTTAGTATAGAGTGCAGAACTATTCTGAGGTGATTATTATGCACGTCTGTTAACATGCTGCTGTGTGTTTGTGTGTTGTGACTTGTGTTTAGGAGAAACTAACTTGGAGCTTGACAAACCCCAGGAGCCAGGGATTCGAGCCACTTTGACTTCTTTGTATGTGTATTAAATGCTTTTCCTGACACCTAAATTATTTTATAAAAAATGATTACAATTCTTTATATTCCTCAGTTCTAGAAACCTTTTGTCAACCTCTGAACTAACACTTTACTTACAGCTTGCCACAGTGTATTTTTCATTTGGTTTCTGACACCATTTTATTTCTAATGTATTTCTCTTTGGCATTAAAACAGTGTCTCATTAAGGGCAAATAGGATCCTTTTAGAGGGGAGTTCAGCAAGTGGAGGAGATTCCCATCACATTGTACAGCAGGATATTGGTTTGCACTTTCAGACAAGAGTATTTTGGGCAATATTAAGATTGACCATGCATCACCTGTGTTCTGGGAGCATAAATATGACCACGAGCAGTTTGAACTTGGAGACACACTTGTAGTGTCTCTGGTAGTGGGTGTGTGCTATCCAGAGGGCCATTAAAGGAACCAACTACACAGAAACTGAAAGGATGACTTCTGGTTCAAACCTCTGTTGTTTTCAAGTGGTGTGGTCCCAAAAACTATAAATACAATGCAATGCCACTTGATAAGAAATGTTTACATTTCTCCCACCTAATTGTCTTACAGAAGGTTTGATGTATTTTTAAGATTTTATGATCACATATCTGCATTTAATCAGACTTGCTGGGCAGTACATTTCTGTTGTGTGGTCCAGTGAATCTAAAACTCTTTTTGAGCGCCACTGCTGTGGCTCCCTTAGCATTATGGGAATTGTAGTTGTAACAGTAGGTGGACAGCTATTTGATGCTTTTAAAAAGACTTATTTTATAATCCTTATTTGATGTTCTTTTCTGTCTTTGGGTTTTGTAGGTTTGCAGTTCCCTACCCAAAAAAAAATCAGCCTTTATTTCTCCCATTTCTGAGGTCCTGGTATACCTGCTAATGAAATAAGCATCCTCTATATACTATATATTTTATAGGCAGTACCTAATCAGTACTTACTGTTAGGGTGGTGAGGGGAAGAGTGGTATTCATTTATTTGTTTGCCTGGAATCCGAATTGAATTGCATTACCTTTGTCTAGTAAATCACCAGTTTCCACAGAAGTTGGTAGAACATTAAGGTCTGTTGAAGACTTATCGAGACAGACTGATACAGGAGGTAAAGAGAGCCCTGTTCACAATCTTACAATCTAGACTAGTGCTTTCTAACCTGGAGGGCATGTTCCCCTTAGGGCCAAAAGGCTTGAAACTTTGTGGGGCACATGATCTCTAAAGGTTTGGGAAAACCTGATCTAGAGGCAGTGTGGACTGCAGACAAAGGGGCTAGTCACTGACGGAGGAGATGAGGGGAGATGAACATTTAGCTATACATTGTGCAGGGACAAACCTGGTGAGTTTGCTTAGCGGAGGTTTGTTCCTGCACAATGTATATATTGGTGCGATGAAGTGTATTGAGGGGGGGAGCTAATCAGAGCTAAGTAAGTGATCTTTGCTCCTGTACTACAAATGATCAATAAAATGTTTGTGACAAAGCAATGTATCTCATGGTCGGTTTCCTCTTCCATTGGCATTGTAAATGCTCCTCTACTCCTCTAGCTCTTAATTTGATTACAGCCATTTTTTTCAGGAGCTGATAAGTGTGGGTCTGTTAGATGTTAATCACTTGAATGTGATGCTGATGCCCCTAATCCAGTTTTTAAGGTGTATATACACTGTTTGTTTGTTTTGGGCAGGTATTGAAAGATGATCGCAGTGATGTAGAAAGCAGTTCCGAGGATGAAGATACCGCACTGAATGGGACTAAAGGAATTCACAACATGTCTAGCAATGGGGCCAACCGGGTGAATGGCCACGCAACAGGTGGCCAATGGGCTGAAGAATAAGTCTTAGGTGAACCTCCAGGAGACAGGCTGTTGTGACTTCATAAAAGCAGTCCTGAACTCTTTTAGACCTAATTAAAGCTGCCCCTGGAGGGTGAAGCACTTGGTATTGATGAGATTTTATCCTAGTCCGTACCTGATTTTTGCTCAGTTGAGATTGGATTAGGAATCAGGTCCAGATTAGTACCAAACATCTTTCCGATGCAGTCTGCCCTCTGTGCATGCACTGCAAATGTGACCTTTCTGATAAACCTGCAGAATCTTAGACTGTGTGCTGAAAATCCCTCACAACAATTCACCCTCTCTGCAGAACAGGCTGCTACATGCAATCGCTGAAGGAAGAAAGGAGAGAAAAGGTGTTGGCCAAGTTTGGTAACTATGCACCATTTGATGTTGGTAGTTGATCACAGGGCCATATTCAGATCTATGTGCTTAACGCAACTGTAAAGAGCCCTCCAGAAATTGGCACTGCAGCTCGTCCACAGCTGTGCCAGGTACAACGGGTGAAAACCCATACACCAGTCCTATGTGGACCTGATCAGATGTGTGCGCCTTTATATGTAATATTTTATATCATTGTTTACTTCAGTCTGTGGAAAAAAAAAAAAATTAAAAAAAGAAGAAAAAAAATACAAAGGCTGGACACGGATGTTATGTGTTTTTTTTTTCTTGTTTGTTTCTTGTAATGCAAGGACCAAGGATGGACTATATAGTCATAATGGTTTATTCCAAAATGACCCTCCAATAATGCTAAACCTTTAACTAAAAACGTGCATTAATTTACTTTCGTTTCACTGAATTTTTCCCTGGATCTTCTTCCTTTCTATAGTTTTGAAAGTACACCCCCCCTTTGGGCACAAAGCATATTAAAATAAATCCAAGGAGGTTTAAAAGGGGACAGTCACCTAATCAGGTATTAACAGTATTAAAATGGAGTATTACAATTGAGCATATAATATAAAGCATATAATTCTGCAAACAAAATTGTAAGAACATGCTTAAAGATAATCCATGTATGAAATGTGTGCGTCGTCACCTGCTTATGACATCACCCGGTGGTGGTAAGGATTCTTAATTGTATATGGTGCCATAATACAATACTGTAAATAGGAGGCCGTTTAGACGCACCTGAAGCAATTTCCACTTCATGTGTAGGTTTCCTATTCTGCCAACACCATATATAAAATCATTTCTTACTCTACAATTAAAGCGTAAACATGACTAGTATCAGATCTGGTTTTTTACATCAACTGTAAACCCAAGCATGCAGGGCAGCACTGATTTAGGAGTCTCCTTGGATATATTTGTAATGTAGCTATAGGTTCTAAACAAAAACAAAAATATCTGTATTTTGCAGTAGCAGAATTGGAAACAAATGCATAGATTAAGGGAGAAATATGTATCCTGTTTATGACATCATCTGTTGCTTGATGAGAGTTCATGGACCTCGACAGACCTTGATATAACGTGTCTGGTGCTTGGACTAGCACTTTTTTGTTGTTACACATATTTGCATATTTATTTTGTATCAGGATTTTTATTTATTTATTATATCTACACCCTTAAAAAAAACAAACATAAATCAATATGTAATTGCAATGGCAATTGTCTTAATATACCATAATAACATTTATTAGAAAACCATGTACAGTATGGTCTTTGTGGTTTTTGTGGGGATTGAAGGAACACAAATAGCATTTATGTTCGCTTTTTATAATATTTTGAATTGTGGTGGCAGAAATACTTTTCTGCTACTTTACTAAATTATCAATATCTCCAAATACTAAACCGTATTTCCAGGGGAGAAACGAGCATTAAACCAAAAGGGAACACATGGCAGGTAATTCATTTTCGTATGGCTACTTATTCCCAGCCAGTGCCTCCACTTCACGCACAGCACAGTTAACTAAGCTATGCCTGCCCCTCAGTGTACATCAAAGGTGTTTGGAGTGCTCTGGAGGCTGGCAAATGTGGTCTCCTCTTCACCCCATGATATTCCCCCACCTCCATGCTCGGTGGTGGGATATTATATATATATATATATATATATATATATATATATATATATATATATATATATATAATTTTTTTTTTTTTTACGCCAGAGGATGTCCAGTCCCATTCATAATAACTGGATATTTGGACGGCATAGAAAATGAAGCTGCACTCCCTGCCACTGAAAAGGTTATGGTGTCTGTTTAGGGTGGGTTTTTTTGTGTGCGAGTGTGCGTTGCGGGTGGTGATAGATAATAGGATGGACAAAGGCCGTGGTCATTTATGTCATTGAAAGAACAAGTTGTTTGGTTATTTAAAATAAATTAAGACAGACATTGACACGTTAATATTAAATAACAAACCTTGGCATACACATTAAACCATTACTTGTCCCAGTGCAGTCCTGATAGCCTGAACTGTCTGCTGAGACGTACCTAAGCTATTTATATTAGACTAGAATGGTAATTGGTGGAAGGTTGTCAAAGTACATACAAACAATAGTCAGTGTATGGAAGTATATCAATAAGTGTGAGTTTTATTGTTGTGGAATTTCCACACGCCAAACATTCAAAACGTTTAGATTTCACAGGCAAACATGTATAACCTTAATGTGAACTTGTCATTCACATGGCTTGTAGATGACAGGAAATTATATAATGTAAATGTGACTCATGGTAGACGAGAAGCCCCCAGCACCCTCTAGTGTTCAAAAAGTATATAGGAAATGTTTTTAGAGGAGAGAACCGTTTGCTAGAATTGGTTGTCCTGTATTAAGCCCTTATTAACTTTTTAATGGGATTTGGTCCCATTTGCTAAAGAGTGGTGGTTGCTTTGATTGTCCATTCCAGTTTGGGACTGAGCAGGAATCCTTCCACTTTTACCTTTATGCCTCCCAGTCCTTTGGCTCTTTTTTTATGAGCTAATTTTGTGCTTTATAGCTCCCAGAGATAGTTAATGTGCTCCTGTATTGTTGTAATTACGTGTAAGGATATTCAATAAAAATGAACAAATAGCTTTGATGGAAAGATCCATCTCTCAGCATTTGGCTGGGGCCTGGGAGAAAATGTTTGCATCATCCCAAATCATAACGCTACTTGCAATGTGCACATACATATATTGCTTGGAAACCTGTACAGAGCACACATCTACAGGTATTTCCACACCAGTTGGACCTCTAGGGTTGCCACACCTGACCGTTTTTTTGCAGGACATACTCCTGCAAAATGTAGAATGCAACAATAACATTTTAACATGTAGTTTAAATGGCATCTCTCTGGGAAAACTACTAATGGTAAGGATTTAGGAATAATTGTAGACAATAGACTTGGAAACAGTGCTCACTGCCAGTCAGCAGCCGCAAGGGCCAATAAGATATTGGCATGTATAAAATGGGTATTGATTTAAAGGAGGAAGAAGATATCATCACACCGCTTTACAAATCAATGCTAAGACCTCACCTTTAATTCTGGCACCAGTCCTTAAAAAAGATATGGAACTAGAAAAAAAAGTGCAAAGGAGAGCTACATAATTACTAAGGGGATTGGATGGTCTTAGTTCTGAAGAGAGTAAAAAAAAGTTGTATTTATACTCGCTAGAAAAACCAGCATCTTAGAGGGGATATGAAAATATATAAATACGTGGAATGCCAATATAAGGAGCTCTACAGTAACCTGTTTATTAAAAGATGAAACAAATGTACAAAGAACAGGAGGTCATCACCTAAGATTGGAAGAGCAAAAGAAAATATGGATCTCACTGCCAAGAGAGGTGGTTCTATCTTATACAATAGATGCATTTCAAAATGCGTCTGGATATCTTTTTGATAGCTTCCTGGGTTTTTTTTTTAGCTTTTGGATCAAAAGAAGGAATGATAGATACTTAGGAACTAACTTGATCTACTGCTTTCCCTGTGAACACATATGAATGATACATCCTGCAGGGTAGAATGTAAGTTATTTGTGTCTGTTGAAACAAAATGGCTAATCATACAGCTGCATGTTACGATGCAAGACTGTAGGTGGCGTTACGGTGATATCTGTTCAGGTCGAGAAGGATAGCTGTTTAATAAAACAGTGAGCAGTCCTCAATATTTAGGTGAACATAACTAGCAGAAAAAATATGAATTGTTTGTGCTGTAAAATCTTTCATTATCCTCAATTTTCCCGAGTGATTCAGATGAGCTACCAAGGCTTCTAGCAGTGACTGTTGTAAATGTAACCCCTAAAAGGAATGACACATTCAAAATAGCCAAATTTGTGAGCACTCTCTGGCACTTTAAAGGGGCAGTTCAACCTCACTTATTTTCTGTAGGTTGTAAGTCTTTCTAATATATGTGAAATGTATTAATTATGCTTTAAAACAATTTACAGTTCTCCTGTTTTTAGAATTTATAAAGTGGCAAGTGACGTCTCTAAACAGTGAAACATAACTTTTGCTGAATACTGATTAAAATAAAGTGTGGTATTTAACATAACGGACAAGATGTCACTAACTGAAAAAACATGAAAAGGCTACAAAGTGTAATAAAACAGATCAGTCACGGCCTCTTTTCATTTATTCAATCAATCACTTCTAACAAAATAGAGAGAATGGGACAAAAATGACCATTGCTAACCTGGAGAAAGACTTCACTTTCAGCTCTATATATTCTTGAATCATTTTTGTATTAGCCCATTATCCTGTAATTGTTGACTGTCCGTAACATTATTTCTACTGTTGTTTTACACTGAAAAGATTTTCACAGGCCCTCTAGTCATCCAATGACAAGCCTGTGAGACGGGCAGGAATGTTGCTACAGCAATGATCTATTCCACTTTTATTTTAGTTTTTTTGGTCACTGGCTAGTTCTATTGGTGTAAATTGCTTATTTACCACAATTCACAGTTACATGCCAGCTTAATGCAGAAAACCCATAGAGTTTACTCAGCAGTGATAGTCCTTGAAATAACATAATAGCCGATAATGTTTTATTGAGATGTATATGTGCCGCTGGTTCCATGCTGGATGACCTTAAACTGTAAACAACAATAAACCTGTTTTAAGCCAAAAAGAAGAAGAGAAGCTTGTCACCCACAGACAAATGTCTGGATATTTAACAGCAATACAAAAACAGGCAGTACAAAAACAAGGTGAAATCATATTTCTTAAAACAAAACTATAATATTTATAAAGCTTATGAGAATATAAGTAGTTAACTGGGCCTCAGCTTGGGTGTCCATAGAAGGCTGGAACTTTCAACTACTCTAATGTAGAGAAGAGTTTGTAACACTGAAAAATAGGCTGATTTATATGAACTCCTTAACAGAGCTATTCAAATATTGTTTTTATTTACAGGATTCCAACATATTTCACAGCACAGTATTTCTCCAAACACACAGCAGCGACAGAAAAGAACACAGCTTTGTGTGTACCAACTAATACTATTAGTCTGTACTGAAAGATGACCTTTCATGAATTAGCATTGTTTATTAAAGGGGAGAGGTTAAGATGTCTAATGCTACACACACAGTAATCTTGCCTCTTTCCTTTTAGCACAGACACAGTGTTGTCAGCTTTATTTATTGATGATCGACAACTGTGTGTCCTACCAACCAGTCTCTATATTTACTGTATTTGCATCTCCTCAATTTTCTGCTGTTAAATCAAGTGTCCCCCTGTATAGGGCATGTGTCACCTGCTTAAAAGGCATCAGTGACTACTAAGGAAACAAGGTTATATGCCTGGAGATATTAGTTATTCCTAATCACTTAACAAACAGACATGGGTGTGGTAGGCATGGTGAAGGCCCTTTCCTAGGCCTACCTTTAGCAACTCTCATGAGGAACTATGTTGAAATATTGTTATTCTCTGTAATGGCCTCACTTTACCAAGGTGTCCATACTTGATAAGAGTAGTCCCTCATTAACTGATACCATACATTGGATGGATACAGATATGAACTGCGGCCCTACAACTGTTCCTGGATTACATCTCTCATAATTCACCCAGAGACCTCAATTTAGGGCAACATAAATTGACATGAAAATCATACAGTTTACATGCAGTTATGGGTTTTTCAAGGTATTTTCGGTAATGTAATGTCATGATGTTGTGAATGGTAATAGTCTGCTGTAAGCTGCTCAATAACCTTACTGTAAATTGTGTCTTGTGGTTGAGCCCAAAGAAGGTGGAAAAAACTTACAGGAAATCAACTAATTTGCAAAGCCCACCACAAACACTTATTACACCTTTAAATGTGGTATATAAAAAAAAAAAAAAAACAACTTTTAATGGCCTTTTTTATAGTCCTATGAACGAACTTTAAAAAAATGTTAATTTTTTTGAGTATAACATACAAGAATACTTAAAGGTTTGTCACATGTTGGGATGTGCTTTCCTCTGCTACTTCTTTAGCTGGACCTAATAAAAAGAGATTTTATTTGTACATACACAAATGTAATGCAGTGATACCAAACTTGAAGGTGTAATAAAGCTTTTATACTGGACTTTGATTTATTTTATTTTTTTTATATTTCCTGCAGGTTTTTCGTCGATATCCTTCCAAGAAGCAGACAGTTCCCTATGTCCATTCCAAAATATAAATAAACGTCTTTCAGTCTCTGCCTCCACTGCTGCCGGTGTGCCACTCTGTATCATACACGGCGTGTAAAAAGTACGAGAGCTTCACTTTTCATATTATTATGAATAACAATGTAAAAAATACAATTTATTGACAAACAGAACCAAATGATATTATAACCCACATGTAGAGCAGCACTGTCATGGTGCAATGCAAATCACCTATTTCACAAGTGCTGGCTGCATCGTCTGCTGAATAGAATTACATTGCATTTTGTGTAGAGGCAATCAGGTCACATGATGAGAAAATAAAAAAGGTGCCATTCTGTTTATAGGAGGCCAGGTCAGTGCATGAGGTGACATGGTGTGCATTCAGTCTTTAATGACTGCTTCAGTCTGGTTTTCTGCTGATGCTTTCAATTGCTGCTGACGCTTGAAAAAACGGTATGCGCGCATGCTACATAAATAACCTCCGTAAACAGTCAACAGCATCATGGATGTAGAGAACACCTTGTAGCCAATGTCTGCAAATCGTCTGGCAGGAGCCATTGTTTTCCTGAAAAAGACACAAAATGATAGAGTGAACTTGTGAATTCCAGTCTGGTGACCATCCTTAACTCAGTAATGTCTGCACAAGATGTTTAAATGTAGAACACTACACCCTAATCAACTTGTTGATGACAAAGGATGTGCCAAGCTCTTCCTGGGAAAACACTCCCTTGCCGAGAGTGGACATGCCCAGCATATACTGCAGTTCCGATTGCAGTATGCTGTGCTCGGGCTGTAAGTGACGTAGCCGAGTACCTCTGGACTGAGGCACTCGCGTCATATCTATGAAGGCCCCTATGATACATTAAGTCGCAGTGGCGGCCAATAACAGTGACTATGTGTGTATAGCCAGTCTCAGGCTTTGACAGCTTCAGCCACTCAATGTCCCACAGTAATCATGTTGCAGGCAGAGACTAATTACACAATCGGCTCCTGTACCCCAAGCACCCCCACAAAATAAATAAATAAGAAACATAAATACGCTCAAAATACGTTTTCTAACAGTTCACAGATTTGTAGAGACATTTTTCAAGTATTTTCAGTATTATTTTTTTTGTCACTCATCAAAAACACCTTATCTTTTAAATATAGAGATAGAATGCGTCTCTGGCCATGAATGTTTGTAATATAGCACTTAATGCAGCAAACAGACCGAGTTTAGATAGTAATCGTCATAGCAAATTATTAAATATGGAGTAAGGCTTTTGGGACCAATGGTAACCTAGACATTGATATTTTTAGGGCTTTGCAGAAACCTAAAGGTGCAAACAAACCATTGTGGGCGCAAACAAACCATTTTCTAAACGGACACATTTTCAAGAACATAATCTTTATATAAGCGGCTCTCAAACCTACAACAGGAAACTCTGCTAATGGATGGAAACATTAAAGAGTCTCGAACTCCAAATCCCACACATTTATTCCATATTTGCACATGTGCTTAGCTGGGAAATAACAAAAAGATCCACCTTATCTAAATCTTGGCGACAAGGATGTCTCTCAATGGACCACGAGTGAAAAGTGATCAGGTGCGGTGCAAAGATCTACAAACAAATGGAGCAATTCGAAGAACGTTCCACTGTCACCATGGTGACTGCTCCAATATTAGCATAGTGGTGCACATAACAAGCCCCCATAATGTGATAAAGGCAAAGACATGGACTATTTCACTGACTGCACTGACTGCACTGTCTGGTGTCCTTGTTTGCTTTTCTATCCATATCAGACACTTCTGTAGTATCGCGACTCACTTCTTTCCGACTTTATCACGTTCGCTTGTCAGTCGCACATAAAGCTTGACATTCCCTTCTGACCCTCAGCCGCTTTCTGATGTCATTTCCACCTCCGAAAATCACGTAACTTACCAGGAATACCAGCGAGACGGGCTGGGGTGATGCTAGAACGTCTTCACGTGACGCGGTAATGGAGGAGAAGTTTTGTAACAGGAGCCGCTCTAGTAAAATACAGTTACAGATTTCACGGGTATTTTTAATATATCACTGCAATCAAAACTGGATTGTGTAGCTTTTGTTTAAAAATAATGTTGCTTTTGTCTAAAGCGTTACTAATATTATTATTATTCCTTTAAATGACAAAGGTAGTCTCATCAATATAAAAATATGTAAAACAAAAGCTAATATAATCATATACAGAACATAAATACAGGTGGACCAGGACCACCATCAGAAGTGTTAGGGCCTTTTGCAGAACAAATGGTCTGGGCACCCCCAGTGAATTTCTCCTGCACTATTTTTGTTCCTGCACCTAGAGTGCACCCACAGTTCTTGCCAGAGCACCAATATCACATTTACAGGTCTTGCCATAGCACATAGATTGCACCCACAGTTCTTGCCAGAGCACCAATATCACATTTACAGGTCTTGCCATAGCACATAGATTGCACCTACATGTCTTGCCAGAGAACCCACTGGTCTTGCCAGAACACCTAGATTCCACCCACAAGACCTTGACCGAGCACTCAGATTATACACCCAGGACATGCCAGTGAGCAACCAAATTGTACACCTAGAACATGTCCCAGTGAACAACAAGATTGCACACCAAGCACATGCCCCAGCCAGCACCCAAATTGCACACCCAGGACATGCCACAGCCACCACTCAGATTCCATCCACCGGACAATCCCCAGCACCTACATTGCACACACAGGACTTGCCCCCAATGTTGTCTCTCTCACCCCTCCCTCACCCCAACGTTGTCTCTCTCTCGTCTCTCTCTCGCCCCCTCCCTCCCTCCAACATTGTGTCTCTTTCGCCCTCCCTTCTCCCAATGATGTCTCTCTCCCTGGTGGCTAGTGGGGGTAGACGGGGGATGTCTACACGATACGTGGAGACATCCTCCATGCTTCCGTCTATTATGACGGACAGCCGGAAGGTCATGTGACCTCCTAGCTTCTGTCATTATAGACGGAAGTGTCGGGCTTTGAAACGTAAGACCAAAGTAGTTGAGTTGTAAAAATTTTCCCATTCAGTTGCATTAGAGAATCTTTCCAACCTGGCTATGTTGGCCTGAAGTTTAATATTCCCTGCAATTTAGTAGACCCTTATATTGTTTGGATTTTTCATCCTATGTTTTTGAAATTATCCTTCACTTGGATGAGGAAGGCTGGACTCTGCTTACTGTAATGGATATGTAATGGGAGTACTGTCTGATTCTTTGCACATTACTTGTATTAGCAATACAAACTTATGTTTAAGTGACAAGTTTCTACAGTGCTTGAACTCTGCAAAGTTTGAAAAAGCAGACATCATCAGATATGTGATACTTATTTTTTGCCACCAGAGGTCAGCAACCCATAAAGCTCCTCTTCTGAGAATAAAGGAGCATTATCATCCTGTGGCATATATATATTCAACCTGAGAGCTACTTCAAATTCACAGATATTTTTTCTACCTGCATAAGATAGATCATAGTGTCTATTAGACATGTGCAAAACTAAAATTTTCGTTTCGTTTTCGTCCATTCGGACGAAAATGTTATTTATTTAGTCTAAAACGAATTTCGTTCATTACTACATTCGTTTCAGACGAAATTCATTCATTATTTTCGTTTCGTTTTATTCGTTCGTACGAATCAATAGACCTACACATTCCATAAACTGAAAGTCTATAAACCAAACTTCATTCTGGTTATAGACTTTCGGCTTATGGAATACATGTAATGCTATTGGCTTCTATAAACCGAACTAGAGTCACCATTCATAAGAAATTCTTATGAATGGGGACTCTAGTTCGGTTTATAGAAAGCCAATAGTATTAAATGTATTCTATAAGCCGAAAGTCTATAAACGGAAGGACGTTCGGTTTATAGACTTTCGGTTTATAGAATATACGTAATTCTATGCTATTCTATAAGCCGAAAGTCTATAAACCGAAGATCGTTCGGTTTATAGACTTTCGGCTTATAGAATACATGTAATACTATTGGCTTTCTATAAACCGAACGAGAGCCCCATTCATAAGAATAGGTTTTAAGAATAGCATAGAATTACATGTATTCTATACACCGAAAGTCTATAAACCGAACGACCTTGGGTTTATAAACTTTCGGCTTATAGAATACATGTAATACTATTGGCTTTCTATAAACCGAACTAGAGTCCCCATTCATACGAATAGGTCAATTGACCTATTCGTATGAATGGGGACTCTATTTCGGTTCATAGAATGCCAATAGCACGAATGGACGAATGATTTTCGTTTATTAACCATTCGTCTTTCGTTAGTTTAGAATTTTCGTTATTCTTTTTTCGGACGAATGGACGAAAATGCATTCGTCCGAAAACGAATGCACATGTCTAGTGTCTATACAGGCATACCTCCACTTTGAGGACATTAGCAAGTAAGGACACCGTACAGTGTAACCATTCACATTTATGGACTCTCAGTTTCTTTTTCTCTGAGACTACAGTATAGTACTGTGCTTCTCCTTGTGCAACACTATAGGTTCTGCTAAGGTTCATCCTGTCTATTAAGACATTTATACTGTAGACTGTATTAGTAGACTGTATAAGATAATTGCAAAAAAGATAATGCTTCACTTTAATTTTTGTTTTACATGCAAGGCCGCTTTAAGACCCTAGTGGGCCCTGGGCAATGTCTTTAGCAGTGGGCCCCCCTCGACCAAATTTTTCTAAAGTCGCATTGTAAAAATGTAAATGTATATTTTGTAATATTATATGCAACTATTTTCATATTTCAACTATTTGTATGTGTAATAAAAATGTTATTGAAAAATTGCATTTTTGATTATTATTCCCTTTTTCTGCACCCACATTGCACCTAAAGGACATAACACAGCACCATACAGTACACACAGCACTTGCCATGCACCTATATTGCACCCACAGCCAGGGATGGCCATAAGTGTTCCGTGCACTGTGCGGGCCTACCCCGTGCCCCCCCCCCCCCCCCTCAAGACTGTCCCTTCCCTCTCTCTCCATGTATGTGTCTCTCCCTTCCCATGTTTGTCCATTTCCTCTTCCTTGCCATGTCTGTCTCTCTCCAACTCCCCCATGTCTTTTCTCTCTCTCCCTCTCCTCCCCCATATCTGTTCTCTCTCCCCCTCCTCCCCATATATGTTTTCTCTCCCCTCCTCCCCATATCTGTTCTCTCTCTCCCCCTCCTCCTCCAAATCTGTTCTCTCTCCCTCCTCCCCCATATCTGTTCTCTCTCTCCCTCCTCCCCATATCTGTTCTCTCTCTCCCCTCCTCTCCATAACTGTTACTATTTTATATGTAAGCCTCTACACTCCGGGGGGATATAAAGTTTATTTACATTTGATATACTTCATTGTATTCTCCTGCTTATATTCTTATCTATATCACCGTGATACATCAATCCCCTGACGGATGAGCACTCAATTTGGAGACCTTATACTGCCATCTTGGATCAAAGGACTTAGAGTCCAATCATCTCTCACATTCGGAGAGGGTTGCCACCTTTTCTACTGTACTGTCTCCATAGATTTAACATTGGCCTGATGCCAATTTTTTACCGGCCTGCCGGTAAAATACCGGCCAGGTGGCAACCCTACACTCAGAGCCGGTAATCTAGGCTCTATATAGAGTGAGTGCATTTCCATTGGGGGAATCATTTTCTATTGCTCCAGTTTACCTGCAATATTGCACATTGTTTTTGTACTTTTTTCTCCTTTATATGTATCTCCGTCTGGATCATCATATTTACCGCTGATAAGTATTTTTTATAATCTTTTCACTTTGCTCAGCACTTTATCACTTTTCAGTTGATATATATACACATCCTAGTACATAGGTACACCTTATCTTTCATTGTGGTTATTCGGTGTGTGTGTGCTGCTCATTTGCGATGATGTGGTTTTTTGTCCATAATGCATATAATATAATTTTTTCCCCAAATATGCTAATTATGGATACTTGTATTGGACAAGATCTTGAGGTATATATGTAGTCATGTGAAAAAAACAGTTTAACACTTTTTTTATTTGTGAATTTTAGAGGTCTTTAAAGTTGAATTCTCCAGCTCAGAAAAAAAGGAATTAAAATTGGATTCAGGGCTGACCGTCGCATGTTGCATAGTTGCAATTGTATGGTTTTTATGGCGAAAATATCCTGATCTGAAGGCCCCCGATGCTTCAGTTACTGAATGGCTAATTTGCAGCCGAATTCATGTATATTTAGCAGCCATATTTCGGGGGTTTGTTTGATTTGTCTCTTGTGCCCAATCCAAATCTAATTTGGAACAAATCGGTCTGTACTGGGTAGATCTCCTATTTTCACAGATATAAGAGGATGTTTATTTCTTTATTTTTATTAAAGTGGATGTGTTACGTGTCGAGGTGTTTTACTGGTATTCTTCCCTCTGAGTATGACGTACAAAGCATGGTGTGCCTATTTTACCAAGCGTGATTACGGAGATGCTACAACCAACTAGATGAAAATGAGGGAAGGCTGGAGAGAGATAATGTACATGAAATATCTAAAAGGTCCTGCTGTAAAACACGCTATGCTTTCGTTTAATTAGGGTATTAATAATTACAATAGACATTTACATGGATATATTTCTAAACATTGTCATATTTTTTAGGTTTTATTGTTTTTAAATAGGGCTGCATCACTAACATGAACATCTAGTTGAGATTGGCAAGCGAGCCCTTTAATTGGGATGCAGGAAGTAGAATGGCACCTTTTAAAGGTTAACATGCATGTAAAGGTCAATACTTAGAGTCTGCAGGCCATCCTTATTTAGTAACCACTGAAACTGTGATCTCGGCACTATTCTTGTAATGTGCATTTGATACACCTTGGAGATGCAGCCAGAGCAGAGACCTCACGATGGCAGTGAGGCCCTTACTATGCAATAAGTGTGTCTAGGCTGGAGTGAAAGAGTTACACTGTGCATAATCACATCTACAGATCTGGGTGCACTCAGCAGCAAGGTGACCACAGCCCTGTGTCAAAAGGCAGAGATGAAAGGTTTTTTTTTCCTGCCTGTTTAGCTGGCTAAAGGTTTCCCAGGGCTGTGACATTTAGCATAGAAAATCTTCCCAGTTCCCTGCTCGCTCAGCAGATTAGGTTCCTTCTTTCAGTGGATGGGGGAGGGAGCCACAGTCATTGGAAAGGTCAGAGTCTGCTCACTCAGGGCACGCTACTCAGCTAATGTGCTACAGGCTGCAAGAGGTGGATATCTTACATACTGTAACACCGTGCAATGTCATTTAATCAAAAGAAACGCAGGGATTTGTAACTTTATTAGTGTATAAGAAAAGTGCACAGATATCTAGAAATAGAGCAATCAGATATCACCTTAATACACCTGCTGAATATACATAACCGCACACAATGGGGGTTATTTAACAACTTCATGGGTTCTAAGGCAAAGCTCCAAATGTTTATCAATCACCCTGGAAACCAATAAAATGTTCCACTAATCCGCTTTTAGAACTTTACCTCAGAACTGATGTTTAGACTACCCTTTGTGCCTCAATTTTAGCAGGACCAGCTCAATTTATGACATGAGCCCCCCTACTAAATGACAATTGGTCAAGGTGCCTGCCAGGTCACTATTAGTATGCAGACACTCCCCTAGACATCCCAGATCATGCTGCCAGCTAAAAACCGACATAGTATGTGTGCCACAGATTAACATAACCTAATGGCATCATTACCCATCATGCATTGCTTTCATAGTGAAGTAACATTGGGCTGCCTAGTGCTTCCCACTCTCTCTGGACATGTATTCCATGGTGTTGGGTCTTAGTAAATGCAGTAGAAGCATTTACTGCTCATTGGCATCATATACAACATTTATGTATTTACTGCTCATTGACATGATATCCAAAGTTTATTCATTTACAGCTGATTGGCATCATATACAATGTTTATGTATTTAGTGCTCATTGGTATTACGTAGAACGTGTATGCATTTAGTACTCATTGGCATGATATACAATGTTTATGCATTTACTGTTCATTGGCATGATATACAAAGTTTATGCATTTACTCATTGGCATCTTAATTATAGGGGGCGTGGAGGCAGCATTTCATCCTTGGACCCAGCTAGCACAATGTCTTGGGCTGGCCCTGGTGACAACTAAATCAGTCTCTGTGCGTCACTCTCAGTTAGAGGATAAATGCGTATGAACATTAAAAGGTACATGCCATTTTACAATAGGGATACATCAAGTGAGATGAACACTTGTGTGGGGGGAATAGATAATACTTGTCCTTCAGTAGACACTGGCCTGTCACGTGTTCTAACTGTCAGTTTGATAATCAGTTCAATTAACTTATATAAAATTTTATCACGTAATTGATTTATAAATTTACACACAGCTGTCTTTTATTGTCATAAAACAATCCAGGTCCTGGATGCAGGCAGGGATATCACCAGGGTGCGTTACTTTGATTAAAGGGATATTCTAATCCCCAAACTCACTTTGGTGCAAGATGAAAATTACTGCTTGTATAATGCACAGGCTTTTCCCCCAGTGGGATTTGATGCAGGCATTCTGCATAAAATTTGTGATATTTGACTCAAGCCCTCCCCCAGTAATTACTATGCATGTATACTACAAGTGCTGCAGCAGTGATTATTTAGACACTCGGGATATAAAGTTTTCATTTAGTCACTGCCTGTGCTGCTGGAATAGGATAGATTGTGTGGAATGTAATAAGCTTGCTCTTGTACACAGTAAGATCTCTTACCAGTACAACACATTGTCTGATGACATCACTAGAGAAACAGGATATTCCATTCATTTGAATGAATTTATGCAGCAAAATAAAAATTAGGAAATGACTTTTACTCAGCCTGTGTGGGCAGTCATGGCTTCTTCAAACTGCTGTAATCTCACAAATTCATCTAGGTGTAAGATTTTCATATTTTAATCAATGCAAAATGTAAAATATGCATTGTAAAGTACTTCAAATGTACTTTAATATACATTAACATTTGGAAGATGCATGTTGAGCACCAGTCAATTCCTTTAAGGAAACAATATTTTCCATTTAAGGAGGCAAGTTTATAAAAACAAACAAACTGCCACCTTAATTGAAAAGTATAGTTGCATGAGTGCTTAGGTCCAATCCTACTGTCTACTGGAATACTTTGTTCAAATGAACCACACTGTAAACCACACTGTCACCTTATTTGGTTAAAGGGTTTTATAAATTTTTTAACCATTTAAAATGCCAGGATTTTGCCCCGCAATGTGCCATTCTTTTCCCATTTAATATGCCGGTATTTTCCCCCTCAATATGCCAGTATTTTGCCTCTCAATGTGCCATTTAATATGCCAGTATTTTACCCCTCAATATGCCATTTAATATGCCAGTATTTTGCCCCTCAATATGACATTCTTTTGCCATTTAATATGCCAGTATTCTGCCATTTAATATGCCAATATTTTGCCCCTCAATATGCCAGAATTTTGCCCCTTAATGTGCCATTTAATATGCCAGTATTTCCCCCCTCAATATGTCATTTAATATGCCAGTATTTTGCCTTTAAATATGCCAGGATTTTGCCCCTCAATATACCAGGATTTTGCCCCTCAGTATGCTCGTTATGTACCACCCTCCTCCCCCTTACCCCAGTACTTACCTCCTTGCTGCTGTCTCCCGGTGCTCTGCAGGTCCGCGGCTGTGAGGGAAGCGGTGTGCGCTCCCCTCCAACCGCACGGCTTCAATAAAGTTTGTTAAAAAAAAAAAAGCAACCGGTTGCATTTTTTAAAACAAACTTTATTGAAGCAGCGCGTCTGAAGGGGAGCGCACACCGCTTCCCTCACAGCTGCGGACCTGCTTAACAGAGATTTTTTTTTTTTTACCTTATCGCCCGTCACCCCTGATGGCGGGCCTGAACATACCTCCAGTAGATGAGGAGACCTTTGTTACTGTCTCCGCTATTGATGTGCCCAAGCACCAGTAAAGGAGAGAACCAGTTGTTTAATTGCGGCTCATTTATATATCACATATTTTCTCTATTTTCTCTGATGTTGTTAGATACAAAGCTAGGCGCGCACAACTTAAGTTCTGGTACAGGAAAATACCGCAAATTAGAATTAGTGCCAACATCTGGAGATGAGGTGAGAATCAATATGGCACTTAACCTGCATGGAAGTTAGGGAAATAATTAGATGGAAACACAGAAGAATGCTACCAAAGCAGCATGTTTACTAAACAGTACCATGGAAAGAGAGCTTAAAAAGATGTCTGTGTATCGTGCTAACTAATTTTCCAGTACATGTATGTATGTAAAATTGTATGCATTGCTGCAATGGCTCAGCAGAAGAAGTCAAAATCTACAAAGATGGCATCAGGGACTGATGCACAAATCCAACCATCCCCAAAATCGAATGTCAGCATCCCACAATGCTTAGCGTGCCACTTAAGTTGGGCTGGAGAACAGATGGGCCTGGTGTCGAAACCTTTACTCCCACTAGGGTTGGTGTCACCCAGTGCAGTAACCCAGCTTGCCAATTAATATGCCAGTGTTATTTTACACATTAATATGCCAGTATTATTTTACACATTAATATGCCAGTATTATTTTGCCTTTTAATTTGCCAGTATTATTTTGCCATTAATAAGCCACAGCCAATTTGCCCATTAGTATGGCAGCATTAGGTTATCTATTAATATGCTCATTTTATACCACCCAGTACTCACCTCCTTGCTGCTCTGTGTCCCCATGCCGTCTCCTCCATGCAGTCTTCTTCCCTCCTGCATTGAGTAGGGAAACCCAGCCACCGGATATGACGTACAGTCATATCCAGTGGCAATTTTTTTTTTTCCAGCAGACGAATTTAGTGGAAAAAAAAAAGTGCAAAAGCGAGATGCGCTGTGGGAGGATGCCGGCAGCACAGATGTCGCTCCCGCAAACCCTTAGTGACGCCACTGCTCCAACATCAAGCTGTCTGCAAATGTCAGGTGGATGGCATGTACGTTTCTATGTGAAGATAGGGCATGATAGAATGGCGGGACAGTTTCCTTTTATTACGATAGCTCCACCAACAACAAACGATAGGATGGAGAATATTTCTGTGTTCAGCTAAAAAGCAACACTCCTTTGTTTACTTTGGCATTATCAGCAAATTAATATAATGCTCTTAAAAGATCAAAACAAGTATGTTATCACTGTAATTTCCGCCTTTCCTTCCAAATAAGACCAGGTTTAATTACAGTGGGTAAACAAATGGATCTGTGCTTTTTATCTGGGCACATTAATATTAAACACATTATAATTACTGTACAATTAGCAGGATAAAAACCTGTCAATTAATGACTGGAAATGTTAACCCTTTTGTGTTCTTTGCACAATGTCACAAAAAGGGTTGAATGTTAGCGATCTCATGTTTTAGTCTGAATATGTTTGTCTATTTTTTGTGTCTAACTCTTTTTATGCTCTGTACCAAAGCACTGCGTAAATTCTTGGCGCTATATAAGTAAATGGTAATGTGATGATGTAATATAAATTGTGTTACAGTAGAAAAAAAATAAAATATTTTGTTACATAAATTAAAAAATATATACATTTCAGTGAATTTGCATTAGTAATTCCTAAAACAACAAATATAAAAAGGAAAATAACATTTGTAGCCATAGATTTCTGATTTGTTTTTAAAGTTTGAGGCAAACACAATATCGAAGGAGTAAGTGAATGGCCAGATCTCTCTGATCCACAACGTGGAGTAAAATAAAAAGAGCTAAAACACAATGTACAAAACTTGCGTGCAGAAGCTTGATCCAAAAAATGCAGACCGAAATTCTTTCTAGGATCGATTCTTGTGTGTCACACGCAGGAATAGATCCTACAGAGACTTTCGGTCAGCGTTTTTTCTTTAATCAAGCTTCTGCACGCAAGTTTTGTACATTGCATTTTAACTTTTTTTTATCCTATGCTCCATATAAATCTATACAACATTTCACCTGAGAATAGTGGGGACTGGTCTATGTAGACTATACTCGAGCCATTACAAGGGCTCTAGTACATGTGAGTGATTCTCCATTGGGGGCACATATCATCATTGTTGGCTTTTTCATCGTCACACATTGTATTTCTTTTTATGTGCATATTGCCAAGTCTTTAAGGCATTGTTTACCAGTGTGTAAGATAAGTATCAAGTTCTGTTGCGTAACACTTTCAATTCAATATAATGACATTCTAAGGGCCTTCACAAGCCCTGCCATGGACACATTGCCTATCCCCAGCTGTGACATAGGCGCTCCCTGTGTATATAGAGTACACGGCTATGGAGAGTGCTAAAGCTCACATACTATTCTGCATGTTGAAATGTCATCGCAGGAATTTCCAATGCTGACTCGCTTTGCATACAGAGTGGATATTGTGTTTGATGGACTTGTGACACATCCAAACCTATTTTAAACCCCAGCAGCAGACCACAGTCAGTGTTTCACAGCTTCCTTTCTACATTTAATTTATTTCTCACAAGGTATTATATAATTCTGAAAGCTGTAATTCCCAGATCCATTCTAGACATTTTGAGTCTTTTGAATGATCTCACGGGAGGTGATCATTTGGTAGGAACATTACTCCCGCCGTGCTTTATTACCACTCGGGCCCAAGCCAATCATAACAACATGTATTGAAATCCACAGCTCTCACATCATGCACCATGCAATGATATACATAATACAATCACAGGTTTTACAGCACAAGCCCACACATCCACGCTGTAAAACACTCACAATGCCAACGGTATAACAAAGGTCACAGACTCCTGTATTACCATGGAGGAAAATAAAGGCCCTACTTTTCTTCTCATTCACAGTGGTTTAGTTTCACAGACATAACACTGTCTTTCAGCCATTTGCGTCGATGAGAAATCGACCTGGAGCCTAACCTTTACTATTAGCCATGGGAGTAACTGGTCTATTAAATTCTTTTTGCAGACAAACTACAAGTCCCATGATCCTCACCCAGACATTTCCATTTGTACAGTTCATTTTCATCTGCAAGAAGGTATTTTATCTTCGTAATTACAGTACTTCCTCAATAATTGTCTTATATAAACATGTGACATGGCTTTTTTTCCCACAGGAAAGTTGTCAACCTCTTACATAACAATTGTATACATGTTGTAAGGCAGCACCATTGGTTTAAATAAAAAAATCTGGTGTCTAAAGCAAATGCAGAAACTATAGACAGATGTTAATGTAACATCGCTGGCCAAAGTAACCATCATAATGACCAGTGGCATCATAATCACCATGATTATCAGTCCAATGCTTGCACGAGCTAGAGATCTATTCAAGACATTTTTTTTAATTGTTGAGCATTTTATATACCACCCAAGTGTCCTTATTTTAAAAGAACTGACCCTCTTTTGGACCCAGATCACACTGTCCATATTTTATTCCTTAGTTAACCCCTTAGTGACATGACTTTTTTGGCTTGTCCGACGCTTGGTGACATGGGCTGTTTTAACATTTCTGAGGTGTTTGTGTTTTGCTGTAATTTATTTCTGTCTCATTTAGTGTACCCGCACAAACTATATATCGTTGTTATCATTATAAGAAGGGCTTTCTTTTGATACCATTATTTTGATAATAGCATATAATTTGATGTAAAAAAAATAATAAAATATGGCCAAAAAATGGAAAAAATAATTTTTTTATGACTTTTATTTGAAAAATCGTATACTCATGTACAAGAGACAACAAAAAAACACTGCTAAAAAGTTTCTAATATATGTCCTGAGTTCAGAAATAGCCCATGTTTTTATGTTTTTGTGCTTTTTTATTCATGTTACAGGGCCAGAACTGTAAGTGGTGCAAAGCTATTTTAAAATCCTTTCTTTCAAAATTAGCGATAGTGACATTGTAACACTGATTTCTGTACTAAATCCATGAATGACCCCCAACATGTACATATTTTTGAAAACTAGACAACTCAGGGCATTTAACTTGGGGTATTTTGACACATTTCATGTAGCCATTTTACCACCAATCTATGCCAAAGTTTGCAGAAAAAAATCTTTTTTTTGTAATTTTTCACATATATTGCAATTTAGGTAAACATTACCTTAAAATGTGAAGGGGTATTTCCAAATAACACCTCAATATGTGTTCAGCAACATCTCCTGAGTACAGGGATACCACCCATGCATAGGTTTGTTGGTTTGTTTTGGGGCTAAAAGGCCACATTTAGGGGGTGCGCATTTTGGTTTTCCAACTTGGAATTCTGACATGCAGAAAACTTGTGCCCATGTCCCATTTGGGACATTTTTGAAGCCAGAAAGTGTATTCTACCCCACAAAACCATATATTTTTTTAAACTAGACACCCTAGGGTATTTCAAATGGTAGTATTTTAACACTTTCCATGCACTAATTATACTACCAGCCTATGTCAATGTTTTGGGTAGTAATTTTTTTCCACATACATTGTACTTTGGGCATGAATTCACAGATCCTGTTATATGTCAGTGCCAAACAACACCTCAATATGTGTTCAGCAACATCTCCTGAGTACAGGGATACCCCCCATGTATAGGTTGGTTAGGTTATTTGGGGGTTAAAAGGCCACATTTGAGAGGTGCGCTTTTTGGTTTTCCAACTTGGAATTCTGACGTGCAGAAAACCTGCGCCCATGTCCCATTTGGGACATTTTTGAAGCGAAAAAGTGTATTCTATCCCACAAAACCATATATTTTTGAACACTAGACACCCTAGGGTATTTCAAATGGTAGTATTTTAACACTTTCCATGCACTAATTATACTACCAGCCTATGTCAATGTTATGGATAGTAATTTTTTTTCACATACATAGTACTTTGGGCATGAATTCACAGATCCTGTTATATGTCAGTGCCAAACAACACCTCAATATGTGTTCAGCAACATCTCCTGAGTACAGGGATACCACCCATGTATAGGTTGGTTAGGTTATTTGAGGGCTAAAAGGCCACATTTGAGAGGTGCACTTTTTGGTTTTCCAACTTGGAATTCTGACGTGCAGAAAACCTGCGCCCATGTCCCATTTGGGACATTTTTGAAGCCAAAAAGTGTATTCTACCCCACAAAACCATATATTTTTGAAAACTAGACACCCTAGGGTATTTCAAATGGTAGTATTTTAACACTTTTCATGCACTAATTCTACCACCAGCCTATGTCAATGTTATGGATAGTAATTTGTTTTTCACATTCATTGTACATCGGGCATGAATTCACAGATCCTATTATGTGTCAGTGCCAAACAACACCTTAATATGTGTTCAGCAACATCTCCTGAGTACAGGGATACCACCCATGTGTAAGTTAGTTAGATTATTTGGGGGCTAAAAGGCCACGTTTAGGGGGGGTGCATTTCCAACTTGGAATTTTGACATGTAGTCAGCCTGCGCCCATGTTCCATTTGGGACACTTTTGAAGCCTGTCAAAGTATTTTACCCCATAAAACCATATATTTTGGAAAACTAGACATCCTAGGGTATTTAAAATTGTGGTATTTTAACACTTTCCAAGTGCTAATTCTACCACCAACCTATGTCAAAGGGTTGGGATGTCATTTTTTCCCCACACACATTGTAGTTCAGGCAGGAATTTTCAGATTCTGGTATTTGCCACTGCCAACCAACACCTCAATATGTGTTCAGCAACATCTCCTGAGTACAGGGATACCCCCCATGCATAGGTTTGTTGGTTTGTATTGGGTCTAAAATTCCACATTTAGGGGGTGCGCAATTCCAACCTGGAATTTTGACATGTAGTCAGCCTGCGCCCATGTTCCATTTGGAACATTTTTGAAGCCGTCCAATGAATTTTACCCCATCAAACCATATATTTTTGGAAAATAGACATCCTAAGGTATTTCAAATGGTGGTATTTTAATACTGTATAGGTACTAATTCTACCACCAGCCTTTGTAAAAGTTTGTGGTAGTACTTTTTTGGGAGTTTTTTTTCCACATGCATTGTACTTCAGGCATGAATTCACAGATTCTGGTATATGTCACTGCCAAACAACAACCCAATATGTGTTCAGCAACATCTCCCGAGTACAGGGATAGCACCCATGCATAGGTTTGTTGGTTTGTTTTTGGCTAGAAGGCAACATTTGTGAGATGCGCATCTCAAAATTCCAACTTGGAATTTTGATATGTAGTCAACCTGCGTCCGTGTCCTTTATGGGATATATCTTTGAAGCCAGCCAATGTAATTTACCCCCACCAAACCATATATTTTTTTATCGGTAGACCCCCATCACTACTTGTGGCAAGGGCTCAGCAGCCACCGATACATCGCTAGATGATGTATCAGAAAGCTGAATAGGGTCAAAATCGAACCCTGAGTCCGCGGCCTCAGAATCAGTGTGTAAGCAGTGATCTCGAGCAAAGAAGGGGTTAATAGCTCTTAGAAGAGACTATCTAGTACTGTAATACATTACAGTACAAAGAAATTAATCCATAAAACAGTGCAGACAGCAAAACATACTGTTGCTGTGCAAGATTACTGCTTACACAGTGATGAATGGCAGGGAAGGGGTTAATACACAGTGAAAGACTTTCATAAAACCTGCCAATTTTATAAAATGTTATTTTATATCACTAATACTGATCTGTCTCTTTCCGTCACAAAAATGTAAGTGAGGAGAGGGAGGCAGATCAATATTTGTGAATATTGATCCGACTAATTTTGATCTGACCAGGGCGAATGGTGAGCTTAATTGAGAAATCACCAAACCGCCTTTGCCACTAATTCGCTGTTACTGATCGGTATGCGCTCAGGCAGCTTAAAAAAAACCTCTCAAATATTTTTACTTTACATGTAATCCCCTAGCGGGTATGTGTAAAAAAAATAAATAAAATAAAAATATGCAGACAGATAAAAATTGCTTTGGTGTCAATATCATTGCGTAAGCAGTGATCGACGGCAAATAAGGGGTTAATAACTCTTAGAAGAGCCTTTTTAGTACTGTAATAAATTACAGTACAAAAAAAATTAACCCCTAAAAAATGCACAAACAGCAAAAATAAATGCGCTGATGTGCACGATCACTGCTTATGCAAGATCAGTGGCAGGGAAGGGGTTAAACGCAGGGAATTGCTTTAATAAAAATTTTATTAATGTTTTATTATTTGTGTGTTGTGTATTTATTGTGTTTTTTTACTTTTACTTACTTTTCTTACTTTGATCTGTCTCTCTCCCTCACTAAAAAAAATGTGAGGAGAGGGAGGCAGATCATAACTGGTCAGATCAATATAGAGTTAATATTGATCTGACCAGTCAGTGGGGATGTTCAGGAGAGCATCCCCACTGCCTGTCAGTGTGCCTGGCAGTCACTGATTGCCTCTGTGAAGAAGCAATCGTGTGACAGCCAGAGAGCACAGGAAGCAGGTACTTCCTGCCTCCTGTGCTCTTGCCCTTAGAAGGGCATCGCCATCTTGGTCACTCAGTGACCAAGATCGTGCATTTTTTTTTTGTGTTTCTGATTGCCTCGACTTGCGAGGCAATCAGAAACACTTTCTGAGCATAGGAAGCGAAAGATTCGCTTCCTATGCTCATTTTTTTAATGCACGTGTTTTAAGGGCTCTGTGCCTTTAAAACCGGCATTTCGATCGCTCTCCGGAGCGATCGAAATGCCGACGGGCATTTTTTTTAGTATTGTACGATGCTTCCACACGGAAGCATCGTTACAATACCCTTAGAGCACTGAAAGCGAAAAAACTCCGCTTTCAGTGCTCGTTTTGACACAGGACGGACTAGGTCCGTCCTGTGTCACTAACGCCTCGGCACACAGGACGGACCTAGTCCGTCCTGTGTCGCCAAGGGGTTAACCCTTGTTTTCTAGGAACTCAGCATGTTTGGTGAGCATAGATGTCACATCTGACCTTTGCAGCATTAAAGCTGTAGAGCAGGGCTCTCTACCTCATGTATTGGTCTGCCCCTGTTTGTCTAACATAGTGTGTTGTTCCCCTTTGTATCAAGCACTAAGTAAATTATTGGCTGTATATAAATATTATTGTCATTTTTCATTGCTAAACACTCCCAATCACTCCCTAAAAACCTAAGTATCACTCTTTGGCATTTTGAAATGTGTGAAGGTGTGTTTAGGTTTGCTACCACGGCCATTTTCTATTGGTCAATAGGGTTGCCACCTGGCCGGTATTTTACCGGCAGGCCGGTAAAAAATTGGCATCAGGCCAATGTTAAGTCTATGGAGACAGTACCAAGGCTGGTATTTTTTTGAAGAAAAGGTGGCAACCCTATTGGTCACATATAAACTTTTTAGAAGTTATGTCACCAGAAGGAATTGCATTAAATTAATCAACTTGGTTCTGTGAGATCCACTACTTTATTACTTCATTGATTTCATTTTGGGCACATATAACAACTTCTGCATGCAAGTGTATGTGACCTGTACAAAATAGCTTAGGCGTGCTATTATGCAAACCAGGCCATTTTCACACAATTGATGTGTAAGTTACCTATGGCTGTCCATTTCATTGATAACAAAAATTCCCATGATCCATTACTGCTCATGGGTGTTGTAATTAATTAAAAAAAACTTTCTACTTTGTTCCTTAATTGCAAATAATATGTAGCCCCCCATTCCCTCTAGATTGTACGCTTGCAAGCAGGGCTCTCTTCCTCATGTAACAGTCTGTTCTTGTCCGTCTAACTTAGTACATAGTCTCCCCCTCTTTGCTCTGTACCTAGAGTTATGTAAATTGTTGGTGCTATATAAATAATTGTTATTGTAATTAGGTCACTGTCTAAGTGAGGTGTGCTGTTACATACGGTAAACTTGTCTGCTGCAGACTTTGCCCTTCAACAAGCAGACGTGTTCACCCTTTCAGACCCCCAGAGGGGGTGACACAGGGCTCACAACAGATTTTTTTTTTTACACAAAGTAATAACCAAACATCCGCAAGGGCATTTTTATTATTTATATATAAATATCTCTGAGTTATGTTTCTTACAAGAATGTAGTTTATTCATTGAAGTTCTGGTTCACATGGTTTAGACCCTGGAGGTATTGTCTAGCAAGGTTAAAGACAAAGCATTTAATATATCCCACTGGAACATGGGCAGCTCTTACTGTAATTACTTACAAGATCACCTATAAGAGGTCTATTTACTAAACAGCAAAATGTGGTGAATTGACAACTGAATTGCAAAAATCAGACCAAACTAGCTCAGTTAAAACAAATTTCTAGCTAGTCTATTTTTGAAACTAGGTTGTCTGTTCATCACACTATATATATATATATATATCTTTATTGGGAACAGTGCACTGTTTATTGAATAAGCTTCATGTGTATAGTCAAAATATGTTAATGCAATGAGGAACTACAATGCTGTATTAGGCGCCATTTGTGAGTAGTCTACTACCTTAAAACACAGGGGCAATAAAACAAAACAAACAACAAACCTTAATCAAATGATTAAATCAGATTTAGGGAAAACATCTATAATAATCCAGTAAAAGGTCAAATGAAAAGTATTATCAGAAACCAAGTGTAAATACCACAGTGAGGGTTCAAAGGGTATGGTTCAAAAAAAGCAAGTCTTTCTTAGACAGCAAGGCCTGTGGATGAGAGTACTAGGTATACATAATTTCTATAACTCAAAGGATATAAGGTGTTTGTCACATTTATGTTTCTTGACATGTAACATATACATACTGTTACTTGTCTTTGGATATACATATGGCCACGTAATAAGACATTTTATAGGGACTTAAAAGGAACCTGACAAGTAAATTGTGAATGCAGAGCATAAAAATCATTCTGTCCCTTTAAATGTCATATATTCTTCATTTAAAAATGAAATATTAAAATGGGGGCTCATAATAACGCCACACGAGGTGTGGGGGGTCGGAGCTAATACACATCAAACTTTTTTTCTCTCTTGAATTATACATTTGATTGCAGTTCTTGTAGTACAATGCATAGATAATATTTTTTGTATGTTCTACACATGACAAAAACATATCTCAAAAGGCCAAATTAATGATGAGGCTGAATCTTTGCAGTGCCTGTTTACATGTGTTCAGGGTGGTTCTGGAGACATGTAATGAATTCTGTCACAGGTTTTCCCTCGTAGCAAATCTGATATACAGCAGTGAAGAGCGGGAACCTGTGGGGAAATATAAAAGAAAAGACATATCACACCATTCTTTAGCAGTGCCAGAGGTATTGCCCTCATTCCTCTCAGAATATATATTTCCATACATTACCAAAAGATTATTATCTTCATCTAAGCAAGCTATAGTAAAAAGAATGACATTTGTTTAAATTCTCCTCAGTAACTGTTTCTCTCTTTTTTTTTTTAATTAACCACCAAAAATAGGATTAGCTCAGCTGGACCTATACATTCTGCACTGCAATGTAACAGAAGAGGAACATACTTCTCAATTATGTAAGAGGAGCAACCAGGTCACAAGGGAATGGCTTGCAATGTGGGCATGTCAGCCAACAAGCAACATACTGCGAATTCGGAGAATTAAATGTTAATGGAGGTGGGTGAGAGTCCGGAACTGGAACTGTCCTGCTGCATCAATGTCATTTGGAGTCATGCAGTGGGATTTTTGGAAAACAGGATCTTGATCTGCATCAAAGAAAGAACCTGTGTTCTAACAGAATGCTAAGATTTGGGGCTGGTTAAGTAGAGACATCGGAAGTACCTCATCATTCATTGTAACTTTTAGAAATGAATTAGAAGCAACTATACCTCTTTAGGAGGGACCAGCCTTATTTTGGATGTAAATCTCTCTTTCCCTTTTTTTCTAGGTGCTCAGTATATTTGGTGTGAATTGGTTTATCAGAAACCCCACAGTAATTAACCCCACAGTAATTAACCCCACAGTAAAGTGTGTTTAAACTGCAGTAAGTATGTTTATATATTAGATTTTGTAAACCAAATACTTGTGAAATTGCTCAACAAATGACATAATAGCTATAAATTTGGCTTAAAGTCACTTAAAACTCTACTGATAATATGCCGCCCATAGCCACGCCTTTAGATACCCCCCACCAATAGTACACCTCTTTGGTACTTGAAATGTCTGGAGCCTGGAGGTATGCAAAGAACGGATTTCTCTATCATACAGTGAGGATGTTGAAGGGATACTATGACACGTAACATTTGAGACACGCAGCACCACTCATTAAAGCTGCAATGTGCACACTTTTGGGGGCATGTATAAAACATGCAACAAATACTGGCTCAATCTGCGTGTGCGCCAATGTATAAAGCAGACTCATGGGAGACTGCGTTATCTATGCTGACTTATCTACGCCCAGGGCCGTCTTTAATAGTGATTGGACACTGGGCAAGCATTTGCTTGGGCCCCCTGGATCCTGCCCCCTCCCCTGCATGCAATCCCGCCATCCATCGCGATGTTACCCCCCCCCCTCCCACACACACACACACATATGCCATAATTGTTGTGCCATTCAGATGCCAGTAATATTGTAACTTTCGGATGCCAGTAATATTGTGCCAGTCAGAGCCCAGTAATATTGTGCCAGTCAGAGCCTAGTAATATTGTGCCAGTCAGATGCCTGCAATATTGTGCCAGTCAGATGCCTGCAATATTGTGCCAGTCAGAGCCCAGTAATAATGTGCCAGTCAGACACCAGTAATATTGTGCCAGTCAGATACCAATAATATTGTGCCAGTCAGATACCAATAATATTGTGCCAGTCAGATACCAGGAATATTGTGCCTGTCAGAGCCCAGGAATATGGTGCCTGTCAGATGCCTGTAATATTATGCCAGTCAGATGCCTGTAATAGTGTGCAGTCAGAGGCCAGGAATATTGTGCCAGTCAGATGCCTGTAATATTGTGCCAGTCAGATGCCTGTAATATTATGCCAGTCAGATGCCTGTAATATTATGCCAGTCAGATGCTTGTAATAGTGTGCCAGTCAGAGCCCAGGAATATAGTGCCAATCAGATGCCCAGTAATATAGTGCCAATCAGATGCCAAGTAATATAGTGCCAGTCAGATACCCAGTAATATAGTGCCAATCAGATACCCAGTAATATAGTGCCAATCATATGCCCAGTAATATAGTGCCAATCAGATGCCAAGTAATATAGTGCCAATCAGATGCCAAGTAATATAGTGCCAGTCAGATACCCAGTAATATAGTGCCAGTCAGATACCCAGTAATATAGTGCCAATCAGATACCCAGTAATATAGTGCCAGTCAGATACCCAGTAATATAGTGCCCGTCAGATGCCAAGTAATATAGTGCCAGTCAGATACCCAGTAATATAGTGCCAATCAGATACCCAGTAATATAGTGCCAATCAGATGCCAAGTAATATAGTGCCAGTCAGATACCCAGTAATATAGTGCCAGTCAGATACCCAGTAATATAGTGCCAATCAGATACCCAGTAATATAGTGCCAATCAGATGCCCAGTAATATAGTGCCAGTCAGATACCAGGAATATTGTGCCAGCCAGCCCCCCCCCCCCCCGTACTTACATGAAGCTGCTCCGTGTCCCCCGCTGGATGTCTCCTCCGTGCAGTCTTCCCTCTTGCACGGAGGAGGGAAACAGAAACCGGATGTGACGCAACATCACATCCGGCGTCAGTTTTTTTTTTTTCCGGCCGTCGCATCCATCGGATGCGGCTTGCCGGAAAAAAGCGTTCACAAGCGCAATGCGCTGTGAACGCGGCAGCAGGGGCTGGGGTCCCACGGGACAGCTGCCTTGGGGCCCCCCAGGAGTAAATGGGCCCAGGGCAGCTGCCCCGTTTGCCCCGCGTTAAAGACGGCCCTGTCTACGCCTATGTATAAAAAAATCAGGCGCTGAAAAGCCTGATTTGTGTTAGGGAACCTCGGCCAAACACAGTCTTTTTCCGTCACTGCAAAGTGTCTGGAGCTATAAAAAAGTGCAATCGTTGCTATACATATCAAATGGAGATTGTGCTTTTTTATTTTTTTTAAAACACTCAACACTTTGCAGTGCAGACTTTTTTTTATACATATCCTCCATTGTGTTTATACTGATGAGATGCATACAGACACACCCTGACCTATGACTGCACACACATTACATTCAGGCAGTTGCCTAAACACTACACATCGACAGATTATTAGATTCATCTATAAGATTATTCACTGACAAAGACAAACACAATCTCAGACACAGTCTGAAGGGCACAGTAACAGCTGTATGCAGAAAGTCAGATTGATAGATTCGAAGCATCAAATTAACACCCACAATAGCCTTAAGTCTTCTGTAAGAAAGTCATGAATCTGCGCTCCCCTGCTGTTCCAAATTTAGAACCAGTTAAGCAGTGAGCAGAGCATCCCTGGGAGGAAAAAGAGAGCAGGCTGTGCCAAGCTCTGCATGCAGGGACCAAAGGAGAGACTTCTAGTGACAGCTGCTGATATGCTACAGCTCTGGAAGGTTTCTGGTAGATCAAGATATCTGCTATATAGTCATGGAAACAGTATACATTTTGCAATGACTGATAAACTGCTCTAGCAAATAGGCTATTAGAATTGTAGTCCTAGCCCCCCCCCCCCCCTTTCTAAACAAAAACGCTTAAATGATAGTCTTCCTACCGCACTTTTGTATTTTTGGTATTACTATACCTGGTCGAGAAGCAGGAAGGCTAAGCATACCTTGGAGTGCTTAATTCCACCTGTTATCTAGTCTTCAACTGACTCTGGTCCTCACCCGTCCCTAGACCTGGGTGGGGTTGCCACCATTTCTTCAAACCTAACTGTAGCAAAAAAAATCAACTAATTTGAAAGCTTGCATCAAGTGTAGATTGTTTGCAAAAAAATGTTTAAATGAAAGAATATAAATAATGTAACTTATTGAGCTCTCTTTAAATCTAACAGGAGGCAGACATGTTGTTTAGCATCTTGGGTCAGATCGGTCAGCCCTTCCTTCATTTGAACCAAGGTGAATGAAGAACTGTCCTAAGATTCTAAACAACATGTCCGCCTTCTGCTAGAGCTATACAGAGCAAAGATTGCTCAATAAGATACATTATTTATATTCTTTCATTAAAACATTTCTATTTAAAATTTCTACAGATTATGTAATATTTCAATTAAACAATACTTACGTTTTTTTGCTACAGTTTTCCTTCAACATTGCCCTCAAGCCAATTTTTTGCCAGCATTCCAGTAAAATACCGTCTGGGTGGCAACTGGGCCTTTTGACAGACATTTTAATGTTCTAAAGACCTTCACATACTACCACTGATGTCCTTACACAGACAGATTGCCTACCTCAGTCACCCCAGGTATCTCAAGGATTCTCTCAGTCACCCAGGGTGCTTTTCTGCCTCTGTGATGCATATAATACCAGAGTAGTTGAATCTGCCTGATCATGCAGTAAAAGCATTCTGCATAGCAGACCAAGTAGTCAGTTCAGGAATAAGGTGAAATGAACCCATAATTGCATTAAAATACAGTTTGCACTTGTTTGTTTAGCAATGTAGTGAATGAACAACAAAATGGATATTTTACATTCTTGGAGTAATTGTTCATTTTTATGCACAACAAACTTACTAACTGTGTCTCCACTGATTCATTTTAAGATTACAAAGTAACATTCTGAGTCAGAAAACTGCTAATCTACTTATGGATAAGCCTGTGAGCAGGGCAACCATCAGGCGGTATAGGGGATAATGTTGCACTGGCCCCCATCGCAATGGGTGCAAATCAAGTCAGGGTTGTAATATGTGAGGTGAACTACATTTTTCTAATTATACTGGGCTACAGAACCTCTGATGTCTTATCTACCCTTATCAATTAACAATTCATTCATGGTTAATACAGCAACAAAACATGGGATTGATGAAGGCCGGTAACCAAACTTACTCCCCTACTCTCCATATAAAAGAAGTTTCTCCAGGATCCCCGAGATAAAAAGTATGGTTGTAGTACCGGTATGTTCAAACTACTTGAGCCATTGGGTATGAGGAGGACATTAGCAGAGGGGTGGACAAGGATAACAGCATCGGTAAAAAGGTTGGTGAGATATAACAAAGGAAAGAAATTGGTGATACAGTGGAGAAGACCATGTAAGGTTTGGTGGGGCAATAATACAAACAAATGGGATAGAAGAATAAATGCAAAGACAAAGTGATAGATGTAAAATAAACAAAGTGCTAAAATTGGTATAACAGTGATACTTGCGGTACTACACACAAACGCAGCCCTCTGAAGCACTCTCCAGAATGCTCTCAAACAATGTACATATAAAAAAGCAGAATGGCGCAGGATGGTGGTACCTTAAATTGAAAATAAATAATAATAGTGCAATACTGTGGAACACCACAATAATAAATATGAATGGTGATAAATGCACTCACAAACCAACGTGTTTGATAATCATAAAATGCCGTGATTCCTTCACGAGTATTTAATGGATTCTGGAAGATAAAAACAGCAAAAAAAAAATGTGCAGGACCTGGTAGATGGTAAGTGCACTAATGGCCCCTGCTAAAAACAAACTCACAAGAAGTAAACGAACATATGCAGAAGAAGTCCAGGACCAAGAACGTAACCTGGATGAGGTAGGAGCAGAAAGCAGGATCAGGGTAGAAGAACCGCAGCCACCGGGGTCTCCGTCCCAACGCGTTTCGCCAGACCTCCAGTCGCGGCTTCCTCAGGAGAAGACCTCATCCAGGTTACGTTCTTGGTCCTGGACTTCTTCTGCATATGTTCGTTTACTTCTTGTGAGTTCGTTTTTTAGCAGGGGTCATTAGTGCACTTACCATCTACCAGGTCCTGCACATTTTTTTTGCTGTTTTTATCTTCCAGAATCCATTAAATACTCGTGAAGGAATCACGGCATTTTATGATTATCAAACACGTTGGTTTGTGAGTGCATTTATCACCGTTCATATTTATTATTGTGGTGTTCCACAGTATTGCACTAGAAGAATAAATGACAGGTGATGGGTTGGATAATGGCCATGGGCAAAAACATGATCTAATCGGAAGTGAGGAGAACCTGGACAGATGAAGATATAGAATTCATGTATTAAACTATTATAAGGACTCTTACTTTTCGACCATATTCTTGCCCTTGAGGATGTGATTAAGTTCTGCTGACGTCTGTGGTCCCTGCAGCTTTTGTCCGTTCAGCATTTCCTTCTCCAGCTGCTCTATGGACTGAAAGAAGAAGCATTGTGTCACTTCATTGACCATCTGAAACATGAAGTGATGCAAACATCTACCCACACAGGGTTTCCATTTTGATTCTACTACCAAAATTGATCTCAATATAAGTGAACATCTAAACGCAACCCTGTTTGGAGAATAATAACCACTGACAGATTGCATTCGCAGAACTTCTTCATGTGATGCACAGTGAAGAAGAGCGTGGTGGACCTGCAGGTAGCTATAGGATCTTCTGCCAAAGAGAGCTTCAAGGAATGGGGCCTTGGCAATGGAGCATGGATAAGCATAGAGGTCTATACATGGAAGCCAGTGTACATGGTAAGGTCTAGATCAGTGTTTCCCAACCCAGTCCTCAAGGCACACCTACCAGTCCAGGATTTAGGGATTACCTGGGTGTGTCTAAGGTGTTTTTACAAAGAAGAAAAAAAACACCTTAGACACAACTGGGTAATCCCTAAATCCTGGACTGGTAGGCGTGCCTTGAGGACTGGGTTGGGAAACACTTGTCTAGATCATCATTAAATAGATTATCATGAAGAATCAATCATTTTGACAATTAGAATTTATTTTGGAGTACTGCATCCCATAGAAGAAATGCTGAATTCATAAACAGTGCTGACATTTGTTCGGCCATTTGTCAGTAGTCCATTTGGGAGCATAAAGTGGGCAGTAACACAATGCAAAGGTGGTAATAATGCCAGGAAAGTAAAACAGGTTAAGTGTTAGGTGCTATCAATATAAAACATAAAAAGGTGTGGGATCGCTCTCAGCGAGAACGGGCAAAGGCTGAAATAGCCAGCCCTATAGGTTTGTTTTTGTCTCAATATAAAACATATTTATATTTTTTGCAGCTCACTTCTAGATGGGAAAGTATCTCTATTCCCAATTAGTTAGAAAAAAAAATCGACATTGAAATGGAGAGTTTCATATAAATAATGGCAGGAAACATCCACATTGCACAGGACAGGAACTCAAAAATGGGACTTTTGGCTATGCCAAAGAAAAAGTCCTCACTTGGAAATTTCTGGCCTGCGTCTCCATTTTTCTGGGACTGCTATCCGGATAAATGCTCTACATTGTTAGTCATTGAAAATCCCATGTGTTATGTTGGTGTTAGATTCCCCATTATGGTTGAGACCTATTTACTTATGGTTTTCATTCTGTCGACTTGCAAAGACCAAGGTCTTTAATTTTTGCAGTTTTAGTTTCTATAAAAAAATGATGTTAATCTCAAAACCAAAATATGGCATTATCTCCAATACCTCTACTGAGCACATAGTTGCAGCCATGTTACATTATTTGCACATTTGGCAAGGATTGTCCAACTTGCAGCTGACAAGCCAAATATACACCTCAAACACTTTGAAGTAGCACTGTGCGAGAACCCCATATTTTCACTAGTTCACACTCTGAACTTAATAGGACTTAGCCACAAGCTGAATTCATTTTTGTTTCTATTTTTTGGGGAGATTCCCAAGAAAGTGGATTAAAGAAAGAGAGAGAGTACAAGTTATAATGAATGGAGAGATTAGTGCAAGGTTTAGATACTGAAGCCTCATTAAGTATTATTTTGTTCAATAATTGTTTTTTATGTGTACATTAAAATGGCTTTGTATTTATAGTTTAGCTCTTATAATAATATGGGCCTTCCATATTTAAAAAACTGTTCTGCCCTAGACAAATGTCTGTGCTTTAGTACTTGAGGAACATGTTTGCTTTTTATGATGAACTTTGTGTAGAAAGAAAAGAGGGGGGGGAAAAGGATGAACATTTGCCTATCAAATTATTTTGTAAAGCTTCCTGAACTATTATCTTGACTTCTACCAGATAACAGAACATTATTTCACAATATTGTGACAGACACTGATATAGACAGACATCTCTGGAATAGACAAGGCCAAACATTACTTCACAGCAAGATTACTTCACAAAAATATTACTTAACAAAAAAAGCAAAGTTCACATGAAAGCACATAATACAACTTGTGGAATGTGTCTAAACTGCTGTCACTTTTATTATAGTTTATTTTGCCCAACTTTGTGGTGGGTTAATAACCAGCACAGTCTTAATACTAAATTGGGAAACATTGCAAATACTTTGTTGAACTTTAACCCTGACTTTATTTGGTTTCCTCACTTATAAATAAACTCTTACTTTTCCGGTCTTCGCAAAGGCTTCCCCGACTTTCCTGTTTCTGCCGCCATAACATGTGGTGATGAGGTCAGCTACACCGCAGCTCTCCAGAAAGGTGGCAGAGGATACTGGTCCAGCACAAAACAGCTTGGTAAAGGCGATCATTTCCATTAAACCCAGGCGAATAACGGCAGCTTTTGTGTTATCTCCAAAACCAAGCCCATCACAGAAGCCAGCTCCAACTGCAACGATGTTCTAAAAAAACAGTAGTAATATAAAAATATTACAGGACAGTGTAGGCATTTTATGTAGAAATACTTTAAGACTACAGATAAAGTAGTCTTTATCTGTAGATCCATCTTTGCTCTCTATAGCGCTATTAGGGGAAGACATGTTGTTTAGAATTTAGAAGGAAGACCCACATGATCCAGGATTATAAACAACAAGTCTGCTCCCTGTTTGTGCTATCTGAAGCAAAAAGAGCTCAACAGGTCCAAAGAGTGCCCCAATCCCTTGCCACAATGTATACCAAACCTCTTTCCGCAGTGTAACAGTATGCTACCACACAGGTCACCAAATAACATTCCATAGTGCAATAGAGTTCCCTGAAATCTATTCCAGTGTCAAAGAGTGTACCAAAGCCCTTTCCACAGTGCCACAGCATGCCCCAAAGCCCTTTCCACAGTGCCACAGCATGTGTCATAGAGTGTTATGTTGCACTCAGGCTCCACTGAGTTCTAGCTCTGGTACTCTTCAGCAATACAAATTTCTTCACCCAGGCATTATAATAACATTTATTTATATAGTACAACCAATGTTCATATCACTAGGTACAGAGCATAGACAGGGACTACATACTTTGTTAAGACATACAAGAATGATACAAGAGGTAGAGAGCCCTGCTTGCAAAGAGGTCAAAGCAAAGGTGGTAGCAGTAATAGTATTAGACATGGTTGGAGCCATGGGCGTCCCAGGGGGGGGCATCCCCCCCCCCCCCCCAGATTTAAAAAAAAAAAAGTGCCTCCCACCGTTGCCCATGACTGTCTCACACAAAAAAAGGAAGTGAAAAAAAAACTAATTGACACCAGATATGACGTTACATCATACCTGGTGGCTGTGCTTCCCTCCTCCATGCAGGAAGGGGGGGGGGGGGGGGATATAATGAGCATAACGCTAGCTTATTAAATGGCTTAATACTGGCATATTGAAAGGCAAAATCCTGGCATTTTGAGAGTCTAAATACTGGCATACTGAATGGCTAAATCCTGGCATATTGAGTGGCAAAATATTACTGGCATGTTGAATGGCAAAACACTGGCATATTGATTGGCTAAATCCTGGCATATTGAGTGGCTAAATCCTGGCATATTGAGTGGCTAAATCCTGGAAAATTGAGTGGCAAAATACTGGCATATTGAAAGGCAAAATTATACTGGCATGTTGAATGGCAAAATTATACTGGCATATTGAGTGGCAAAATACTGGCATATTGAGTGGCAAATTTATACTGGCATATTGAGTGGCAAACTTATACTGGCATATTGATTGGCTAAATCATAATGGCATATTAATTGGCTAAATAATACAGGCATATTAATTGGCTACATCATACTGGCATATTAATTGGCTACATCATACTGGCATATTTAATGGCAAATTGGCCGGGGCATATTAATGGCAAAATAATACTGGTATATTATTGGGAAAATTGGTTGTGGCTTATAAATGGCAAAATAATACGGGCATATTATTGGGCGAATTGTCTGTGGCTTATTAATGGCAAAAAAATACTGGCATACTATTGGGCAAAATAATACTGGCATATTATTGGGAAAATTAGCTGTGGCTTAATAAAATATCACAGGCATATTAATGGCAAAATAATACTGGCATACTAATGTGAAAATTGGCTGTGGCATTTTAATGGCAAAATAATCATTTAATACAGGGCTCGACAAATCACGGTGCCAGGTCACAATGGCGACTAGGAAATCAGACCTGGCACCCGGGTATCGTGTGCCCCGCATGGTGCCCTCGTCGCTGGGATCTTTTTTTTTTGCAAATTGACTGTTGCATATTTTAAAGGCAAAATGACTGTGGCATGTTAATTGGTACCTGACAGTGGCTTATTTTAATTGGCAAAGTGATGCTGTGCATCACCATTTATCACCCGTTTGCATGCTGCACACAATATTACTGGTATTTGAATGGCACAATATTCCTGGCATCTGAATTGCTCAATATTACTGGTATTTGAATGGCACAATATTCCTGGAATCTGAATGGCACAATATTACTGGTATTTGAATGGCACAATATTACTGGTATTTGAATGGCACAATATTACTGGTATCTGAATGGCACAATATTACTGGTATTTGAATGGCACAATATTCCTGGAATCTGAATGGCACAATATTACTGGTATTTGAATGGCACAATATTACTGGCATATGAATGGCACAGTAATACTGGCATCTGAATGGCACAATGGTATTGGCATCTGAATGGCACAATAATACTGGCATATTAATGAGCAAATTGGCTGTGGCTTATTCATGACAAAATGATACTGGCATATAATTGGGCAAATTGGCTGTTATAGAGAGAGAGAGAGAGATGTCTGTATGTATAGATATGTATTGTTTTAGAATTGTACAATTGTCACCTCGTGGGACTCCTGTGTGTTACATAATTAATGACAGACCCATGTCTGGCATAATTATGGGGCGCTTGTGTGTGGCATATTTATTGGGCCCCATGTGTGGCATAATTAAGGGACTCTTGTGTGGCATAATTATGGGGCACCTGTGTGTGTGTGTGGCATAATTAATTGGGCAGAGGTGAGTCATAAATAGTGGGGCTCTGGTGTGGCATTATTTATGGGGCTCTGGTGTGGCATAATTTATGGGGCTCTGGTGTGGCATAATTTATGGGGCTCCTGTATGTGGCATGGTTATGGGGCTCCTGTATGTGGCATAGTTATGGGGCTCCTGTGTGTGGCATAATTTATGGGGCTCCTGTGTATTTCATAGTTAATAGGCCATTTAACTGGCATTACTAAGGAATCTGTTTGACATTGTATTGGAGAAAATCCAGGGGGGTGACACCATGAGTTTCCGCACCGGGTGATACCAACCCTAGTGACGCCTCTGGCAAGGGTTAAAACAAGGTGCAATGTTCTTTTAAAGAGGTGATTTTGAATGGAGTTTTTGAAGTATGCAAAAGGGGGTAGAGCTGAATACTCTGTTGAAGGGAGTTCCAGAGAGAGGGGCAGCTCATGCAAAATCTTGCATGTGCAAAGTGGGAAGAGGTGATGAGGTTGGAGGGGAGCCTAAGTCCATTTGAGGAACCCAAAGGTCGTATTAGTTAACTAACCTGTAGATCTGTGATCTTAAATTAAACATATCTAGAATACAGATATCAACATTTTAGAAATATCTGCATAGTTTTTATAATTAATTCACTGAACGGTAAGTCATTTTTGAGTTGTTCTTTAACCTACTGGTTCTAGTGAATAATCAATATGTTTTGCAAAATTCAGTTCAAGCAAATAATCTGGTGATGCTTTTCTGCTTAGCTAATTATTGCTTCAAAATCACTTTGTAAACAGAGCATGGGACAGAAAGTACGATTTATCTGCAGCTTTCAGGACAATCAGATCTGTTTTCACAGGAACTCATCAAATCCATTTAACCCACAAAGCAAACCACAGACCTGAAGCTACACAATAGATACAGCAGTGTTTGAACAAGTGGGAAGTTCAGGATGTAAAACTCTAGCTGGATTGACTTAATAGCTGAACTCATAAGATGTAGCTGTTCTAACAATATTGGTTTTACTGTAGTATAACTGATATGTCTGTTCATACACATAATATATTTTAGATCCATGATCATTATTATGTTGCTATAGTGCTATGTATATGAAACTTTATATTATATTATAATCAAAATTAATATAATACTCCTTAATATAATACTCCCTACACAGTGGAGCTTGGAGAAGGGTCACATAACTCGAGAAAGCAGCCCACATGTGATCCTCGGCTTAGGGACTACAAAAACCTAGAGCTGCTTTATCTATAGTCCACATACAGGTGCCCCCCAGATGGTATTTAATCCTGAGGCAATTAAAATACGTTTTAATTAAGGCCAAGTCTATGGAAGCCAAAGCATGGCTGGTATTTTGAAGAAATGATGGCAACCGGAAGTCCGTAACACACACAAACAATTACGAAAACACTGGGGTACTAACGTACTGAGCACACAATTAATAAAGCAAGAGCAATATGCTGAACAGTTAATGTGGAGCGTTAGATTAACTTTATTAAAGTGACCAAATTTTGGTTTTATTCGCGGGAATTTGCAAAACAAAAAATGCATACTTCGGGGCTGCATTGGTTATAATGAACACTGGAGATGTCTAAATCTTACTACGGTAATTACATCTCCAATGTATGCAATTGTGTTGATATTTCCCAGAAAAAAAAGACAATATGGCTGCACTAGTATACATGTGTACATAAATTATAACAACTGCTAAATGGTCTGCTAGCATTATTTGTATTCTTTCATTAAAGAATTTTCTACACTTGATGCTGTCTTTCAGTTAAACATAAAAATGTTTTGCAGACAGTTGAAAGAAGCAGGGCCGATCCTGGGCAGGTGCACGAGTTGCTCCATGCCCAGGCAAAAGGGAGCAGAGGCGCTGTTTTAGGGAGCTCTCTCCCTAACAACACCTTGAGATGTGGATCTCATGTGAGCACCTTCGGTAACTAGGGTTGCCACCTGGCCGGTATTTTACCGGCAGGCTGGTAAAAAATTGGCATCAGGCCAATGTTAAGTCTATGGAGACAGTACCAAGGCCGGTATTTTTTTGAAGAAAAGGTGGCAACCCTATCGGTAACCGCATGCCGGGGAATCGGAGTGTCAGCTGACATCCGGCACACCGGTGTTCTGCCTCTGCAGGGATAAGAGGCAGACTCCGTCTGAACTGTCATCTTCCCTGCAAATAACGGTGGCTGTGTACGTGAGTGTGTGTGTGACTGTGGTTGTATTTCTGTATTTATGTGTGACTCTGTGTAAGTGTAACTGTGTGGCTGTTTATGTGTGTAAGTGTGGCTGTGTAAGTATGTGTGTAAATGTAGCTTTGTGTGTAAGTGTGAGTGTATGTTTATGTCGATCCAGCTCCTTGACAAGTCCTCTAGAGACAGTAGGTACACCTCTGAAAACGGGCTGCCCATGTGCTGCATTGCTGCCCCCAGAGCCGGCTCTGCAGCCCCTCAGACCTCAGTCAGTGCTTCCTGCTATTTCCGTGCACAGTGATGACTCACAGCATCGGAACATGACGCTCTGAGTCATCAATTTGCGCAGGGTGAGAGAGACAGACATGAGTTTGTTCTATTATCTTAGAAATGTGTTTTTTAAAGGAAGACTACCACTTACATAAGATGTAACTAGATTACCTGTGCATTTAAAACAGATATATAAGGCATTTGCCAAAAGTTTTTTTTGCATATAAAAGTAAAAATACAATTAGGTGTCTATCTCCTGAATCCATTTTGTGAATTTTAGCCATGATACAACATTCTCTAAAATCTTCCAGCAAGTGTCACTTTACAACTGTGGGAAGAGTCTGCATGATGATGTCATAAGATACACCCCTGCTTTCTTCCAACTCCTGTGCATCACTAGTGAGCAGGACTAGGTGGCTGTATACACCTTTTACTTGCCTTCCAAAACAAAATGTACATCTTGCTGGAAGAGAGTGGAGATTGACCTGACTAAACAGGATCATAAATTCGCCCCCTTGTAAAGTAATAGTTACATTACCCTCCCATTCAATGCAAGTCTGTGATCAAAATTCGGACTTACAGACTGCATTCTGTGTCCCCAGCCCCATAGTGAGATCCTAGCAATGTAAAGTCTCTGGGGGGTGGCACCCAAAAACACTATATATCACAAAATGGCGGCACCCAGTCACACTTGTTTAGTAAAATATTTAATAAAATAAAGTCGAATAACAAAAACAAAAGACATATCTGAAATCAGCAGTTTACAAACTTTTGAATGGGCTGTGTGGACATCTCCGTGGCATGGTCTGGCTACAGTCTACTACCTTGATAAAATGTAGACTACTAGAAAGGGTGTTAAAATGTATCTGAGAGAGTCATTTGCTGGAGATGCCTTCCTGAGATTGGGATAATGTACCACATATGGTGGAGTTGTGCTCTATTAATACTATTAAAGGAATATACAAATAAACTCCTCAAAAATTGTTTACATCTATTCGGAGCTATCACCCCAGACTTTCTTATTTAATATATATCTCCCTCCCCTGACACAAACCCAAAAAGGGGTGATGATCCACGTACTAATGGCTGTTATGATATGTATAGCTAGAAAAAAAAACAGGGCCCATCCACTGGATGGAATCTTATAATAAAATAGATTTTCAATATAGGATGGAACAGGTTCTTTTTTTAGATCAAAAGGGCTTCAGGAGAAATATAGGGAAATTTGGCTACCCTGGACACAATACCTAGAAACCTCCACATTGGATTTGACCTGTCTCGCACCCCCGGATCCCCTTGCCTGCTCAGTCTAAGAGACCAGTCCTTTTTTCCTTCCTTTGTTCTTTTCTCTTCCTTTTCTTATGACTTTTTATAAAAATTTCTATATTATATATAATATGTATATACCACACACATTTTTATGTATTTGTTGGCATTCTATTGCCCTACTATTTAAAAATGGAAATAGAGACAATAAAGTATAAAACAGAGACAATAAATTATAAAACAAAATGTATCCGAGAGACAAATGGTAATGAAGCAGGCAAAATGTACAGTAAGAGTGGGAGATAAGGCAGGGTCTTTGACATGTTAATTAGGAAGCCAGTAGCATCCCAAGAAGCCAGAGAAGACATTTACAAGTATGAATAACAACACTGTATGCCTCCCTCCTGCATGGTGTGGAAGTTTGATGATTCTGTATTGTCGCAACAGTCTGCAAGCCATGATTCAGAACTGTTTTGTGGGCTGTCATCTGTTGCTGGGGTTGATATGTTTTTGTGTTTCAGAGTAAATAGCTGCCTGCAGGAGACACTCTAGGCAGAAGAATGTTTTCTATGTGGTTAAATATTTGTGACATGGGTTGTTAGATTTGGATGTTAGTGTGCTTGCAGAATAGACTGTGAGGCAGATGCTTCAAAAGGGAGACAATAGCTCAGTTAAGAAAATGAACAACATGATGCTAATCAATCACTAAAAAGATGCAAGTATAAAGCCTCTTTTAATCCCCCTGTTTTGAATTTTTTTTTATTCTTCGCGACAATGGGTTTTAATATTTCTGCAGTGTTTGTGTTTAGCTGTAAAGTTTTTATCACCATTAAGAAGGTATTCTTTAAATACCATTATTGTCATCATATCATATAAATGTACTAAAATATGATGAAAATTATTTAAAACCTGCTATATAGATTCTAATATTTGTCTTTAGTTTAGAAATAGCCCTTGTTTTTTTAAAGTTATAGAGCAATAACCGAAAGTAGCTCCCTTTGTTTCCTAACTATTTTCTCTTTTGACCCCAATCCGAATCATCACATTTACACATCTGTAAACCTAAGTGCAACCCCAATCCTAACCTTTGATCTTGGGTTTGTTTCGATCTAGCGTTTGTATGGGCTTTTTCTTCCTTGCAACCCTATGGTTCTTATGGAGCTAAACCTGGGATGTGACTAAATATGTTCTGTCTGACCAGTGTACGACATGTAAGAATATGTTGGCAATTAAGCTAATAAATCAGTTACAGGTTTATGAAATGAACCAGAAACGGCAAGTAAAACTGTTTAAGAGAAACAGGTTTCTTCTTCTAGTAGGCCTCAACTAAAATTAGCCATAAGGTCAAGTGAGAGATAATTCAATACTATACAAACAAGTACAACTAGCACAAGGTATTTCTCACAAAGTATCAATTTCCAATTGTATTTTGCTTCAAAGGAAATATAAATTACCACTCACTATAAATAGAAATTATGACTTAATAGTACTAAGTTTTATATTTTCTATATGAACTTACAGTAAATATTTACTGTAAACATATTTCTGTGTTAGGTCAGGTTACTCACATAAAATGAATGGCATGTTTTAGTTAAACAAGCTAACAATGTTCAGACTGGGATGATAAAGTAATAGAAGTAGTAGTTATATAAATAACATGGTGAAATAACAAAATGTAACCTTCAGAAAAAAGCAGCAACAAAAACACGTGAGCTAGACTAAACTGGGATAAAACCCTGAGAAATGAATCTAGGAAAGGGGAGATAATATGTTATTGTGTTAATATTTCGCAAGATATTACATATTTGTACATTTTTTGTACACTGTCTGTTTTGATATCTACACATTGGTCTATGTGACATTTAACATGGGACTAGTTTTTCAAAATAAAAGTTACTTTAGTGTCAGTGTGCTCATTTAATTCCTGTTTTGTGTGTGCGCCTCCAACCCTTTATAGTTATGACTGTGCCTGTGAGGACGGGCCTGGGTTGTGGTACCATATTAGAAATGTAAACATTGTATTCTTTTTGTGTATGCTATCATTTACTCTCTTCATGACATGCTTCCACACCGAAGACCAAGGAGTTTGGCTTTGTCATGTGATACATATGATCGTTGTGATTGGTTATCACAGCAATCCTAAGCCCCCGAAGTGGAACCAGCAGGATTCTGGAGGACTCACTCATTTGAGGCAAAATCCTGTTTGGGGAGTTGGAACCCACTGGTCATTTAGATCAGACATACATACATGTCTGATTGGTTCACAAGGAACATTTTTTTTACAGATTATATAGATATAAACACACAATCATTTGCAGGAAGGAGTTATGGTAGGAGCAATTTCTGGGAGAAACCCGACAAAAGGTAAGTATTTATCATAATATAATTACACTAGCAGATTTACAAACGCGTGGTTATTACTTTTTTTCCTGTCAGTTAGAACCTGCATTTTTTATTTATTTGTTTCCCCTCCAGTAATATGTTCTTCCAACCTCACACATGTGCATTGACAGTAGCACACTTCTTTTTCTCTGGTGTCTTGAGGTGATGGCCCCAGTGTCCTAAATTTGGACTGTCCGAACTAAGAGAGACTGAACTAATCTTGGAAGCTTACACTCAAATTCTACATACATTTTAACACATTGACTCTATTAGTTTCTTCATTTCATATCCAGACAACATACAGAGATATTTTACTATTGTTTTTCATTTTTGGGTTAATAAAATAACTATTCCTGATTCCCCTCAGATCAAGTAACTAGACGCTTGTGATCACAAATCTGTCAAAAAGAATGAAATCACCTAGTACATTAGGTCTCAGCAGCAAATGGCTGCAGTGTAAGGTATAAATGACATATACAAACCAGTACCATCCAGCAACCACAAATAAACAGAATAACATGATTAATGCTTAATAAACTGCACGGGCCTAGCAACATGAAAAGGAACACAGCAAGATCACAAAATGAAAATACTGGCTAAACATTAACTACATATCAAATCATTTCAGAGCCAACAGGAACAATCCACATAACAAACCTGGAGCCAAAGTCAACACATCTAATTTACACATTGTAGGTTTGCTTTTGAATCCTCATTAGCATTTGTTTCTAGCACCCCTGCTGCTGTAGACTACATCTACCATCAGCTTTTTTTTTTTTTGTTGCTGGCTGAGCATCATAGGAGTTTTAGCCCATTGCAGTGGAAGCCTTAGAGCTTAGACTTGACTAAGCACAGAAGACTGGAGTGGAATACAAGAATCAAGTGGTTAACTGACTTTATGTATCAAGTGCCAGACCTGGCCTGTCCTTGGCTATAACTCAGCAAGCACTGTATTGTGGGAACAAAAGTCATGTGTAGCAGACACTGGCCAAAACTGCAACAAAAGCAAATTGAGTAACTTGAGAAGTTAAACCACACATGGTAAGCAAGACTGAGCTGGTCAGTTTGGGATGCCATGGTGGAGTTTATTTAACCCTGCACTGCTCAACACTGCTATGGTACTGATAAGATGGTTCCACACCCAGATGGAGGGGAAAATATCAGGTCAAACTGATATGTTAGTCACTGATTTTAACTGAGACAGTGAATTCATTTCTCTGTGTAATCTTACAAATTAATCTTTTTACAAACACAGGATTACTGCAATTTACATCTTTCAAACAGATCTTTCATGGTTCTGACATGCATCAATTAATTTTATGGCCCCTTTATACTGAGGGTGGATTGATCATATTTTGCCTATTTTTGCTAAACCTGTGAACTGTGCTTTGTAAGTAAGAAATTATGTTTTAGTCTTATTAATGCCTGAGTAAGGGACCTAGACTTGGTCTTAAAAGTATACAATCAAACTCTCAGTTGGCCAATAAATAGTCTCATATTAACCCTACTTGTTTCCTGTAACTTATCATCTTTTGGTTACATCATTAAAACCAATATTTAATTTAATATGTATTTTGTACATATTAAAACAAACAAAAAAATATATAAAAAAGATTTCCCCATTAAGGGGTGGGCACCTATAAAAAAACATTGTACAGAATAACACTGAATGTAATTATGATTGCGTACATGAATTCAGAAGAATAATTCATGCGCATGCTTGTGGCTAGATTACTCCTCCTAGCGATCTACTTTCACAGTCATGCATGAAACAAACAGAATGAGAGCTGCAAATAATTAGCAACAGTGGAAAAGTACTACTTTAATATGGTACATCACAGAAAGGCCTGCAAGATCAAAACATCTTACAAGCAAAAACACACACACACACAAATGACACACAATAATATATAAAAACACAATAGAATAAGTAACCCAATCCTGCAGAATTAAAATGACATTCATGAAATTCAAATTCTATATATCTCCAAATATAGACTGAATAGTTGAATAGGATAATAAAATGCAACACTGTATTCGGTGATAAAAAGACAGCTATGGGATATATATTCGCTTGTGTTAGGGACTAGGAATTATTGATTTTGTGAAACTAGTAGTTAACTCACATCATTAAATTATAAATTATTTAGAAAATCCCCTCATTATGTAAATATATATCCTACCTTTAGAGCGCCACACAACTCCACAGTGTCCGACTCTTCCACCACAGTGATTCGGAAATTTGGTGTCTGGAATAATTCCTTCAGGATTTTCCCTTGCTCTTTGTTTTTGCAGCCTATAAAAAGGAGGCCATGCAATAATGTCAGTAGCAATGTACACACAGCCAGCTCTCTGTTGTACGTTATTCTGTGACATATTCTAGCACTTACCAATTGTAGTCTCACAGAATTTCCCATCAGCCACTTCATTGGCAATGTTTGCTCCCATCAGGACATTCATCTGGATTCCCAGTTTTTCCCGAATAATATCGGATATGAGACGCAGTCCATCAGGTCCTTCATCAACTCCCTGGAAAGCACAGAGGTAACAGGTTGCTGTAGTTGTGATGACAAAATGCCACTATTGCACTCTGCTAACTAAACAGTGATGGCACAAAATGTACTCTATGTCACATTCTGGGGGAAAGTTTGAAAAGTGTAGCAATCACCATGGAAACCAATGGAATATTCCTGCTGATTAGACCACATTTAGAACTTTTCCCTAGAATTGAGTTTTAGAAATACCCCCCATTGTATCCTGGACTTTCCTCTGTTTGGGAGAACGATATGCAATCTATACCATATGGACAAACGTATTGTGACACACCACTTAGTTATTCAAACTTAGATGTTTCAATCAGACCCTTTGCACAGGTGTATGAAATCACGCACCTAGCCATGCAGTCTGTTACAAAGATTTGTGAAAAAATGGGTGGTTTTGAAGAGCTCAGTTAAAGCGTGGTACTGTGATGTGATGCCACCTTTGCTGCAATAAGTCCCTTTGTGAAATGTCATCCCTGCTGGATATTCCACAGTCAACTGTAAATGGTATTATTGGAAAGTGGAAGCTTTCAGGAACAGCAGCAACTCAGCTATGTAGCGGAAGACCAAGTCACAGAGCAGGGACACCGAGTGCTGAGGTGTATGGTGCATAGAAGTTGCTGGTTCTATAGCTGTAGAGTTCCAAACTTCTACTGGCAGTAATATCAGCACAAAAACTGTGCGGCGAGAGCTTCATGGAATGGATTTTCAATGGCAGAGCAGCTGCATGCAAACCTCATTTCACCAAGTACAATGCCAAGCGTGGTTTGAGTGGTGTAAAGCATGCCAACACTGGACTTTGGAGTAGAGGAAACATGTTCTGTGGTGTCTTCACTATTTAGCAGCCTAATGGGAAAGTCTGAGTTTGGCAGATGCCTGGAGAACGTAACCTGCCTGACTGCATTGTGCCAACTGTATTGTTTGGTGGAGGAGGGATAATGTATGTGCTGTGTTTCAGGGGTTGGGCTAGGCCTCTTACTTCTAGTGAAGAGAAATCTTGATGGTTCAGCATATCAAGACATTGTGAACAATGCTATGTGTCCACCTTTGTGGAACAGTTTGGGGAAGGCCCTTTTCTATTCCAGCATGACTGTGCCCTAGAGCTAAAAGCAAGCTCTTTAAAGACAAGGTTGAGTTTGGTGAGGAATAACTTTTTACAGATACACAACAAAATCTTGTGGAGAGCCTTCCCAGAAGGGTGGAAGCTGTTTGCAAAGAGGGGACCTAATACATATCAATGTCAGGTGTGCTAATATCTTTGACTTGTAGACAACTTGTGGTCAATAGACCAAGGTGATCAAAAATAAAAATGTTGAATCATTTTTAACATTTTGTGACCAGCCAGGCATATGAGCATTTCAAGAATGCAACAGTTCTTACATATTTTAAATTAAATGAAAACAAAGAGGTGATGGGTCAAAAACACTACAGTAGGGGGCAGCATCACTTAACGATAATAGTATCTGCAACAGATGTGAACTGTAAATAATGTCAGGAACTTGTATAGGTGGGTGCAAAATGACATCACTGGACTGTCAACATCCAGTGTCCAGTGATGTCATCAGGCATGTGGACACACAGTATATGGCACACTGACAAAATACATTTACCAGAAATACATCCATACACTGCAAATCAAACTTTTTGGCTTTTTCTGAAAGTGTAGCACATACACGGAGAATTGATTTATTATTTCCAGATGATAACTTTGGGGACTATTTGCTAAAAAGTGCATCTGCGGTGAACTGACAACTGCTGTGACAGAAATCAGGCATTAATAATAGAATTGGGAAGAATGTTTCCAACTCATCTATTAATACCTGATTTATGCAGTTCACTTGTCAGCTCATGGATTAATAAATGGATCCAAATGCCAAGCAGGGTATTTTAAAAAGCACAAAGTAATGGTTCAAAGTAAATAAATATATATATATTATTATTTTTTTAAACTGCTGTGTCGGTATCTAGTGCCTTTTTTTTACCATTTAAATATATATATGATGCTCCACACTTTCTACACAGAAAAAAATTTAGTACCTCAGAATCCGAAACATATGGGGGGCAGGTTGCATATATTTTATAGATTTAATTATTGTATATGCTGCTCGGTGCAGATGACATGATCAAGATTTGAAATGACCTTGATAAGAGATAATCCGAATGCTCCTTTCTTCACAGTAGTCTTGAGCTGCTCACACAGTTTTCCAATAAACTGATGAGGAACAACAAAGACCAGGATATCCGCTCCTGCTGAAGCTTCAAGCAAATCAGGGACAGCAACCTGTAAAAAGGAATATATGGAGATTAGATTTGCGCATGCTGAAGACTTTTGCGCATATTCTGTGAAAAATAATTCTTTTTTTTGCATGTGAAAATTACACCAGCTTTTAGCGAGTGCTAATAAAAAAGGCAGAAAAAATATTTGCAAACTTGCCTGTTTTTATTTGCAGTTTGATCGGATTTATTATTTGATTGTTAATTTTTTAGTACATTGCAAAAGGAGCAAAACGCAAAAATAGTTTTGCACATAAAATATATTAACGTTATTTTAATACATGCCCCTCTAAGTGGGCGAAGGCAGTGCTGAGTTCAGTGCTGAGTTCAGTTGAAGAGGTCACAACGTATGAGAAGCTGGTGTGAGCGCTTTGAGAAACAATACAGAGAGGTGTAGGTATGGAGTAAAAAAGAAGGGGGATTTAATTGCTAAAAAACAGATGAAGTACAACAAAATAAAATAAGCAAAAGATTGAACAATGGTACATTTAGCTCTGTATTTTGTGCCTAAAGCGGCACTTGCCTTGTCTGCCTGGTGGGGCGGGTCTATTGGCTGAATTAATAAAAAAAAAAAAAAAAGAGATTAAAGAAATTTGCACAACAGATTACAAGAATACATCAAGTGCACTGAGGGGTATTACACAGTGTGTGGCACATTGAGTTTCCCATTATAAAATCTTATACCGTTGGTACCTTACTCCCTCCAGATTACACAAATTTAATTCATCACATACAAATACATGTTGGAGGGGGAGTGGAGAAAGGGGATCTTTGTGTCACATGCTGTGGTCATGCCCTAAAGTTAGACCTTATTGGAATTTCGATACATAAATTAATTAAAACTGTTGATAATTCAATTGATAATTTAACACCAGAGCTTTGTCTCTTCAATCAAATTCCCATAAATGTATCAAATTATAATAGGCCATATTCTAATTTCTGCAATGACAATTACCATATGTTTTCCTCCTCCAAAAACTAGGTGCGTCTTATGGTCAAGTGCGTCTTATGGAGCGAAAAATACGGTATCACCCGACATGGGAAAGATATTAAATCACCTCACATAAATGAGGTCATACAATACATATTTGAAAATAGACGTTGGGAACTAGCTTTCCGCTTACCAACACTAAAAACTGAAATTTTTAAACGAGACTGGCTTTTATGGAAAGAAAACATCAGAATCAGTTCTAATCTTATTTCGTAGTTCGTGCCTTACCGGATGATGATTGCTAATATGTTGTATATATTTGATTGTATATAATAATATAGTATATATAAACTGATAAGTTGTTACCTGTATCCCACTGGATGTTTGTACTTATAGTGTTTATCCCCTGTTTTATTATTATTTTATATATTTTCTGCATTAATTAATATTATTATTGTATCTTATTGTATAAATGTTTACATTGTTATTTGAAAAATCTTCAATAAAAATATTTGAAAACGATTACAAGAACACACACCAAGAGATGAGATGAGATCTGACGTGTAGGAACAGTGTTATATTGCTGATACTAAAACCAAAGTATTAATCAAGTTTACACACTTAATGTAATCCAAATACAATACTAGACAATGGCTTAACATCATTAAAGTCATGATTTAAAGGTACTCTGTTATAAAACATTGCTCATACTGGGAAATCAGAGAATAAAAAGTGATCTATACATTGTGTTAGCAGAATTGCAAGCAAATGCATAACATAAGAGGATCATAAGAGGATCATAGGAATAAAATAAGGCTTGATGTGTAAATTACACAGGGCCGTCTTTAACGCGGGGCAAACGGGGCAGCTGCCCTGGGCCCAGTTACTCCTGGGGGGCCCCAAGGCAGCTGTCCCGTGTGCCCCCAGCCCCTGCTGCCGCGTTCACAGTGCATTGCGCTTGTGAACGCTTTTTTCCGGCAGGCCGCATCCGATGGATGCGACGGCCGAAAAAAAAAAAAAAAAAAACTGACGCCGGATGTGACGTTGCGTCACATCCGGTGTCTGTTTCCCTCCTCCGTGCAAGAGGGAAGACTGCACGGAGGAGACATCCGGCGGGGGACACGGAGCAGCTTCATGTAAGTACGGGGGGGGGGGGGGGGGGGCTGGCTAGCACAATATTCCTGGTATCTGACTGGCACTATATTACTGGGCATCTGATTGGCACAATATTACTGGGCATCTGATTGGCACTATATTACTGGGCATCTGATTGGCACGATAATACTGGACATCTGATTGGCACTATATTACTGGGTATCTGATTGGCACTATATTACTGGGCATCTGATTGGCACTATATTACTGGGTATCTGACTGGCACAATATTACTTGGCATCTGAGAGGCATAATATTACTGGGCATCTGATTGGCACTATATTACTGGGTATCTGATTGGCACTATATTACTGGGTATCTGACTGGCACAATATTACTTGGCATCTGAGAGGCATAATATTACTGGGTATCTGATTGGCACTATATTACTGGGTATCTGACTGGCACAATATTACTTGGCATCTGAGAGGCATAATATTACTGGGCATCTGATTGGCACTATATTACTGGGTATCTGATTGGCACTATATTACTGGGCATCTGATTGGCACTATATTACTGGGTATCTGATTGGCACTATATTACTTGGCATCTGATTGGCACTATATTACTGGGCATCTGATTGGCACTATATTACTGGGCATCTGGCTGGCACTATATTACTGGGCATCTGATTGGCACTATAATACTGGGCATCTGACTGGCACTATAATACTGGGCATCTGACTGGCACTATATTACTGGGCATCTGGCTGGCACAATAATACTGGGCATCTGACTGGCACAATAATACTGGGCTCTGACTGGCACAATATTACAGGCATCTGACTGGCATAATATTACAGGGATCTGAGTGGCACAATATTACAGGCATCTGACTGGCACAATATTCCTGGCCTCTGACTGCACACTATTACAGGCATCTGACTGGCACAATATTACAGGCATCTGACTGGCATTATATTACAGGCATCTGGCTGGCACTATATTACTGGGCATCTGGCTGGCACAATATTACTGGGCATCTGGCTGGCACTATATTACTGGGCATCTGGCTGGCACTATATTACTGGGCATCTGGCTGGCACAATATTACTGGGCTCTAACTGGCACAATATTACAGGCATCTGACTGGCATAATATTACAGGCATCTGACTGGCACAATATTACAGGCATCTGACTGGCACAATATTCCTGGCCTCTGACTGGCACACTATTACAAGCATCTGACTGGCATAATATTACAGGCATCTGACTGGCACAATATTACAGGCATCTGACTGGCACAATATTCCTGGCCTCTGACTGCACACTATTACAGGCATCTGACTGGCATAATATTACAGGCATCTGACTGGCACCATATTCCTGGGCTCTGACAGGCACAATATTCCTGGTATCTGACTGGCACAATATTATTGGTATCTGACTGGCACAATATTACTGGGCTCTGACTGGCACAATATTGCAGGCATCTGACTGGCACAATATTGCAGGCATCTGACTGGCACAATATTACTAGGCTCTGACTGGCACAATATTACTGGCATCCGAAAGTTACAATATTACTGGCATCTGAATGGCACAACAATTATGGCATATGTGTGTGTGTGTGTGTGTGTGTGGGGGGGGGGGGGGTAACACTGCGATGGATGGCGGGATTGCATGCAGGGGAGAGGGCAGGGTCCAGGGGGCCCAAGCAAATGCTTGCCCAGGGTCCAATCACTATTAAAGACGGCCCTGAAATTACACATTTCCCATTGAAAATCAGTTCATTTGCATATCAAAACTCAGGTGATGTCATAAACAAGAGACACAACAGACAGGCTTAAAACACGTGCCTCTTATTTAATGCATATGCTTGCAATTTTTCAAACACAATATATAGATTATTTTTCATAATCTTATTCACGGAATGAGCAGTGTTTTGGTTGATGGAGTCACTTTAAGGATGTGTGTGAGCCAGATTTTGTTTTTAAGATACTTTGTACCACCGAGTGTCATCTTTTCTCATCACTGAACTAGGAGCAATCTCTTTTAGTTCCACCACTTATCCTAATATATTAGCGATCTTGCTCTGTAAACGACACACAATGAAGCTCTCGGAGGTAAATCACTTTAGTGGGCAAAGGGTCATTTTGCATTCGTCAGTAATCAAATCTCCTTGTTGGTTTTGATAATCTCTCAGGCTTCCCTTGAAAACCAAATATTGGGCCTCAACAAGACCTTGCGTGGAGACAAAAAGATGACTCAGCTGCACAGAGATTATGTAACCCACTAAAAAATGTTGTCTGTCTCAGACTGTTAGACATGCGAGGTCTAAAAAAATCTCAGCATGAAAGAAAAAAAAGAATTGCATCTCTTGGAAATGTCATTGTTTGTTGATCTAGCAAAATAATGGTAAACATTTGGCAGTCCAGATAATAGAGGATAAAGTTCCCAAGGTGCATAGCAGGTTAGATGGCTGACCCTCCAGCTGATGATGGACTACATCTCCCATAATGCTCTTTCAGCTAACGGGGGAGTATGGGAAATGTAACATCTGGAGGTCTGCAGGTTCTCCACCAGTGATGTAAACCATAGTCCATTGCAGCAGAGTTCCAAAGGTCAGGTATTAAAGGTGTAGCACTATTTGACAAATTAAACGCTGCTCACTTACCACATTGGCTGGGAGCTTGTGACCCGGAAGATACTTAACATTCTCATGTTCTGTATTAATGATTTCTGTCAATTTCTTCCCTCCGATTAACTCCTCAAATACCCACATCTTCACCACATTGTCAAACTGAGGTAGCTTTGCCGCATTATCACCCACAATCTTTGCAATTGCCGACCCCCTGAGGAGACAAAGGACAGTGTTGGCCCAAAGACATGCAAGGTGAAGTCATAACTGTGTCCAGAATTGGTCTAGGTGAAGATGTAAAGATTAACAGCAATGAGCTCACAAGGGTTGACTCAATATCCCCTGATCTGGCCCAAATTGGACTCAAAGCTGAATTGCAAAGTTCGGTCTACCTAATATGGCCGATTTCAGCACAAAATGAACAATTGCTGCCTATTGTGGGACGGCTTTAGGACACTTTTGGTTGAGGGGGTTGGATAGCGAAATCCTAAAGCACTGACAACCCCCCAAGTTAACCGAAATGGGCAGAAATTGCAGAATTTCAAACAGTTCAATTATCCAGATTTTAGCTGGAGAACTTAAAATTGTAGAAGAATTAAAGTAAACATATTTAAAACATAAAAGTACTTCTATAAAAATAAATTAATGTTATATAATATAATAGTATACTATACTCACATTAATATGATCATTTTTAAATTGAATTAAATTTTTTTTTTTATTTGATGTTCATTTACTTTATTTCTATGTATTTGATGTATAATTTTGTTTCTGATTTTTACTTTTATTTAATTTCAGACCGACTTTGGCTATTTTCGCATTAGCAATGTCCTCCTGTTGACTTCTTTGGGAGGACTTTGTTGATTCCCTTCCGAAACGGCCCCTAAATCAGGGTCTAGGACTCTTCTTCGCTGCATCTTCATCACTGTCAGTTCAGAGCGGCAGTTAGAATGCTGAACTGTCAGCAATGAAGTATAACGCGGCCGTTTCACCGCGGCTGCAGCAATGTAAGAGCTGACAGTTCAGCGCTAAACTGTCAGCTCTTACAAATCTCAAAGTAAAATTAAAACAACCCCCCCTAATAAATGATTCCCCCCCAATAGTAACACTAAACACTAAACCCCAATACTAACACTAAAATTAACCCCAATACTAAAATTAACCCCTTAAACCCTAATACTAACCCCCAACCACTAATACTAACCCCCGAACCCTAATACTAAAATTAACCCCCTAAACCCTAATACTAACCCTAATACTAACCCCCGACCCCTAATACTAAAATTAACCCCTAAACCCTAATACTAACCCCCGACCCCTAATAGTAAAATTAACCCCTAACACTAAACACTAACCCCCAATAATAAAACTAAAATGAACCCCCTAAACCCTAATTCTAACCAAACTAAAATCGGTAAAATACTTACCTTTAGCGATGAAATGTCCCGCAATGAAATCTCCAGCGACGATCTGTCTTGTGCTGTAGAGTCGGCGGTAAAGCAGCTGTGCGGAAGCAGCCGCGATGAAGAGTCCCATCCCCCCTAAATCAGTCCTTCTCATAAAAATCTATAGGGAGGACCAAGGACACTATTTCAGCAACCAAACTTTTTGGGGCATTTTCATGCTGATTCAAGATCACTTTGGGGGCTAATTGGATCACCAAAGTGATGCAATTGGGCCTGAAACATGGAGCTCTGGTTTTCTCAAAGAAAAGTCGACACTACAATGGACAAAATGTACTTAAAGTTCTTCCAGATCTGCACTTCTACATAGTGCAGTCCATATCTAACCTTGGTTATAATGTACAAAAAAAATACCAAATATAATCTTCTGATTATTAAACTTTTTTTTATGCTAAGAAATAAGGTTTATGTTATTATAATTTATAATATAACAAACTTATTTTTGAGCTAATTTTTACATTCCATGTATGCTAGGAAGTATTGGGAAAATCTGCTTATAAGGCGTGAAAAGATTTTGAAAATTCTTGAGACAGCAAAATTCCAGTAGCCATGACTGCATATAATGTCACTGTTCTTACTCGGTATCTTGAAGGATTTTAATTTTTAGAATATTTACTAATAAAATGCTACCTTAGCACTAGAACATGTCTTAATATTAACTCGAAGTGTCAAATGACCATTTCACTCCAAAGAGAAATGTTCTTACAACTAGTAATGCAATCGTGATTGTATGTTAATTTAATAATTTAAATACGTCTGGCATTGTTACTGAGTAGTAATAATAATAATCAGGAATAACAGATGCAACAGACTCAAAACCAGCTTTAACATTGTAATATTGTGCTGTGCCATAATATGCTCTCTGGACCCAGAAATACTCCTGATAAATAGGAATAGTGTGGATATTTTCCTTTATCTGATCTGTTATATGAATAAAAATTAATGTCTCAAAGGGTTAAAAAGAAACCTCTGTAAGTTCATTCATATACTGTATATCTATATAACAATGAACAAAAAGCCAGAGTATGTTTCTTTTATTGCTAGGGCTATCAGTCTAACCAAGCACTGCCGCTCTGCAGAAGATGTATTAACCTCTACACTTCCTTTATAATCCTCTCCTAACACCTAAATACCAACAGCATCACTCACAGCGTCTAAATCTATATTTAGCCGAGGTTAATGTGCTGCCATTGCTGAGGTCTGGCTGGGTGCTGTGTGCTAGCAGGTGCCTGGCAGTTATTAAGATGGAGCTGCTCTTAGTTCTGTGGAATAAGTTTGTTAACTTCAAGATAGGTAAGAAAATGTGGACAAAAACAGGAGGCCATGACTTCAGGATGTTACTATTTAAAAGTTGTCAACAGTCAAATTTTTTGGGTCCTGTCTAGGCAAAATAGAATCTGTCCTGGCATTAAAGGTACAGTATAGTCACCTATATAACTTTGGCGCTACTTATAGGCACCAAAACGTGAACTAGACTGTCACTTTCATTTTTCTCTCTCTATTGTATCTAAAATTTAATAAATACTTACCTATGCAAGTCCTCCTCCAAGTGGCAGTCCTCGCAATAGCAACGGTGCTACCGCACCGCTCTTACACAAGCGCAGTTGACAAATTTCCCAGCTACCCCTGCTCTATCTTTCCTCTCTGTAGCAGGAACACTGAGCTGACCGTTGCTTTCCCCAACCTCATCTAACCCAAATTCCCCCCTCCCCAGCCCCTCAGTATTATCCCCCGCGAGATGCCACCGCAGCTGAGCAGGTAGGGAAAGTTTAAAAGAAAAAAATGTTGCTGTCTGTGTGAGTAGAGTGACTGATATGTGTGATGTGAGTGGGGTGACTGATGTGTGTAAGTGATGTGTGTGATGTGAGTGGAGTAACTTATGTGTGTGTGATGTGGACAGTGATGTGTGTGAGTGGGGAGTGTGTGGTATTTGTAATGGGCACTGTACTGCCAAGTTGGCATTTATAGGGGGACTGCAAAAAGCCTTGAAAATACTTTAATATGCATTAAAATTTGGAGGAGGCATTTTGGGCACTAGACATTCCCATTAAAACTGCCTGTGCACAGTGCATTGCATATATCAATTTCAAACATGAAAAGGTGTAAAAGAACCTACTTACTTTTTGCAGTGAGAAACAGCGGCTTGTATTGATTCTGAGATTGTATGACGTGTATGGAGTAAGAGTGAGCAGGCTATTCAGACAGAGCATGGTGCTTTTTAGAATAGTGGTTGTGCCCTAAGTAAGCTATGTAGAGAGTGTGCGCCTGGAGGCAATTGTTAAAAGCGCTAAACTGGCTGATGTAGTTGTGTTTGCTACATCAGCCAGTTTATCTCTGTTAATTCATGTTATAGTCGGGCTGTTGGACAAGACCGAATAGTGTATTATACAGAGCCAATTTAAAAAATAAATAAAATGTAGGTACAGCACTAGAATAAAATCACTGCAGTGAATGAGTGAAATGACGGACGATTCGACCAACCGGTTCGGTAGAACAATGTATAAATTCACAATCTACTTACTGAATCAGCATCAAAACCTAAAAAAAAAAAAATTACATCGTTCCAGACCAATACAAAAAGACAAAAACACATTAAACATGGACAGCACTTTCAAAATAATACAACATTGACTGTGCTGTACTGCGTGAACTGCTCCGACAAATGCAAGTGGAAAATATAGAACTTTTATTTTTCTTTTGTATACTTAAAAAAAAAAATATATATATATAAAACATCATAACGACATCCAGATATGCATATCATACAAATTTAGTAAAAGGAATATTTCCACCCTAACATATTTAAAAGTAAACATTTAAGGTTTTAATGGGGCAATAATAATTACTACTCAGTATATTAAAAGATAAATGAAGAGAAATACAGTGGCTCCAGAGTGATAAACCAATTTAAAAAAAATAACCGCGACACGGAATGACAAAACTGAGGTGCATGAAAAGTAATGCGTTTCGGATAGTATAAATATTTATATATATTTTCCCTTGCATTTGGTGTCCAGGCGTCCATGCAGCACAACCCAGTGAATGTTGTTTGATTCTGAAAGCTCTATCCATGTTTGATGTATTGTAGAGTATCAGGCTTACCAAAATGGGCCTGTGGTGCAGAAGCATAAGCTACATCCCCACAGTCTATGTGCGGCATTTACATTTGCTGCACAATTTCTTTTCTCACAGGGGGATCTAATTAAGATTTCAGTCATTCCTTGGTTACAGCTTGGCTAATATTGTATCAATATGGAGACCAAAAGACAGACTGGGACATAGTCACATTCCAAAGTTTTTGTACGAATTGACCTGGATCAGGTAACATTTTATTTGCATGTCATATAATATATATATATATATTTGTACATATAATTTATACGTACAGTACAGGATCCTTTATTGTTTATGGCTGCATTAAATGCAGTTGCAGCAGCACAAATATTAGATTACAGATATAGATCTACACTTTTTTTTTTTTATATATATTTTTTTATCTTAATTATAATGTAGAACATCACAATCTAGCTCTTAAACGTATGCATGTTTGTCAGTGTGATGCAGAATAATGCTGTATTTGAGGTAGTTCTCCTTTAAACTGGAAACCAGATATCAGTGTCAAAGATGAGGCCACAGTCTACAGTAATGATATTCTGCTGGACACCTCCTGATGGATTCCCATGTGACCTTTGTTACCACTCTAACTCAACTTCCCTGGTTTGACATATTACATATATTGTTAAGGGGTTAATACACATTTAATTCTACGTGTCAAAAAAATATTATGTTATCAATATATTTAACAACTGTTACAGATGAGGACATGGATGACCACCTATTCTGGATATACACACTAACATTACAAAACAAACAAAAAAAAAAGCAGAAGCAGTAATATTAAGCCTGTTGATCAGGATAAAATGAAAAGTAACAGAGCTTTTGGCCATGATAATGTTTAATTATTATTAGCATACTTCCTAGAAATGACATTTGCCAACAGACTGTTACTGTGTTTTGCTCTGTAAGATGCATTGCAACAAATATGTGTAAGACATACAGTTGTATAGACTGGCTAAAGCTATTAACACCCCTTTTCCAAAATGTTTCATAGCAGTTGGACTAGTTTCCCAAATTCAAAACTGCTTAGTCAAATCCACAGCAAGTATTCTTCAGTCATAGGCAAAAACAAGTAATACAAAGTTCACTGGGAGAAGTTTACTAGTGATAAGAACAGGATAGCAGATTGCAGACTAAAGGGCTAATACAGGGATTGGCTGTCCCGGGATTTGTAGCTGCTGTGCAGTATTCACTTAGTGAGGCTGGCTATCATCAGTTGTAGCCAGAATAGTTTAGATCCAGAGGTGATCTATCGCAGTAGTGGTTCACCCAATGCCAATTATACAGATAAGCTAATAAATGAGCACCGAGGAGGAGGCTGAAGAGTTAAAATATTTGCGTTTGTAGAAAAAAAATTCTAAATACATAGGGATCACCTAAATCCAGTCTGTTGCTGGCTGAGTATCATGGGAAATGTAATAAACAAACAGTATATAATAATTACAGACTATGCAGATGGAACGCAAGGGTACCCCAACTGAGTGCGTGCCAAGAGTTAATAAATATTAGCAGCACACAAATAGGGGCATGCAGATATTATATCCAGCACAACCTTTTAAAAGTAGAGTATTCAGAATTAACATTCGACTGGTTCCCATGATATCTGGACAATTGTAGAGCCAAACTGTTCTTTATACATAGACCCTGAGGTCCCAGAGGCATATATGCAGGTTTAACATAGTAGTAATCCAATGAAGTATATTTCATTCAGTATGAAAAGGATTTGTGGGGAATCACAGCTCAGCATGTATATTAATGGGCACTGTAGGCGGATTATGCTCTGATGAATGAACAATAAACAAAAGGGCATTTCTCTCATGTTTCCCGATAATGTGCCATAGGCAACCAAATGGTTAATATCCGAGTGTTACTCTCCGAAGCCCAACGTTAACCTTTTATGACCCCTGGTACCTGTGCCAATTCACCAGCAACCATTAGAAGCACAGTTATTACTCTACCCTTTATTACACATAATGAGCATTATACCAGGGTCTCCTAGAAAGTGGCAGCATGTGATCAGATTGTATGTGGAGCCCATACACTTACCAGTTGCCGGAGCCAACAATACAGACTTTCAGAGCCATTGCGATGAATATCCCTTTAAATATCTGTCACTCTGTTCCAGTGATTGTCACTAGTTCTCTCCTGCTGCTCCTCTGCTAAGTTACAGTCACAGTCAAACCCTGGCCATTTAAACAAGTGTGACGACTGCCCCCGGGAAACAGGACCAAGCCCCCAGGCGGTGATTGGCTGAAAACTATTGACATTACCTCCTTGTCATTCAGCGGCACAGACTGGCAACACTGACTCGGAACCTGCACCTGCTTAGCCTGGCAGCATTGCCCCAGGAAGCTGCAGCAAGTTTGTGCTTGCTTGTTTAACATTGTATTCCTTAGGAAGCGTGCAATCTACATTGAGACTTCTATTGACAGACTTTACCGGGCGGAATATATTTTTAGCAAGATATAGAAAACGGTCCTACTTGACTTGCAATAAGTTACACTACTAATTGCATTTATAGCAAGGCATCACACGAGATGGGTAATAAATACATTCCATAGGCTCCCTTTTTAAACACTCTTTCCGTAATCAAATAGCGCGCAACTTATTTGCTCTCATTGGCAGTACACTGGACTCCAGTGCAATTTGAACGGATAAATGCATATTAAAGAAGCACTTGAAAAACATGTATTTGTTCTTTTGCTTCGGTTAGTTTTTGCAATACTTCATTTTAAAACTTACCCTTCCCTTGATTTTCTAGGGGATTGCTCTGTGCCACAAATAGCCATCTACAGAATATAATGAGAACCAATTGAAGGGTCCAATAGAGATGCATGTGAAGGGTCCAATAGAGATGCATGGGGATACCCACTTTACACCTGCATGACCTCAGCAACCATATTACTGTTCATCACTGCTGTCCACCAAGAGGAGGGCACTTACTGCAGATGCTGAGGGTTAAAAATAGTACCAAATGCCTCCAGATTATTTTGGAGTGTGCCTCAAAGATTACATTAATATATTTTTATTCTAAACTCCAGCTGCAGCTCTATTATAAAAATCTCTATTCTGCAACGAAATACAAATACGAAAGACACAAACATCCACCAAATTAATAAAGGTGTTGCACATCTAGATTTTAATTTCTATTCCACCATGGCACAGATTATTCGATCCAACAGCAAAATTGGTAAGAAATTATTTTGTTCTGTAGAATTCATATTTTTGTGTTGTATGTATGTGCAAGTTTAGAGAGATAGTACAACCACTTACTTCCGCTACAGAGCAAGCATTCACCAGTTAAACAAACAAGCCCACCCAAAAAATGTGTTTAAACTGCAGCAAGGGTTATAACTGCACTCTTTAAATAGAAAAACAAAGGTATTTTTGTTTAATAAGGGATCTTCTACACATTAATACTACAGAAGTAAAAATTACATAAGATGATACCGGCTGCAAATGTGTTCTTGACTGGTGAAGAAGAAAAAAAAGTACCTTCTCTCACCCTTTAATTACCTTTAGCACTGTACAGCACATTATTGATAACTATGGACTTTGCTTTTTTAAAGGCTTCAATTTACTTTTTAAATCAGGCTAATTCACTGCAAACAGGCTTTGCTCTTGGATGTATGAACCAAAGGAATTAAGAGGACCCAGGTGCTGAAGTGAACTGTACTCACTCATTTGTAGGCATGTACATAGTACAGAATTGCAGCCTACAGGACCACAATAGTCCAGTAATAAACTAGATTCAGGAGGGGAAAAACCTAAAACTATTAAAATATCATTACAACAGGGAAGATTGCTGCATCAATCATTAAACTAGATGAGTTACATACTTTTTGCCAAGTCCCCTCATCACCAGCAGCACTATGGTAACACATAGAAGAGACAATATGGGACACTTGGAAAGCCTTTAATTGTTGACTGACCGAAATAGTTTCTCAGTTCAAATAACCTGACATTCTTCACCAAATACTGTGTGATCTGTGATGTTTAAAAGTGGATATTGAAGTCTTGCTATAAGTATACATTACCTGCTCCATGTCAAGGAAACACAACCCACTCTGTACAATGAACACATTTCTTTACTCATAAGTTGCTTTTATTAAAACCTGGCAAGGACTACAAGATACAAAACAATATTTTGGTCCATCAAAACCATAATCCGTTTAAAAATAAAAAAGGATACATTTTATGAGAATAGAGGTGCTTGGAGTTTGAAATGCTTTCAGGGATATACACCCCAGAGAGCAAAAGCAGCATGGTAAGAGTCCGGTCCTCAGAAAATGCTGTATATCATCAACATTCACCATACACTCAGCTACACTTCCTTCATTCGTGAAATCTACTGACCACTTTTCCCAAGCAAACATGTAACCTTTTTCCACTAATATTTATCCAAAAAAACCTAATGGGGAGCTACCCCAGTGTCTACAGTTTTCATAAAACAGGTGAAATTTCCCCAGAAAAATAAAGGCAGAGTCCTAAAGATTACAGTCTGTTTCGACCTCCTATAAATATACACTTTTTCTAGGGGAGCAGAAAATATTCACTATATAGAATATAATACGCAGTAAACTCAAAAAAAATTAATGTACTGCTTCTTTAATTTAACTCTTGAGTAGACAGTGAAATAGTCTTATACGTGTTACCACTTCTTCTGAATGTGTAGTTTGTCCGAGGGAAAAGGATCTACAAAAATACATAAAAGAATGAGGCTTCGGGGGGGGGATTGATAACAAAAACAAAAAAAGACTAACATTATTTCATCCATGAGGGTGTAAATGAAGTTTAACCCTCATAATGTGTTAAGGCCAGTAATATGTTATCATTCCTGACCAGCATTAGTGTCCGCAGCCATTCTGTAGAGACCCCTATTCGAACACATCCTATACAGCAGCTTCTTAAAACCTCCGGAAGATACTAAAATGCTGGAGAGGAATGCTTGACTTAAATACATCCAGGGGAAGAAAACAGATGCTGTGTGTCATTGGCAGACGGCAAAGTTTATGTGTTTCGGATCCCCAGAGCCTGCTCCAGCTCCTGTCGTCTTTGCTGCACCTGTAGTGAAACGGAGAAGAAAGCGGACTTTATAACAGTAAGTACGAGCAGATTGTCATAAATAAAATCTTATTTGCACCAAAGTGAGGAAATGAACCATTGCTATGGATTGTTTAACATGTATAGCTTTATCTTGCAGAATACATCCCCCCATTGTATCCTGTTCTTACCTTAGAGTAGAAGTATCTGCACACAGCTTCCTGGGCCCAGGGCTGGAAATAAAACTCTGCACGGCGTTCCTCTTCAGGATTGCCCACAACATCAGTCATAGTCTGGGAATAGACATAAAAGTTGGTTCATGTAGTGATAACCAAACAACACTTCTTCTAATGTATGGTACAAATTCATGTGAGCAGAGCCAATATACATATTTGTATCCCAATGCACTGAAACTCTAAAAATGGGTAGTCCTTAGGAAGAGAGTTTCAATACTGATCTGGAACAAAGAACAAAGTCCCACATATAGAAACTCTGAACAGCAGATAACCGATATCTATGGCAATGCTTTAACCATGGCAGTCGGCTCCTAATTTCTCACCTTGAGGTCACGGCATTGCGATTGTAGCCAATCGTTGATGAATCCTTGAGGATCACGAGCAAAGCTTAACATAAATTCTCTTTGAATTTTCAACTGATTAATCGTTTCAATGGTTTCATGAATCTACGGGTGGGGAAAAGAGAAAAACATTTGATGAAAATATACAAAGATATGAATAGGAATGCATTTGGGAGATAATAAATAGTGTTTTAGAGCCACACATACTGACCAGTCACAGCACACACTGTTAGGAGTTAGGCAGAAACCCAGCCAAACACCTTTAGATTTCTAATTGGACAGATATATCTCCACATTATGCAAGCAAATTTCAAACGGTCATGTATGATAGTGGCCGTCCGGAGTCCCTCTTATTTGTTAATCAGCCATATTAGAAAGGTAGAAGTCACCTCCGTCTCACAGTGCAATATAACCCATAATACAAGATCAGAAGTGGACTTATCGTGTAGTTAGTAGTACATGTTTCCTTGTGAATGTTAATGCACAGTAAAAATCACCATATTGCTTTCATGCATGAACCCAATTACACATGGGGCAATGCTTTTGTAAGGATTTTTGACTCTCAGAGAAATGTATTCTGCGGATCAAATGTTCAATTAGTTAAGGTTGAGAAAACTGGAAAGCCGTGTAACAATGTCTCTAGAGCAAAAAACATTTTGTAATCGCACATCTTTTAGTTCTCTATTTCTACAAATAAAACAATTACCGCAGTATGGACACAATTATTATTAATTGCAACACAGAATTCAGACTAGACAATCCCAGGGGTGTAGTACACTGTTCAGACCTAGAGTTACTAATTACAATGTCCTTTGGATTCCTAAATTATATTTAAAAATGTGCATACCATTAAAACAACCTATAAAAAAAACCACACTGACCATGCAACTTGCATGGGTAGATCAAATTTCTACTACTTATGAAGCACTGTGGTTTTGAGTGGATTTGGTTAATGCTCATCCTTTTGAGTGCAGTATTTGTAAAAACAAAACAAAAAAAATTAACTTGTATCAAATTTTTTTTTGCTAAAGTAGAGTTGCTATTAAAAGGGACACTCTAGGCATCAAACTATGTTTGATTCAACTAGTATGGTATACAGTACAATATTTCCGCTCCAGCCGTCCCTCTGCAACAAAAAGGTTAGTCTGAAATAGGAGGGCCAACGCAGGATACATGGGAGCATTCTCTTATACCAAGCAGATAAGCAGCATTAGAATGACACGCAAATTACACTGAGTGTTTCATACCTTGTTATCAAGGGCAGCGATCTCCTGTTGACTGGATGTGGACAGCAGGAACGAGTTCATTTGAGTTTTTAGAGTATCATCCACTTCCACATCTATGTCATAACATGCAGTCTTCTTCTGGTCATTAGGGTCCACGCTAATTACAAAATAATTATGAAATCACTGTCAGAAGGCTCAATCAAAGCAATGATATGTTACAACTAGAACAAAAAAAAAAAACCACTAAATAAAGTTTTTACCTGATGACATGGTTGATTATAATGGGTTCTGGAGGCATGAGGAGGGCATGCAGCCGCTGGGGGATCTCTGAAAACTTCATCCTTGGGGACTCAAATATCTGTAGGGAAAAAACAATAACCAAGAAAAGCATTAATGAAATGAAATGAAAGAATAATGAAAACAAACAAATAAAATTAACCCGAATCATACCTGCTGTAGATACTTGTCACAAACTATGAATTCACGTTCATGGGGGTCCTGAAGCTTGTGAGTTTTAATGTACTGCCACAGAGCTTGAATGATGACCGGGCGAGTCTGAGTGTGGATCCCTAGAAGGCGAGCGAGCCGGGGGTCCAATTTAAACTGTGGAGGCTGAAAGGAGATAATGGATACAGGTAAATATGCTGTATGTAGCTCTGTTTAACCAAAGGAGGCGTTGCAAGTCAATGTACGATATGTAAAAAAAAATGAAAATGTACACACCTGATAGTCAAGCATTAATAAGACGGTGCAGCGCACATTCACATCCCCTGGGCGCTTCACCTGAAACCCGTCCGTCTCCTGTGTAGTGGGTGTTCTGTGCCACTAGAAAGGGAAAACCCCACAAAACGTTATAAAATCAGGTACTCGATGGTGCTATGAACATACATTTAAAACAATAAGAAGCCATTGTTTTAGTGGCTGGCTCAGTTATGTTAGTCAAAAAGAAGCAGGGAGAACATGACTAGGAAGTTACAATTCCTTGGAGCATGCAGAAAAGCTTCATAGGTGTATTGTGACACTGGTATTCTATGTAGTCTAGGGAACACTGCTGTATTGGCTTCTGGAATAGCAAATAACCATTAAACCCTTATGCAGCGCTGTGGTTTGATTGTACATGTTGTGAAACATCAAGACACATAAGTTGGAGATTCCTGGTGTACATGTAACTAAAGCAGAACTGCCTGCTGTCTAAGCCCAGTTAAACATTATAATCCCAGACAGACCAGCCTTGATAAAGATGTTTTTTTTTGGACAATATCCTTAAAATCCATAACCTTTTCTGTGACCCAGCTGTACAAACCGGGTTCCAATCTACATAAATACACAATAAATGACTATTGTATTTGCAAAGCAGGACACTGTTAAAAAGAATTTAATGCATAGTCATACTCGTTAAAAGCATCTAATGTTACAGAGTAAACGTGCACATACCTCCACCAAATGATTATCTGGTCCGTAGAGGTCTTTGTCGAGTTCAATGACCAGAGACTTAAAGAATGATGAAAACTTCCTCTTCTGTTTGGTAGCGTCATATTTGGACAAAGCAGCCTATAAGTGAAAAGCACTTGTAATAACCAGCGGAACAGACTTGTGCATTTGGGCCAATAATCCCTACACTTGGACAGCAGACAGGTAATGTATAGCTCATGAGAAACACTATTTATATTGCATGAGCTCTGCTCCTTATATCTATTGTTCACATAGCAATGGGGCAGTGCAGCTTGATGTTAAATGACATGCCACAAAAAGGTACAAACTAAAGAGGTTAAAGTTATTCTTTAATATAGGAGTTGTCCATTTCCTTGGGAAATGCCAGCACAACATCAAGCTAATAGAAATTAAATATACGTGTTCCAAATACTATTACTGAAAGAGTTGCATGTTCACAATGAAACCCTTACACAGCTCAGTACAACACATGGCTCAAAACCAATGCAGATTTCCAACATATTTCAATTATTTAACTAACCAACCAGTATAGAATTAGGCTAGGACCTGGGTTTGTGTGTACGATGATTAAAACTTATCTGCAATATACATGCAAGGGAGAACATGTTTAATAAACTACACTGTAGTATCCAGCAATTGAGTGATTATTATAATTAAAATCTATAGCCACAAAGAACAACTGTTATGCAACTATAGAAAACATGCGTGATAAGAATGAGCAAATACTGATCAATAATACGTTTACCAACATAACTGATTGCTATGCATAAATTAAAACATGGAACGGCTTCACAAGCAGATTGTTCTCAACTACAGTCTGGTCAAATACAGACTATGGTAAGCCTCTAAGCAACACAACTCACTTCCATAATACCTGCAGAATGAAATTAATGACTTCTCTGCCCTAGCATACTTACACACATTAATATACATAAAGTGATTATACCGGGCTATATATATATATATATATATATATATATATATATATATATATCCTTTTGGATCATAAAGAATGGTGGCCATCCCCACATACAGCACTTTACTTCCCGTGAACACCTCACGCTACGTTTAGATTGCTTGATGTTAGTATTGTTTGAGACGGCATTTTGCAAGTAATAAACCAATTTGCCTTTTACTATATATGGTGAAAGAGCAAGCAGGAGAGGAGCTGATGTAGAGCAAGGCAAATCTTCTCTCAAATAGATTCATCTAAACATTTAACTCTCCAGTTTACCAGAGCTTGCAGTATCTTATTTTGGCAGGTAGCTAGTGTTTGGGAGCCAACCTGGTTTTCCAGTTAGGACACAAGGAAGTGGATAGCTAAAACACCTCATCACAATCAAAACCTTACTGATGTGCATAAAGAAAGAGATCAAACCTTCATTTTTGCAATTAATTTTTTTTAGCACTCATATTCTGTAACATGTTGCAAACTTGTCATACAGACCACCCATCTGCTGGGGTGTACTCACATCCTCAAGGAGTCGCCCCTCTACTCGTAGTTCCCATGATGCTACGGTTCCCTCTCCATCCTCGGCATCAGATTTTGCTGGGTTAAAAGTGTTAGAAATGAAGATTCTAAGTTTTCGTTTTTGCTATAGATAGAGAAAACAAGAAAGACCAATTAAAGCAAAAGTGCCCATTCAGCGTGCCCACTACATACATTTTATTTTAGTATAAGAAATACCTTAATTGGCCTCTTCAGTGCTTCTTGAATATCAAGGCGCTTTCTCATGATGGTCTGGTCCAACTTTCTTTCAAACGCAAGTAAATCCATGTAAGCCTGAGATTCAGGCACTAGTTCCCGAATCTGTCAAATAATTAAAAGAACCACTTTGTCAATTAGGTTTTGCAAGACTTCAAACCAGTCACATCCTGCTTGAAGACTAATCATACAAGCAGTAACAGCATCCAAACCTTTCTACCAATACTCACCCTCTGAGGTAGAATTTTATCGGCCATTTTCTTCTTTTTAGCACTAAAAATAAATTAAAAAACTGGTAAGTATTTTCACCAGAACTATATTATTTAAGTGGCAGTAAACTGCTTGCCATAGACTGTGAAGGAAACTATTAATGTTAACTGTGGCCATGTTATGTCATGCAAGGTGTATTAATAAAGCTCCATCATATCCTGCAGGTCTGGTTAATCATAGAGATGCAGCTGAAGCACTTCTGTACCTCCCAAATCTCCTCAAGTCACACATGAAGGAACACAGTCAAGCAGGTTCTTAATGTATTACACTGGCAGCAGGGATCGGTGCTGAACCAATACAGAAACTCTATAAATGCTTGGGGTTGGCACATCATGACAAGTATACAGTGTTCACAATAGATGTTAAGGAAAATGAAAACCTTATTAATAAATGGCCACTCAGTAACGTCAATAGTTCAATTGAGTACGTATTACGTAAAAATATGTTAAGGTTTACCTGTGGTTTCTGTTCTGAGCAGCCTGTTGCTGCTGCACCTGTTGAATTTGCTGAGGGGCAGGCCGTTTACGGGCTTGGTCCATGCCTGACTGTGCCATGCCTGGCCGCGCAGCTGGGCTTCCACCATAACCTGGGGGTCCCATGGCTGGTCCCTGAGGAGTCATTCGACTGCCTGGAATAATTCCAGGTCGCTGCAGAAAATAAATCAAACATTCAATGCTGTGAGCATTAGAAATTGTACCGCATTAGACAGGGTAATTCACAAGTGTTTTTGATGCAAAGCTCCCACCATGATCTTGCTGAGGGCATTCATCTAATAATCTAACGCTGGATGAATGATAATCTGATTATACATAGGAGGAACGTGTGCACCCTCGTCTTCCAACGTCATGCACAAGTATCTTGTACAAGATGGCATCATCCTGCAGTCGTTAAATAATCTAGTTGCCAGCACTTAGACTGTAAAATTAAGATATATTGAAGTGCATTCTGCCTCCATCTTTGGTTGGACCATCGCATATTCAAGACTCTTCTAAGATGAATCTAAGATGGTCCCAGGCAGCTTTCACATCAAAAGGGTACAAATATATCCAATGCATTTAAAGGCCCTGTCTACACATATTTATGCAGTTTTTTTTTTTTTAAGTTTACAGTTGTCCTTTAATTAGACTTTAGGAATAAAATTGACTTATAAATATTCAAACTATTTAACGTGATTGATCACATTTTTAAAGGACAATTTAACTTTTTTTGCACAGAAGCAAGTGTTAAAATAAAGCAGACGTGTATCTTTAGAGATAAACTTGGGTTTACTCTGAGCTCTGCCTCTCAGCTGAGGCAGACCTCATCTGAAGCTGGCGCATGCAAACACTGTCAGTGTGCGCTCAGCTAATCAACAAGGGGGAATTGAGAGACCCGACGGGAAAGCATTGCAGCTGCCGTTCAATGGATAAACCAGCATATAATGTCAGAAGTACAAGACAAATTATCCTCCTACTAGGGACAACTACTTTTTACTTGTGCTTCTAGAGAATAGATGCACAAATGAAGAAAAAAAAATGGGTTATCTTCAAAACTGAACAGTGTAGCTTGCACTTCAAACATTAACATATAAATTTAGTAATGATCAGTTTTTACATTCACTTAAACTCCAAGCCAAAACGAACAGCAGTCTTATAACACTTTCCAATACGGGAAAGAGTAATCTGGCTTCAATTAGAACTTTTACAGCTAAACACTGTCTAAACTAGGTGAGGAAACCTTGCTATTTTAAAATGAACATTAATTTTCCTTTAGAGGTGATCAATTATTTGTTAAATAGGAGAGATAGATCATAAGACTATTGCAAAGTATTGTATCGTGCACACCTTTATATTTAATCCTATAGAGCAATGAGGATCCATTAAAATGGCTTCATGTCCAAATTAGGTACAGGTTACAAACCTCACCACTAAGTCAAAAGAATATAATCCAACCCTGTGGATGCAGGTAACATTGAGGCATCTCAATCATACGAGTTTAAAATGTAGCAATGTAGTACAGAACATACATAGGGTAGGCCTTTCCCAACATTTGTGCAACTTTTAATATATATAATTATAGTATATTTCAAATGTCAAGAGATTTCATTTTGTAGTGATAAAAACCTCTAATTGCTCACTGTGGCTAATCAAGTACTCGTAATATGCATGTCATAAGGATTTTTATAGGCAGGGCTTAATATTTGCAGACTACAGAAGCCAAACAGTATTCCATTCTAGGAAAATAATCAATATGTTAGGAGCTATGGTCGTGAAGGGGTTAGAGGCTTTTTCCATGTTCAGGTCTGCAAAAGCAAAGTCTAGTGGGCCTAGTATGTATTTTTAAGTGGCAACTTAGCAAAAAAAAAAACAAGTTATACCAAAATATAGGCACTTTGAATAAAAATTAAATATAACTAGTTTTTGTCCTTTAAGATACATGTAATTTATTCTTCTGGTGCCAGATAACTTCTGCCTCTACTCAGAGACTAAACTGGGTGCAAACCCATGTGTATCTCTAAAGATTCATGTTGAGTTTACACCAGAAAAATGGCCCAGCATATTTCACTTTTGCGCTTGCTAAGGAAGCAAAAGTTAAAAACCTTCAGTGCAGTGGTTCCTAAATCGGGGGCCCGAGGGATGTCTCCAGCAGAGTATCACAATATTGGTGCAGTGACAGACTCAAAAAGGAGGGCTAAGTAACAGAAAATAAAGAGCAGACATGCCTAAGATGGCTTATGCAGTATATCTACCTGATGCATTAGTGATGCTTGAAACTCCAAAGGTGGGAATTAAAGGAGACTGAGGAGAATGGAAAGCGAGCAGTTTGGTTACCCGTGCTATAGTGTCACTAAACAGAAAGAACAATGGTGGCTGTCCCATAAATGCACTCAGAATGTATCCTGCCTCCACTTGCACACTGGGATATGGAGCGTATTTTAGAAATACTGGTATGTAAAAACTAAAAATGCTTACTAAAGATGGTTTTAATAAAGTCTGTTGATAAATTGTAAAATCAAAACTGATGGAAGGCTGATTGAATGGCAAATAGGAAAATAACAAATGTTGCAAAATTGATTTAAAAAAAAAGTGTCTGCTAGTGTACCTCATATGGAAGAGAAAATATTAAAGGGAGTACGCATTATAAAAAGCTTAATGAGACAAGGAGCATATTACGAACTACATTCTATGTTATTATGTAACTGTTTAAAAACAATACTGGTAGTATTAACGCAGATAGGGCTCAGGAGGATCCCTGGACTCAACGCAATACTTGCAGAATCGTGATACGAGTCCAGCCAACACCAGCAATAGCCACGGGAGCACTGCGTAATAACATGGTTTACCTGTACTTAGCAGTAAAAGTCTACCGCCTACTCCAACATGGTGGTTGATTCGTCCAGGATTGCATTCCTGGCATCTGCCCTCCCACAAAAGATGGCATTTGCACTGCACGGCAAGCACTATGGTTAGTTGAGGTCATATTTGAGACCTGGCGGCTGTGCACACAACTGCTCAGGCCTCACTAAACAGAAATCTGTATGCTAGCACACTGTATAGACATCTGTGGCCCAGATACCAGGTTGGTTTTTACATGAGAGTTACACCTTAAGCAGGAATTGGGCAATGTATTATCACGGATTATTGCAAATAAATTCCCATATTAGGCAGTCTCCTATTATAGTGTAAACAGTAATTTTTCACAAACTAAAATCATTGAATTATCATAAATATATTTACTTTTATTTTTTTTAAACAAATGATCAAAAACACGTATCTGTAGAAAAAAAGGTTTTGAAATTCGAGGTCTCCTATTTATGACAATCAACTCAAAGAAACGAATTACAACGAAAAAAGAATGAGATGTCACAACAGAGAGAAAGAACAAATTCAAAACACAGTGGCTGGCAATTCTGCAAACACCATCAGGAATTAGTTTTATATTTCACATTATCAGTGCAAATCTCTATATCCTTATAGTCATGGTAATTCATAGTAGGAGGTTGCAGGGGATCCATCCAACACACTATTAGTGGCACAACCAAGTACCATAGCCCACCACACCCATGTTTGTCTATGTAGGGGTCTGGATGACAGTTAACGAATCCCATTATTATTGATATAGACGATCATTTGATTTTTGAGGAGCATTAAAAGACTAAGGACAGTGACTGTTACTCTTTGGCAGTATGTTTTTTTTTTTGTGGGCTGCGTTTCCCAAGATGCTCAGCCAGCCAAAGAGCAGCCATCACTAATTTGGGTTATCAGTAGCATCCAGTGTTAGTTATCCGCTTTGTACTACTGTTGTCTGGGTGTTTCCCCTCCCCCATTCTCGATTTCTTACCGGGTAAGCGGCTCCAGGCATTGGGGAGCGGTACATTCCTTGCCCCGGAGCGGGACCCATGCGCACAGCCGGACCCGGTGTTCCGGCTGCCATCGCGGCGGCTGTCGCTGCCCCTGATCCCCCTGAAGGAGCCACCGACTGGAACCCAGCCCGCGCCGCCATAGCTTTGCAACAATGGGGACCGGAACCGGAAATTCTGCGTCGCACTGAGAGGAAGAGAGATGCTTACACTGGAATTACTATGGCTTAGCATCTGGCAGCGGATATGCGTCGTCGCCATATTGGTTGTGGGAAAAAAAATTCTAGGAATGCCAGAAACCGACTAAAAACATCTTTCTAAGCAATAGCCAAACGCCGCCAATTTAAATACGGTTTTTGCATATTAAAAGACTGTCGTGTGTGCATTTTATAATTAGCAGCAAACGAAGGCAAAAGCACTAAATATGACTGCAACTTGTTACAAGGGCGAGTCACCTTCATGCCCTTATTAAAGATGGCCGTCTAACGGTTCAGTATATGTTTGCAGGGATGGAGAAATTGAGATTTATAGTTCAACAAGTGTCATAAATGTCCATGTAGTAGAGCGCTATCCAAAAGCTACACAGAAAATTCAGTTCATATATTTTTATATAACTCGTTGTATAAGTGTGAATCCTGAGAGTGATCTCAACTAAATAGCTAAGTGCTCAGATTTGTAAGCGCGAAGGATGTAGTCAGGGTCGTGAAGAGCGCCCCCTCCTGGCTTTTAACGCATAAAGAAACCACTGCCAATCTTCCCGCCAAAATAATAGCCCTACTATCCAAAACGTTGACAGTACCTACGCTTAAAATGACCACATTGCCATTTAATCGGGTATCAGGAAATCTGCACACTGGCTTCAATTTACTTGTCCCCAGTTCACCAATGTTTTAAAATATAGACAGTAGGATTAACACCTCTACCATAGTTGCCAACATCGACCATGTTTCCAGGGACACTTATTTGTTCCACATGCTGCAGAAAGAGCATGCAAAGTGCAGCCCGGCAGTATGTAGGAAGCATATACACACAGACACAATCCAATTAATTAATCATGGTAGGTGCTATGAGATCACCCTGATTAATTAACTGGATTGTGTCTGTGTGTATATCCATCCTACATACTGCCGGGCTGCACTTTGCATGGTCTGTCTGCAGCATGTGGAACAAACGTGTCACTTATGACTTTGCAAAGTAACTGTAGTATGGTGTTCGCACAACGTCCAAATCACTTAAGGTCTTATTTCACAGAATGTATTGCGGATGTTAAGTGATGCGTAGCTGTACAAAAAGTTACATGAATGTGGAAATAAATTATACAGAGTACGTGTATTTGCAGCACAATACCAATGTAGCATTCACCCAAAACACAAATGTACAATCAACCAAAGGAATACATTGATACACTTCCAAACAGCTAGTGGAATTATGAGAATGTACACACGGCACAAGTGAAGAATTGAGGTGACAACGGTTTTACAGAGGCATTCCTGCCTCCGTGGTTCATAGAAAGGTGTATTTTTTCCAAAGACTTACAGAAAATCCTTGTGTTTAATCTGATCATAGTGACAGTCAGTTTTCCGTTTGATACTTTGTATGACACTAATAGTAATACGTGGATTGATAATAATACCTGTGGACATTTTGTGTGTGGTTAGTTGTCCTAAAATGTATTTTTGTGTTAAAACACCAACATAATATGTTATCCCTCCAAATTATTTAGTAAGTAGACAGGTCCCCCAAATTCAACTTGGCTTTTTATGCATCTCGTCTCTTTGGTATGATACTTTTCTTGCTTGAATATGACCATGTTATATTCTAATTTTAGCTGCTCCATCTTTGGTTTGTGAATACTTTTCTCATGAGTACTGGTTGGATTTGACCTCTCTTTTTCTTAAGCACATTTTCTGGTTGTAGTGAGGTTAAATCAACACAAGGTTTTGGAATTTTGAAAGGATCTTTGTCTACTAATTATGCCCTTTGATATGGAGCAATGAATCAAGAATCCGAGGGTGTTAAAAAAAACATCCCTTACTTTCAATTATTCTCCCACCACTTAAAAGCTTTTACACTGTGGCAAAGAAGAACAATTACGTGAAGAGGATTTACTTTGTGTTGATCACCGATACTTCCACTTCAGGAAAATTACCAGCCCCAAATTGTGTTAAACATTTACTGCTGTCTCCATTGTGGGTAATGCGGGAATAGAAGGATACCATTTCAAAAGAGAAAACAATCATTACTTCTGGATTAAGGAATCATTATTTGTCGCTCAAAAAAATGTCAATTTTAATCTCATTGTGAGCATCTAATATTTCCCTCTAAATTGAAAATGCATATTCTAATATCCTAGATATAAGATAAGGAACTGGGGATTAATAAAATTATTTAGAAAATTGGGCAGACTATATGGACCGAATGGTTCTTATGTGCCGACACATTCTATGTTTCTATGTAATGATAATAATACCTAAATACATATATTGCTTAGTCCCTTTACATAAGAAAAGAATTAAGTCCTTCATGAGTTCTCTTCCATCCGAGAAGGATAGAATCCGGGGGAACCCTTATATGGAAAATAAATATACCTAATGCTGCAGATTGTCTTTTCTGCAATGGACCAATACCTCAGGCAAGACTTGCAGGGATATTCAAACTAGTCCCATAGTTAGATCACTTAGATTGTCCACTGAAAGCCTCTTCACCATATGTCTCAAAAATAACTCAAATAGACATATATGCATTAGAGACAAAAGCTCAAGAGATGAGCCTTGCTACCGATCCAGTCCTCTGTAAAGTTGATGACATAAAAACTGCAATTAACACTCTGTCTCTGAATACTACACTGTTGGTAAACGTCTATTTTAAAGTATTTTTGTCAAAGGGACAGTCAAGCCCCCAAAGTCACTTTGGTGCAAAATGAAGATTACGGCTTATATAGAGCACAGTCTTTTTTCCAGGTTGATTGGATGTCGACATTCTGCATAAATCACATTTTTAATATTTGACTCGAGCCCTCCCCAGTGATTACTCTGCATGTTTACTGCAGGTGCAGCAGCACTGATTATATAGAGCTTCCTGTGCTCTTTCAATTGAATACATTATGTGGCCTCTGAGTGACCTTGCTCTTGTACACAGTAGGAGCTCTTAACAGTGCAACACATTGTCTGATGACATCACTAGCGAGACAGGATATTCCATCCTGTGAATTAAATTATTCTCATTGGTCCCTGCAGCAAAAAAAAAAGGAAATTACTTTTATTCAGCTAGTGCAGGCTGTCTTGGCTACTTGCAAACTGCTGTAATTTCAGAAATTAATCTACCTGTATGTATTTTATATTTTAAGCAATGCTAAATGTGAAACTTGGAGCTTGGAGCAAAGGAGTTTTAGGGCATTGGAAGAGGAAGCTCCCTGATTATTCTTTACCTCATGGTGTGGGTTTGCATATGCTGCAGACACCATCATTCATACGTGCAGCATTTTGAGAGGTCGGAATCTGGCCCCTTATCTGAGAGAATCAGTTTTTACCTTTGCGGCATTGAGTAACTGGCTATTGTGTACATGCTTGGCAAGTGATGGCGTTTTAGAGTTGGGATTGGGCTCAGTAATGAGGAGGGAGTCACTTATCAGTGAATGGGAAAATAGAATTTTTTTTAAAGGAAAAGTGTAATATAAAAAGAGAAGTCGTATATTCCCCTGGACAGTCTGGACCATGTTGTTGTACCTCTGAGGACAACAAGGAAGATTCTTATCTGCCAAAGGTTGTAAAATGTGGCTGGGGTGGTTTAATGGCTAAATGTTATACCTCAGCTGGGGAAAACTAAAATTCTGCCCTCAAATATGGGCCTACATTGGCTCCATGTAGCGATCTCAGGTGACATAGGCAGCTAATTTCAGTGTGGCTAAATGTCTCGACATTGAGACATTACAGCAAAAACTCCTAAGTGGTGTTACCAAGCAGGACCACAGGACGTGCCAGACATGTCTTATGAGTTTCTGCCTGGACATGCCTGTTACTTCCAATGTGTGAATATATGTGGGCTATCTTACTATCCTCACAGAATGAAACACATGTAAGATTTTTTTAACAGGTATCTGGCATCTGGTTGGTTTGACTTAAACCATTGTAACATTGAATTGACACTATACATGGTTTTGACAGAGTACCGTATTTTTTGCTCCATAACATGCACCTGACCAAAGGGCACACCTATTTTATAGAGGAGGAAAACAAGAAAACCACTCAATATGCCAGGTTTTAACCATTTAATATGCCAGGTTTTTGCCCCTCAATATGCCACGATTTTGCCACTCAGTATGCCAGGATTTTGCTTGTTTTATTCCCCCCTCCTCCCCCCATTCCCCAGTACTTACCTCCTTGTTGCTTGCTCTCTGGTCTTTTCCTCCGTGCAGTCTTCTCTCCTGCACGGAGGAAGGAAACTCCGGTCTCATTTTTTAATTTTTTTAACTTTATCGAAGTTGTGCGACTTTTTATGTGTCTCTGTGTCACATTGGCGCCACGCTACAAGCCCACAAACAAGCGCTTCAAACCTTTTGTGTACTTGGATCGTTGAGGGTCTATAGAAGGTAGAGTGGGTTGTGGAGTGGTGCACTAATGGAATGTTGCAGCGCGGCGCCACCATTGTGCCTTGTCAGGCCTCAACCAGTTTGCAGACTCATCCAAGCTAATTCCAGTTATTTTCATACCCTTTTTTTTGCTTTGCTTATTATCTATGCTCGCCCTTGCTCTTGCTCTTGCTTTACTTTCTTATTTTATTACTTATGCTGGATCCTGCCTTTGACTTGTATCTTTGTTCCTTGCTCCTTTCTTGCTCGGTCACAGTTTGGTGCTCCAACACTTCCCTTGGTTGGCCACAGAGTGGTACTCCCACAGAGTGGCACGCTTTCCTTGTTTGACCTCAGAGCATCACCTGCCTAAGCCTGACCATAAGTTTGGCACCTGCCCAATCTGGCTACAGTCTGGATCCTGCCCTGTTCCTTGTATCCCTGTAATTGTATCCTGCAGCCCTGTAATATGTCTGCCCCATATTTTCTTAGAACTCCATTTCCTTGTTTCTTGCTTCTGTTCCTTTATTCTCTTTTGCATTAATTTCTGGTTTTCCTGCTACTTATTATACTGTTGTTCCATTCAAGGTTTTCTTAGTTTCTTCTTGCTCTGTTCTCTGTTCCTTTATTTAAATTCCAACTATACCCATTTGTTCTGTTTCTCCAGCCTTCAGTATGTGCAGCCAGAGGCGTCACTAGGGTTGGTGTCACCCCCCTGGATTTCCTCCAATACAATGCTAAACAGATTCCTTAGTAATGCCAGTAAGATGGCCCACAGAAGCCCCACTAATTATGCCTCACCTCTGCCCAATTAATTATGCCACACACACAGGTGCCCCATAATTATGCCACACAAAAGAGTCCCTTAATTATGCCACACATGGGGCTCGATAAATATGCCACACACAAGCGCCCTATAATTGGCACAGATTAAAGTTCCAATACTCGTTATTCCACCTTCCTCCCCCCTTCCCCAGTACTTACCACCTGACTGCTGCTCTGTGTCCCTGGCTGTCTCCATGCAGTTTTCCCTCCTGCACGGTGGAGGGAAACACAGGCACCGGATGTGACGTAACGTCACATTCGGTCACGGTGATTTTTTTATTTCCGGCGGCCGAATCCAACGGAGTTAAGCTGTGCGATGCGGTGCGGGGGGATGCCGGCAGCACGGGTGTCACCCGGTGCGGTCCGCACCCCCCAACACCCCTCTCGTGTGCAGCTCAGCATTCAGGTTTCCTTTGTGTCTGTGTGTCTGTAAAATCTGTTTATTATTAATTTCATGGTTAGAACTTGCTAAATTGTGAGGTGGTTCGTAAGCTTCATCTTATGGCCATAATTTAACTAATTCTTGACTGTTTATCATCTCAGAGTATTAGGTTAGTTTCTGTATTTATGTTTGTATGTATGTTCCCTAACCCTCTTTCCCTGAAGTACCTAAGGATCTCGGCTCCTATCTCCTATCCCAATGTACAGCTTGGTTCCCCTTTGGAAGCGTCTGAGAATATATGCTTCTCTTTCCATCCTTTGTGTGCCTCTAGCCCTTACACTGTCCTCTGTATGTTGTCCTGTGTTATATATGTGTCTCCTTAGTTTGGTAGTTATGTCTAATGCTTTCCCCTGCCCTTGTAAGATTTGGTTTTGCCTTTGCTCCTGTAGCACTTCACTCATCTGCATTTCATTCATCATGTTTCAGCTTGGTCCGTATCTGCTCTGCATGGTTTATTCTTCCCTGGCCTGCAGATATCCTGCTATCCTATCAAGGTTGTGTCCTATGCTCCCGGAAGTGTTTGCAGGGTTTCTTCGTTTCCCACTGGAAACTGGATAAATCAGCTGCTATCACTGGGCCTTGGAATGTGGCTGAACAAACCCGGGGCCCCAAGCTTCTGGGGGAGTGCAGTTACACTGCACCAGGCCCTGTGTCCCCACATCAAGCACAATGACCTTCTGAACTTGGGCGCTCATGGTCTCATATCATCCAGGACCCTGTTTGTGACAACCACAGTAATGATGATAGTAAATGTTTGTGTTTCATCTGACATCACAATGCACTCAGGCCTTAAATGTTCCAGCACCCTGTGCAGGCCACCCCCATGGTGCCCCTCTTCCTATCTAACCTCATGTCTGTCTGTCTCCTCTCCCTCCTCATGCCTGTCTCTTTCCTATCCCTGCATGTATTTCTCTCTCCCTTCTCATGTATGTCTCTCCTCTCCCCACCCCCATGGCTATCTCTCTCTCTCTCATCATCTCCCCATATCTGTACTCTCCCCCCATATCTGTTATCTCTCCTTCCCCTCCCCATATATATTTCCCTCTCCTTCCCCTCCCCATATATATTTCCCTCTCCTTCCCCTCCTCATATCTGCTCCCTCTCCCTCCACCCCCATACCTGTTCTCTCTCCCCATATCTATTCTCTCCCCCCTCCCCCATTTCTGTCCCCCCCCTATGTTTTCTCCTCCTCCGTTCTCTCCCCCTCCTCCTCTGTTCTCCCTCCCCCTCCCATTCTTGCTTGAAGCATGGGGGAGCTGCAGGCAGCATAAGCTCTGTGTGTTAAACACACACGGAGCTCAGTAAGTGCTGCTCGAGCTCCCCGTGTGTAGTGATAAGGCAGGGCATCGGAAATACTATGCCTGCATCATCACTAAGTGTGGGGAGCACGAGCAGCACGAGCAGCACTTACTGAGCTCCGTGTGTGTTTAACACACAGAGCTTATGCTGCCCGCAGCTCCCCAGTGATGCTGACGCCGTTCTGCTTCACAGGGTGGGGAAGGACCTTCACCTCTCATCCACTGAGGTCTGCCCCCTCCCTGAATCCTCCTGTGCAGCCATGCAGAGGGCTGGGGAGTTCTTCTGATGGCCCCAGCAAGTGCTTCTACCGGCAAATCTTTTTTTTTTTTTTTTAAGTTGCACACTCCAAAGGCCGGCCCTGCACTCAGGTTCTAGCCAGCAAACTTGGCCACACATTTGAGGACCAAAGCTTGAGTTTTTTTTTTTTAATTTAAAGAATTTAAAACAGCTCATTCTGGCAGTTTAGTTGAATCCATTTTTAACTGTCCATGACATGTAGTTAAATTGCTAATTTGCAAAATGTTAATGATTTCATGTACACTTTAGACCAGATAAACGTTGATGCTGAGGTCCAATATTTTGGATTGCACTACAAATGAGTCTGCATTTATCAAAATCACGAATTATAGTGTACTGACATAAAAAAACTTCAAAACCATAGAATAGGTGTGAAGCAGGTGTGACAACACTAGCACATCATGCATTTTGGAGTTATGCTGCATTGTATTAGTCCACCTTATATCACGTCCACACAGTAATTGCTAAATTAATTTTATTTCCCTTTATCACTTGAATTCAGACACAGATTTTATTTTCATTTATTTATAATCCACAAAATTAATTTTATGATTTACTCATTATTTCCTAAGTAATATGTACCTTTTGTGTTTGCCAATTAATATCATTCATTTTTAAGTTGGTACTTTTTTCTTCTTCTGCGTATTCTCACTAGTACAGCAACGCACTTGGCCTGTTGCACTGACATGCAAATCTGGTGTCCAGTGCATCATTCCTCTATTATAAAACTAATTTCAGATAAAACTGTATGGTAGCTTTGTCTACATAAATAAATGTAATTCCACTTGAACATTTGAGTAAAATCATTAGTTCCCCTATACATAACACTCCAGTTGGTGCATTTTAGAATAGTTCCGGAGAACTGATCAGCCCTGAGGCCTACTCACCTGGAACTAACAACATTTGTTAGCCCTGAGGCAGGATAGATGTTGGATGAGGTACAATTGCTGGAAGTTCACCTCACAGACCTGAGAATAAAACAGTAGACAGACCTGTGGCATTTTAATCTTGGACTATGTTTGCTTCTATAGACATGACGCTAAGCGTGGTTGGATATCACTGGCATGTTTCATTACACCATCAGTGACATGCAGGGCCAGCGCCAGCATAAGGCTGCCTAGGCAGCCGCCTTGGGGAGCCGCAGCAAGGGGCCGCCAGCGGGGAGAGCATCAGGGGAAAAAAAAAGTTTGCCAGTAGAGGCACTGGCTGGGGAGATGATCACCCCTCACCAGCCCTCTGCACGGCCGGAGTGGAGGACCCTGGGAGGGGGTGGACCTCACCTTGTGCGAGGTCCGCCCCAACCCATGAAGCAGATCCGCGTCTGTTACACGAGGAGCTGCGAGCAGCATGAGCTCTGTGTGTAAAACACACATGGAACTCACTAAGTGATGCTCGCGCTCCCTGTGTGTTGTGATAATACCACCTGCACACACGAGGAGCGTGAGCAGCACTTACTGAGCTCCATGTGTGTGTTTTACATGGGAGAGGGGGAGAGAACAGAGATGGGGGTAGGAGGGGGAAAGAACAGAGATGGGGTAGGAGGGGTAGAGAACAGAGATGGGAAAGGAGGGGGAGAGAACAGACATGGGGGAGACAACAGAGGAGGTGGGGGTGAGAACAGATGGGGTAGGAGAGGGAGAGAACAGAAGAGGGGGGGGAACAGATGAAAGGAGGGCAAAGCAAAGAGATATGGGGAGGGAAAGAGATATAGGGAAGGAGAGATAAGATATATGGGGTTAGGGAAATAGATATGGGGAAAGGGGTGGAGAGTCATGGGATTGTAGTGGGGAGGTGGGGGGCACCAAAATGCACTTTTTGATCCTTCCACCGGTCCTGGTGACATGTAAACTCTGCTGTATGGAATACACCTGAGGATTTTTGTAAACCATAGTGTTTCCATTTTGTGTCAGTTACCTTTAAAACAAGATGGTTTACAAAGAACTCACTTCTTTTGTTTAATGAAAGTCAATTTGTTTATTCATGTTTGAGCTAATATTTTTAAAGTTCTTCTTAGCAAACTTTGTAAATTCATTCTGTTAAAACGGGGTTCTGCTACCACTAGATGGTGTGAATGAACAGTTAGATTTTTAAATGCTGAACTGTATCAAATAATTTTTTATCACAAATTATTTGAACATCGAATTGCTTATATCTACTTTACTTTTTTTCCAATCTATGAGTGAATACAAATACATTGAAAAAAATAGATACTCATCTCCACTACAATCAAGAAAAACATTCCATTTTATATATATATAGAATCTGAATTGTGCAATGTTTCAAAAGCAATTTTTTCTTTTACTTATATGTATGTACACAAATGGCAAACTAATTCATTCGCTTCTTAGGAAAAGTGGCCCTTTCTATAACCGGCATCCAGATCTACCAAGCTATTGGTATAGACTATTGGTACGGACAAGGAGTCATTAGGACTTAGTTTTATCAATCATGACATTTATTTAACAACAGTTCAATTTGACATTCATTTATTTTCACTGTTTTCTTCTGTGTGTGCAATTTCCCCCCCTCTTCTTTTAGTCAATTTCTCGTATCATAAATTTAGCTGTTTTGGTCTAGATACCTGGGATCTGTTTTATATTCCCTCTCCCATCACTTGGTATAGTACACTGAGTCATTGTCTGTCTGCTTGTGTATATGTAAGCTATTTATTTGTATTTTTGATAGCAGAGGCCGAACAGCTTGTACAATATTATCTTTTCAATCCAGAAGGCTTCTACCAAGGAGAATGCACTGAGAATACATTCATGTGTGTACCTCTGCGTGCACGCACTGCCCATTGTTTTTCAGTCACTAAGTTCTTTCAATGAACCCATGACAATAAAGGAAGCACTGATGTAAGTTTCATCTAAATCTGTTTCTATTGATAAAAAGATGAGATGGGTTTCAAGAACATATAGATTGGTTATTGTTTTATCTTTAAACATTAGATATTTGTATTGAATATAATGATAATGACTGGATAACTTAGTAAGAAAATTCTTTCTTACTCTTCCAGCAGCATGCTAGCTAATATGGAGGATGTGTGGGCATGTTAACTCATACTCCCTCTCCTTGGTCTACATGCTGCAACACACAGTAGTGTAATATATACTGTAGGAGGCACATATTTGCTTTTTTCTTGGTCTATTGATCACCAGAGAAATGTCCCCTTTAGGGACCACCAGTCATTGAGCCCCCAGATCACTTTCTTTTACATTTTAAATATATATTATGTACAATTACAACATGTAAGCGCAATAAGGAACAATGCAGGATCAAGTAAGAGAATACTACAGGAATGAAATTAACAAATCAATCAATATATGGCATGAGAATAACCAGTACATTATATTTTAATGATCATAAAAGATAGGCAGTAACAGAGTATAGTCATGAAAGAAAATGTACCTTTTGTTGTACTGTAACACAATTAAATCTGACTTACTGTACCATGGTGGTAGCTATGCCTTATCAAGTCTGTGTCTGGCTAACTCTTTACTCTTTATAGCTGTTAACTTGTTAACTATATATTGATGGGAATTATGCTGTGCCACTCCTCCCTGAATAACAATATACTGTTAGAAGGGTTTTGTTACAAATATTTGTAGAAATTATATTTCTGCAGAGTTCTATTTAGAACCATCAAAAACGATTAGAACTAGCAATATGGGCTTTGGCTCCTGAGGATTGTCACAATTCTGTGGCTAAATGTACACTGATGGAAGCTGTGTTGCACCACATCTATATCTGGCTAACTATGCTGATGAGAGCGAGACAGTACCATCTCTGTATTTGGGTAACAACATACAGATGGAACTTGGAAGTTATAAACTAAAAAGTACATGACTGCCTAACTATAAAAACTATTTTGTACTACCACCCTTGTCTGGCTAACTATACAATTAGTAACGATACTAATAGGAATTAGAATGCAGTACTATTAGTGGCTGATCAACCATATAGTGATGGGCGCTATCCTGTGCCACTGTCTATATCTGGCTAACTGCACTTTGATGGTAGCTATACTATACCACCATGACTTATACGGAAGGCTATGGGGGGGGGGGGGGGGGGGGGAGAGGGACTCAAAAGCTTATCTTTGATCAGCGCGGCAAAAGTCTCCACACTTTTGGCCTTTTTCTCCAAATACATTCAATTTCCTGCTAACCCAAAAGAGTTGCAAGGTTAAACAGCATGTTTAAAAAAAACTGGAATCATTAATACTGATTGTATTATGTGGTTTAAAACATATTAATTCTGACATTTACTCCAACGCAGATGTACCATTTTCCTTTTACAACACTAAAACTAGAAAATACATCTTGTATCTCCTTATTTTGTGTTGCCCTAGGAACTAATCCCAGTGATTATTCAACAAAATGTTCACACTTGACGAATTACAGAAATCTAGAGATAAAATAAAACATTTGCAAATCTGTTTTTAATGTCATTACTATTTATGTCGGTGAGCCTTTTGCTCTTTCTATAATGCAGTTTTTAATCTTTCAAACCTAGGTTCCTTTTTGACCATTTTATAATCTATTTTTTCTTATAAACATAGATTACTAATACTTTTACAAATCTACATTTCTCATCAATATACGAGGTCACTACCCTTGTAGAATGACTGGCCTCCTTGACACATTGCACTTTGACCTCTTGTAGTCAGGATGGAGAATTTTTAGAGTGAAGGTGGCCATCTAGAGTTTGGGTCCCTTTTTTTAGTTTAAAAATGAGTTTTCCCTCACAAAGACAGACTGATGATTTAAAGAAACTGTGGGTATATCTGCTTGTAACCACAGGATTAAAAACATTTATTTTATGCTTTTAACGATAAAGTCCAAATGGAGCTTCACTGATGAAAGAGGGAATGGCAAGGCACTGAGGAGAGAATTCCATACTTAAGGTCAAGTAGCTGAATTGGAAAAATTCTCCCATTCAACTGAATTTTCCCAACACGACTACTGTGGTCTTATGTTTGAAATTCCCTTCGCAATTCCCTCTTTCGTGAATCAAGCCCACATTTTTTCTTAGTGACTTTCTTTTGAATAGATAACACATGCTAGAACATTAACACTTCCATTTGGTCTTTCTATATGTATCATTGCAGAAATCCTTACATGAATAGCTTGTAATGTCATAACTTTGAAACAGTATCTTCTTTGAGGAGAACTATCACTGCCATTAATAGCATTAAACAAGATAACAATTTTCCTGTGCCCAGTGACCATTTGAGGCTTACCGGTCAGTGTGGTGAGTTGGATTGGTTACTTTTTGGAATACCTGCCCACCTGTTTGATGCCAGTAACCTGTGCACAAGAATATGGTCAGGTCTCTTAAACTTCTACCCACCTCTTATATTGTGCTGCTTGGCCAGAAGGTCTATTGAGAAGGTCCACCACTACCTAATCCCATAGCTAATGCACACACATAACAAAACAGTTCCTGTTTCAGTATCTCTGCTACATATTGACAAGACCATTGGAAAATATCAAACAAGCTGCCTTTTTCCTCAACTCCTTTACATATGTAGCGTCACATGTCCTATACATCCACACTTGTGAAGTGAATGGGGATTTTCACAGACACAAGCTTACATGTCTATGGGAGCCATTGGTTGTCTCAGAAGTTGAGGTAAAAATCTGCTGCTGAAGACAAGCTGTAATAATATGTAATGACATTGGATTTATTCGTTTTACCCCACAGTGTCCCTTTAATCTTACATACCCTTCCATAAATTATATATAAAATGAACCTTGCTGTTGGCACAAACGGTTTCATTAAACCAGTCTCTTATAGGGCCACATGCAGACATTATTTGCAGACGCTCTCTCTCCCTAAATAACAGAGGCAATAAAAATCATGCAAGGCTTAATAAATTGACAAACAAGCTTTGCATTTGGCACTGGAAGGCCATGGGACTCTTCTCACTTCTGTCTCATCCTAATGGAATGCTCATTGACTTTTGTCCCCAGGAGACCAATTTTATAAACTGTGTATTGAATCCATTCTGCTGCACAGCTTGCCAGGAGGAAGCATTTTAACTCCTGTAATACATTTCATGGAGCCTTGAATACACAGATGGACAGATATAATGGTAAAGCTTCAGTAACCATATCTCTGTGTCAATATTATTACCCAAAAGACTGGAATACAATTTATAAATTTGAAGGGCGGCCGAAGATCTTAGTACAAATAATCATAATGGCGTCTAAGAAGGTGTAGAGAACGGCTACACGAGGGGTTATACCCATTAAAGTGACTTTACATTATTTTCTTTAACTTAAAACACTTTCCCACTAGTGCAATAAACCCTGATGTATACACATTTACACACTCATTGCACTTTGTGTCTTTCAGGTCTTACTGTCTCTACAGTAGTGCAGAGAGAGACTGTTGTTTTCACATGTTACATGTAGAAGGGACCTAGGTTGGGTCACTAGTAGTGGGGGGGGGGGGGGGGGGGGGGTTGTGTACTAACCCCTGCTAGGGACTCTATGTATGTTACATCAGAGTTGCACTGCTGACACAAGGGCAATTGAGGCTTCCTCCATTACCCCTGATTCTGCTGTAGTTTAAAAGCCTCAATCGTGAGCGCATGCGCACAGTTCACCGTCAGGAATCTTCTGGATTGCTTTGCCGATGCAGATATTTGGATGCCACATTTGGTCCCTTGGCTCATTTGTGTAACATTAAGCTGCAGGTTCATATGACTGTTGAGCAGGTTGTTTAATGTAGACAGGAATAGTGCATCAAGCTGCCAGTGAGGTCTAATCACTAAAACGTGAAGTATCTGAACGGACAAGTGAACTTCAACAAATCAGACATTACATTTTCTAACTTGCCTTAATGTGAAAGCTGATGCTCACCTGTTACAAAAAGTCTACTTTACCACTCGTTCCTTGCATGTCTCCTGTGCTCAGGCCACTATACCCCAAATAATACTTTCAGTGTCTAGCACTCCCACATACTATGAGTCTACAAACCCTTGCGAGCTTTCTTATCTTGCTGGCTCATTATAAAAGCCCAGTTATTACTTCTGTACTAGTGTACAAGGATGGTCTAAACTCCAAGTACGTGAACCTGTACTTACCTTTAATTTCTCTTTGCCACAGGAAGTCAAAGCACGTGTAAATCTTTTGGTTGTGTATTTTTTTTTATTAATAAAAGTGATTTTACGGATACAGTAAGGATGAGTAAATTGTGTTTGTATTTATGCTCATGTTATTGTGTTGTTTATTGCTGTGGAGCTGTGTGATACACTCACACACACTAAAAAATCTTAGATCCCAGAAAAGAGAGATAATAAGCAAAGGAAAGAGAGATTTGAGTGCACAAAAGGGGCAGTCCCTTCTAAATAGGGACACTTGGGACGTTTGCCATACACTAGTGATTTGCCAGTTATCTTTTGCGATCAGCGCCTAAATTTAGCTTATTAGATAACTTGAATGACAGAACACTTATTGATGCCTCACTGTGAATCTTTTACCAGAGATTTTTTACACTGAATAATTAGAAGTTATATTAAAATACAAATTGTTTACCTGCTTCTGTATTCATTTCTGCAGTGGTGTGGACTGCAAGAAAGTGGATGGTGCAACTGTGCATTCACTTGGCATGATGTGTGCAATTGATCCCAGAATGCTTTGCACAGGGAATGCTTTCACAATGTGCCTCTGGTACGTGTGTAGACGCTCCATTCATTTCTAGCTCCCCATGCCTCAACCGACCTGGATATTTTGCCAGTTGCACAGATTATATTTTAATATAACTCCTTAACAAATTGTTTGTTAGCCATGTTATATATGACAGTATCCATTTTTTACGTCCTTGTCATAAAAATGTCTGACTGACTTGGGAAAGGTATGGCTGACGGATCTGAATAACTAAGCATTGGCCAAACTTCCTGATTCCTGAGTTATCTGAAAACACTATTACTGAGAGTCTCTTTCTCAGGTTGTGACTTTATTGATAAATATTGACTTGCAGTAACATAATGTTGTTATACCTGAAATCTCTTTAATGATTCTTGTTGAAAACCCCCATTTAAATGGACATGCATAAGATGTTCTCAGTGGTTACAGTTACCTTCCAGCAGATGCTTGTCTATTGTCTTAGCTCGTCATATACTAGTATAAATAATAAACTATTAGAAATGATGTAGCAAGTAATGCTTTATGTCTCCAGAAAAATCTCTACAATTATTCAATAGGAAGAATGCTTATTTATTCCAGGTTTACACAATGCCCTCCACAGAGATCTCTAATACCAGGGAAAGAAAACATTTTCCTATATGAGCAATATATAGAAAGTGAGCAACAGACCTTTTCATCTTACTGCACTAGTGATTTGTGTAAAATACCTTATTTGTATTACCTTTTAACCCTGTGTGGAGAGAGAAGGTTGTAAATTGATACTGATATAAGCTGCTGCCTGCAGAGTAACCTTTCAAAGTAGTAGCTCTTAACTGGAAGACTTGTGTGTGAGTGGGGAGATGTTCAGAACACGTGCATTGCAGGTCAGTCTTTGTCAGTACCATGGACAGGGACTATGATTATAGCACAGCCCCACCATGCTACTCACAGCTCTATCATATCTGTCATTGAGTGGAAGCTACTGTTGTACAAGCATTTGTTCCAGGAGCTGAACAGTAAACTCTAGAAAATAACTATATTCTGAATTGGCTTAGGAGATGAAGCCCACTGGAAGTCATAAATGTCAACAAAATGTAAGCAGCCAACATATGCCCTGGATTTGGAACCGCAACTTGTGCAGATTCTGGGGGGTTTGTGGCATACGGCAAGAAGGGTCTATATCTCCCCCAGCTTTGTAAATGAATCCGGTTTAGATTTAAATGCTATTTTTTTTTTTTTAGAAAAAGCTCTGATAGTCAAGACTGTGATGATCTGGTGCAGTACTGGCAGGTTTAATGACTCACAATGTATAAAAGCAAATGGTTGATCTCTTTTTTTTGTGGGCTTGATTATCATTGGTTAACTTTCCATGCTGTTTGTGCAATAAATGAAGTGCGCTCAAACACTTGGCCACCCATGCAACCAGGCATATAATGCTGTAATGGATATTGTCCCTGGATAGATAATGAATCCCAATGCAACTCTGCAAAATCAATAGTCACCGTTTTTACAGGACTTTTTTTTTTTTATGATTAAGCTTGTGTGCAAAATGGGTCAAACTGGTTTTTCGGCTTAATTCCCTTGCAATGTGTATTGAATAAAAGTTACTAACTGTCAGCCTTACATTGACCCTAAAGCTCACAAAATGCAAATGATTACAAGGCCCAAATGTGAGCCTGAATCAATTTAATTACAAGTTGCCACTCTGTTAAATCATTAAACAATAGGGTGCAATACATGAAACAGCATTTGTAGAATCATAATAATAATAGGGGTGTACTAAACCAATAGCATGAAAAAAAGAAAAATCTCCGAAATAAATGATGTTATTAATGAAAATTTGCACAGCATGGTTCTGTTTTTATCCCTCATTCTGTGACCACTGTTTTAGTAGTCCATACCCCCACTGTTCAGTAAAGTTAGAATAAACTCACCATGCAGATTTCTTTGCATGTTCGTATCCAGTAATAAACCAAGTTCATTAAATGTAGCCCAATTTTTACTCCTGATAGTCCGCTCATTAAGAAGTAGTTTGTCCATTTTGCTTCACCGCTGTGACAATGTCAATAAAGCACATATTGTGTTGTTTCTTCATGGGGCCTGTTCATTAAAAGGGGAGTTGAGATATTATTATCTCACCAGTTTAGCTATACATTGTTCAGGGCAAACCTGGTGAGTTCCTTCCGCTAAACAAACTCACCAGATTTTTCCCTGCACAATGTATAGCTTAAGTGGTGAGATTTAATTTTCATCTCACCTCAACTCACCTTTTAGTGAATAGCCCTCCTTGACCCATCATCAAAGCAAGAATTGATCGGACGTTTAGTAACCATAAAGGTGAACTTATTTATATAGTTGCCAACAGCTCCAGATTTTACAGGGCAGCACTTTTTTTTAATTAAAGCCTTTTGCTGCAATACTGCAGAATACTATCTATGTTTGTGTGCTGAAACCCCATATAATTCCAATGGCTGGATTAATAAAAGTTGCACTGGAAGAAAATGCCAGATAGTATTTTGAAATAACAATATACATCTATAGTATTCCTTTTAAAGTAAAGATTTAAAAAAAAACTCAATAGTTACATCTCTACTATAATATACTGTATTCTTTTGTAATATTGCAAATTATTCACCCAATGACACACAGTTTCCATAGTAATATCTTTCTTTATATCATTTTGAATGGAGTATACATTGCTTTGCCATTTTGTGCTCTGTATGTAATGTACATATACCTGTGTTAAGTAACCTTCTCCACAGGGAACACGTAACAGCGTCCCCGAGCCATCCCAAGAATATATACACTGAATTTTATACATATATATATATATAGATACATATACACTAATTTTGTCTATTCATATATTTATAGGTGATGGAAAAATATAAAAAAGAATTATAAAATAATGAGCTAAAAACAGAGACTCCTCTTGAAATTTACCCCAAATTACACACTCTCACATGCATAAACACATACTTATTCGCATTTGCACACAGGTTATAAGTGAATATCTTTCAAGCAATACAAAACTGTATGGATGTTTTTACTGTAATTGTAGTATGGTTATTATTTTGGCTGGGATATGTTACCTATGGGGAGGATATGTATTTTTTCTCCAAATAATAATCACAAAATATTTTGTCAGGAAGGGTACATTGAGATATTCTCTTGTTTTAAAGTACATCCAGGGGCTGGTACTCATTTTCAGAACCTCAGAGAGATGAAAGACCAAGTGAACCATGCCAGGGTTTCAAGCTGCAACCCTGTGGATTGTACATAATCTACAGTTGACCATTGGCCAACTGAGATGTGTAGGAAATTTGGTGACAAAACCAGCCACACACCACCGATAATAACAAAACCCAACTTTAAGTGAGAAAGGACATATGTGTGTACACAAGTCGATAGGTATCTCAGCACTTAACTCTATACTTCCAGCTGCAACAATAGAATGTGTCTCTCCTTGAAGGCACACAACAAGTGAAAACAATATATACAAAAAAAGTGACTAAAGTGCGCTTGGTGTAAACCCCCCCTAAAAATACCACCTTGTAACAGATGATGTTACTTGATCAGATATAGCAGTATATGGAATATAAGAAACAAAGAGAGTATATAATAATGTAATATTATGTTGCACTCACATGTTCCCAGAGGGGAAAGGGATCATCAATAAAGGGAATCTTAAATTAATGTAGATATGGCAAAGACTTGCTTCGCACACATCCGGTATACCAATCTTAAATTGAAGAAACAGGAATCAATGCCAACATTATATCAAAGATTTAATAGAAATCTAGAAAAAAAGCACTATGAGGTAGACAGTATCGCTTCACAAGTCCAACATGTGGAACAGGCGCCTGTTAATGCCTCAATTTAGGTGAAACACATAGCGGATCTGAAGTTGTGCAATCTTTTTTGTTGTATGTTCCTACCACTTGTTCGACTTGTGGAGCGATACTGTCTACCTCTTTGTACTTTATCTGCGGAGAATCCTGTGGCCTATATGTAAGTCTCTACATTTCTATTCAATCTCTGATAAAATGCTGGTATTGATTATAGTTTATTCAATATGGGAGAGGATTTGTATTACCATACACATCTACACAAGTTCAAGATTTCACTTTTATTGATGATCCTTTTTTCCGTCTGGGAACACGTGAGTGCAATATATAGCACTACCACAATATCATTTGTTTTTAACAATATTACACAATTGTATGTTTTTTTTTATTTTTTTTACATATATTCCATATACTGCTTCATATCATCGCGTAACATCATCTGTTTATTACAAGGATATAACCTTTTATTATTTGGGGTTTTTAACTAAGCGCACTGTTTGACTGTTTGTGTTGGTAGAAGAATAAGATCATGAAAGGCTGCGATGCAGAAATGATTTCTGTGCTCCTCCACCTGGCCAATGTTCTTCTCCCATTTTTTGAATATTTTAATATGGCTCAATAAAATGGTAAACTCAGTCCACACCAGCTGGAGTAAAATGGGTAATTGGACAGAGCATATTGTTTAACCCTGGTGGGTCTATTTACTGAAATAAAACCTCATTGAAAGTAATGGCAAGTGAAATGATCAAAACTACTTTTGAGACAAAGTCACATTCGGTAGCCGCGTTTGGCTTAGTCTCATAAATAGCTTCAACAATTTCACCTCCCATTACTTTCAATGGGAAAAATGCAAACCTGTCTTTTTTTTTCCTAAGTCAAACTCAAAATGAAAGGCGACCTCTAAAGTCCAATTTTAGTGAATAGACCCACTGGAGTGTTTAAATGGTATATTTAACAGCATTTAAAAAGGAAATTATATACAAAAGTAAATTATTCAATCAATATATATATGTTCTGATACAACATCAAAATAATGCGGCATGATGCTGCCATTTTACTTTTTCAGCAGACCTGCTGAGATTCAGGTTTTCTAATAATATTCAAAGTAAAATGGAAGATCATTGATGTAACATGGATTTGTAGTTGCAACTTTTGTAGTTGTACCACTGTTTGCTTGCAATGATATCACAACGAGTGTAAGATAGTAGTCCTCAAACGATTATAGATATGTTTGCTATACACTTAAGATGGCTGCTCCCTGGATAACCCTTATTACGCGTATTGTTATCTGTATAGATTAGAAAGTATACCTGTGTGAATATCTGAGAGTGGTGGTGACAGATAGCACTTGCTCTTTAAGCCCAACTCCTTTTGTGGGTTATGAATAATATCCTTCTTGTATACTAGTTGTGTGCCTGTAAATGATGTGTTATATATATGGTGTCATATTATATTAAAATGGCATTTTATTAAGGAAATAGTTGTCTTGTCCCAGTATAGAGAGAGGTAGATAACAAAAAGCCATACTTTAATAACAGGTCAGAGGATAGCATGCTTTGTATTGATATTAACTAATATGGAATAGAGGCCTTGCACTCATAATAAGTGAAAAATGAAACAAATAAAAAAGTGCCGGCCCACGAAGGAAAGCCCACAAAATATAAAGAGAGACGGGCACACAGGCCAGCATCTTTTCTGTACTGTGCAACTTGACATGCCTTGACAAATGCCCACACGGCTGAAACGTTGGCTTTCTTGTCATGCTATTTTGAATAAATATTGTTGTATTTTCTTAACTCAGAGTGTACGCTTCTCCCTTTATATTTTTATATTGATATTAAGTAATCAGTAAGTTGGATGCTTTATTTTGATATTTAGTCATCAGTAAGTCATTTTTTATTATATGTTGTCTGGGGGCCTTTGTTCAGCCCCCAAAACATAAGGAGTATACTATATTTTATTGTGGTAGCCTCCGGACCCTAGGAGGGTTCATTTTATTGGAGGGGGTGCAGAAGTATTTGGGCAGCCTTTGGACCCCAGGAGGGTTATTATTATTAGGGGGAGTCAGGGCTACTTTCCCTGGCCCTCCATGTATATAACAAAGGTGGTCTGGTAGCCATTTGTGTGGCTCCCAGCCCCATTAATCATGTGAGGGTTCAGGGCAACTAGCCCTGACCCCCCCATGTATATAATATAGGGGCTGGGAACCATGCGGGCAACTTCCATCCCTGAAGGGGGGGGGGGGGGGGGGGTCATGGCTGCTAGACCTGGTCGACCCTTGATTGTACTGGGGACAGGGGCATTTTCTTTTAATTTAAAAGGCCAGCAAGGACAATTTTTTTTTTCATTTATTTATTATTTTAATTTCAATTCTTCAGTTTCTAACTGAAGAACTGAAATGTCTAAAATTCATCTGTTTTAACTAATTTCATGTTTTGTTTTTTTTTCTACCAGGGATTTCATCCCATATTGAATTTGGCCAAAATACTCGAACAGAATATGTCTGAAAATTGGCCCGAAATTGTCAAAGATTTCTGAAATTCATCTACTTTGACCAACCTGGTCCCATTTCGGGCAAGATAGGCGTATATTGAGTTGACACTCCAGCTCCAAAACTGAAAATAGTGGAGGATGAATTGGACATGAGTGGCTCGAGTGCCCAGCTATGGACATGAAAGCACTGTGATCGGTTATTAAAATGTGTCTAGTTGGGCCCATTTCAGCATCAACAACATAGGAGCATTCCCTGGAAATATGTAAGTATTGCAGAATTAGATGTATGCATTTTTTACATATTATAATATGCATTAATCTGTTAACCATTTTAAATAGATTTTTGTGGCTGGATAGTGTCTCTAATATATGTGGGAACCTTTGTGGATCCATGGCCCAGAAATTTTTAAGGATAAAGACACAGATAAAGGAGTAAGATATATTTGTATCTGGTTTAGAAAGTAGATGGAGAAGGGGAAAAAAAGGGATGTGTGTGTGGAGCGAAATATTGCTTCTCATGGTCAGAGATGCCTCAAAGGCCTTTTAGTAAGATGTCTTACTATGAGCCTCTGGGGCAAATCCAAAGAGTAGCCAGGTATGCATTTTAACCAGGAACCACATAGGTGATGACATCAAAACTTTATGTTTGACAATGCAACGCTATAAGGAGTTAGACAGGCAATGCTGACATGCTTTGGTCCATTTCTAATAACGTGGGAAATGTTAATCACCGTGATTAAAAAATCTCTAAAACAGTAATGAATTTTCAGTGGGTAACAGAATATGTAATATGTAGTTAGATGTACTAAAGTGTCATTAAGAGCCTCATCAGCATCTGATCTAGTCTTTGGAATAAGTGGAGATTAGGGATAAAGAGCTATTGTAGAGCAATGTTCTTAAAACTGAGCAATGGTCAGATTCCACTGGTTTCTATGGTGATCACTGGACCTTTTAGAACTTTGCCCCAGAATCCCTCTCTGTATATAAACACTAAATCTCTCTCAAATGAATAAAATCATATAAGATTAGCCTCCTTTAAATCCCACAGCCTGGGAAATGATCATTTGGGAGCCTCCCAATGGATTCTATTTAGATAATGTCTTGCTTCCTGCTTAAAGACAGGTGAGTAATGTAGGTGTAAAGCAATGGATGTGTAAAGTTGCTGACAAGTTAGGGTTCTAATATTACAATCTCATGATTATTAATTATTATTATTATTATCATTGCACAAATAAAATGATTAAATATTCCAGCAAATGATCCAGGGATAAACAGGATAAAAGCACTTACAAGAGGGAAACATAGATATTCTTGTTATATATGGCAGTGTTATTAAACTGTTTTATCCCTGTTCTTTTCTCAATATGTACTAGGTGCAGTCAAGCTTTTATTTCAGGATATTTCATTAATATAGAGAATGTAAGACAAGGATACCTGCTAAAGAGGCATTTATCATTTGCCATACTGTAATGTGATCAAATGCATAGGAAACTCACACAATCACCCAGATATCAGGTTTTCACATAGCCAGAGTAGAGATTACATGTAGTATTCAAAGGATTTCAAAGTATATCTGGATACTATGTGGGTGTGAAACAGCAAAGCTCACACTCCAAATTTAAAAATTAGCATTTTTTTTGGGTTAAGTGTATTTTGTGTGTGCACTTTTTCCAGTTTAGCAAGAGGTGCAAGATGTAAGCCTGGGTTGATTATTATTATACATAATTCCTAAAGATCATACATGGAATTAACCCTACTAATAAAAGCTAGGAAAGTCAGTTGAGAGATCTACCCTGCTTACAGACAGGTAGCTGAACAAATGAATGACTCCTTATATCTCCTGTGATATGTGTAATAATCATTAGATGTATTATTTCACTGCAATACTCCGGGTTATGCTGATACAGTCATGTGAAATATTATGCTTAATCTGAGCTATGTTTGATGCCCTATATATACTTATGATTAAAAGTCAATAACTCAGACATACCATCTTCATACGTAGTGTGCCCCTAGTGTATGGGGGTGGGATGAAGTAAAGGTAGTTTGGCTTTTGATTTGGTATGGGGCGAGGAGGTTAAATAGATGAGAATGGTACAAAGAAAGGCATTCCTGGTCATGGGAGATCTACCAGGCTGACATACTGAATATTATTCTGAGTCCACTGAGTCTAAGCAGTTGGAGGCTGCAGCTGCTGGATCGCTAAGCTGATCACCAGCTTGTTTCAGTGCCTCTTCACATTATGGTCACAGTGATCAATCATCCCAGGGTTAGAATTACAGTTAATCTTTCTGGGGTTTATAAGGTCTGGACTCCGGCATGGATACACACTGACTTTTCATAGTACAATCAATGCGGCCATGGATAGTAAACAGCTATAAAGTCACGTGGACTCCCACTTTAAAGAATCCCTTTAAGTCGTACAGTAGGATTTGAGTATAGCACCCCGATTTCAGGCTCAAAGGCCCCCACGTGCCCAATGCTTTGCTCCTTCTGATCTGGAGGATTAGAAGAGACTGATTTCTCTGGAATTTTGCAGTGCTATAATCTGGTGAAGTTGTATCTTGATTTATCAGTTTATAGCGTTCTACACTTTGGTTCACATTCAGAGAATACTGACAGCAATAGGCTATGAAAAGTGAACATTACAATCAAAGGTTTCCAACTCAAGAAATCGGAATCTGTAAATTCCAAGTTATTCGGAACATTTAGAGCAACTTGTAGGTGACAAGAAGACAGAGAGAGCGAAAATCTCAAGCAACCAGGACAACAAGAGGAAGGTGATCAATGGAAGGCTGTGAAGTAAGAGTAAAACTCGTTCAGATCCGTGGACAAGCTTCAATCCTGGAACTGTGGATGATCAAATGAGAGAGTCAAAATCCCGTATTATTTATCATTTGGGAAACCACTGATGGGGCGAAGAAAACTGGGCAAAAAGCAGATCTTAGTCCACTAAAAATATGAGTGGGGAACAACAACCATGAAGATAAGAGTGCATATCACTCATCCCGAAGGTGGACCGGGAAACTACGATGCAATAATAACAGAAACAGCATGTTCCTGGCAATGAAGAGTTAGATCAAATACGATAATAAAATAAAACATGAATAGAGGATTTATTCTCAGTCCTTTCTTTGAAATAATTGAGTTGAACAGCTAACATTGTATCTGTAGTGTGCCTTTATGGATCTGCTTTAGTATTATATTAGCTTGACATGGATATGTTGTGAAACACCTCCTCTGGACGTCTGGGTAGGTGGCCAGTGAGGTTAATGGCAAACTCCTTTGTTATATAAAGCAAGTTTGATTAATTGGGCTTTCAGATGTTGTTGGACTACAACACCTATCATTCTTAGCAAAGCCAATGTCTAACAATAGCTGGAGTAAACAAACGGGCCTGCTCTGCTCCAGAGATAGAGCCTGGCACACTCTTTGCTTACCGACTCATGATGAGCTGTTCTTGGGATCTTTTATAGTCTTGGCATGTATCCAGTATTCTGGTTGATGCATTTAGAATGAAATCATGTGGAACTGTTAACATGTTAGCATTTGCTGGCACTGTAAGCTGCAACCACAAACATTGCTCTGTTAGTCTTGTCATCATGTTTACTTCAGGTTGTGTTTTTTATTCTGATGACGTGACTGTCATGATTACCAAAGGACCTGTCTTCTTTGTTTATACATTTTTACCGTCATTTCTCTCACACTCTAGGGGCTGAGAAGTATTTTCTATGTTGTTGATTTCTTGGAATAGGATTTTTTTTGGTTACAGAGATTTTCAAATAGATTGTTGTTCCCTCCCTCTTGTTCATCTCTCTCTTATGATCTTTTGTACTTTCAGTCGAGGTGCTTGCTCTTTCATCTATTTCTGATGTGGTCTCAGCAAGTGAAGTCCTCAAATGCTCCACGCACCGCATGGTGGGGCAGTATGTTGGATGTGTAACTCATGCCTGCAGGATGACCTCTTACACCTTCACACGGAGCCTGTAATTAGAACCCGGCAGTCAGTACAGTTGCAAACAATGGAAAGCGCACATGGGAGAAGAAATACAGAGTAGGAAGATCATATTAACTTACTATTGCTACTCTGCAACATATCCTCACTTTCTAAATACTACAGCCAGGCATTACCAGGAAGACATCTTCTGTCAACAAGCAAATTACGTTTAATTGAAATATTGTATCAAGTGTAGTTATTATAAATAGAAATGCTTTAATGAAATAATATATATAAAGTAGCTTACAGTAACTTCAGGGAGCGGACGTGTTGTTTAGAATCTTGGGTCAGACTTTCCTGTCTCCCAAGTCCTATTATACGAGCAAAGAAGGCTCAATAAGGTACTTTCTTTGTAATCTTTCATGAAAGCATTTCTATGTAAAATCAGAAAACTGGTACAGACCTGAGCAAGGGAAGTAGAAGAATAGACATGGGTAGGTAAGAAAAAGAAGGAAAAAAGCTGCTAGAGAACACCAAGGAGGGACTGTCCCCAGTACCCCAGGAGAAGACAAGTACAAAGGTACAAATCAAAACAGGTGCTAGTGCTCAAAGGTGAGTAGGATTACAAACCGGATTAAAATATACAATAATTTAATAAGGTAATTGAAATACACTTGAATACAATAAAAACAACCAGTGATTACAATGCTTATTAAACATGGATATAGAGCTTCGGAATTAAGATAACCTAACGCGTTTTGCCAGTGGATTCCTCAGAGGGGAATGTGGAGAACATGCAAATCATCCCACACAAGTGAGATCCAGGAGGCTCAAAATTCCAATGGTGAGTGGTGTAATCGCCAGCTGCTGAAGGGAACTCCCAAGGGGCTCTGATGTTAGCAGACAAGGAGTCAGCTAACATCTCTAATGTGGGGAATCAGCAACAGTCTTTCAGTGAGATGGATACAATGAAATAAGGTCTTGTTCACAATGGGAATAAGACGTACACATAGAATATAAATGTCTTTTTGGGGAACCAACAATGATACAGGTCTCTGCTCTACTAATAGGCAGGGTAAATATAGTTTTTAGTTATGCAATTGTCCCGTTTTAATAGCCAGGTGCTTTATTTGAAGAGTAGACACTTTTAGTTCACTTGCGTGGAAGCACTGCTGCTGTTAGCAGAAAATATAGCCGCTTTACCAGCTCAGAAGCATATTAAACATTAGATACAATCTTTCAGTTGCACATAATTTCATTTTTTTGCCAGTTAAACGCGGCCTATAATGGCGTTCTGTGGTCCTTCACAGACCTTGCCATGGACACAGAATTTACTGTTTGTAATAAGAACAAATCCTCAGAACCCATTTTTGTTGAATATATTGCAACTTATCTTACACAGCAGCAGGGCTCAGTAACTATGAACAGAGATATTGTCATTCTGGATGGTGGTATGCCGCAAGGGTGGCAGCATGTCACAAAGCATGTAACAGATGTCAAGTGGGCAAAGTACACGACTTGACATCGACTAAAACGAGATACAGTACACTAGAACCGAACCATATCAATAGAAGAGACAGAAAGCGTTGAATAATAATCGTGATGCAACGTGTCCAGACAGGAAACATGCTTTTGGGACATGAGCTGATAAGATACATTGTGACGGGATGTCCGTGGCTGCTTTTAAGAAATGTTTTATCTTGTGGAAGAATGGTAGATCGGTTAAATTAAAAGCACAGTAGCCTTTAAACGGCACGTTATAGTGTCCAAGGTTCTCAGGACCCACCTATAGCCCTCAAATGAATGATGATAAATAGCGTTATAAAGTTACAAATTGTCTGCTAGGGAGAGAAGGGAAGTTGTATTTCTTGTAGAGTCATTGGTTTGAGTGATATCATCCCAGCCAATATGAATCTGGAACATTGGCTCCGTGATCAAGTCAGTTCTCAATCCCAATAATATCAGGAAGTATTACTTTCCTGAGAGGTTAGTGGATGCATGGAATAGCCTTCCAGTAGAGGTGGTAGAGCTTAACAGAGTGAAGGATTTTAAGCATGCATGGGAAAGGCATAAGGCTATTCTAGATAAGGCCAAAAAATGTTTCATCTACCGGCACATTCTATATTTTTCTTCAATGTTCTTGATTTATACACTATATAAAAGGCCACCATTAATTACCATCAACATAATCGCGTAGAACATGAGTCAGCATCTCTCCTAGGCTTTGCCTTAGACAACATTAAGTGAGCTGGTGTACAGGCTGAATGGGACATGTTGACACTTTTACTCACATGACGTTTCACATCGTCCAGGCTTAATGTCACTCCTTTGTCGTTGTTGTTGCGTTTTGAGTCTTTCCCACATTTTGGTCCTCCGCACAGCTTGTACCTCAGTACCTAATTGGAAGAGGTTACAGTAATCACTGAGGCCTAATTGTTAAAAAAAATTATAAGTGAACTAAAATATATTAAGGTGAAAATGTGACAAAACCATAAGTTATTATCCTGTTTAAATTGAAGGATAGATTTGACAACACTATAAAGAAAATATAATTTTAAGACATTACAATTTACTTGTATGTAGACCTGTTAAGTACATTGATTCAAATCTTATCTTATTATCTGGATGTAAACAACTGTTTAATCAGCAACATCACTTTATTGATGCATTAGTGAATGTCAGCATGGCCATATCTTTAAAACCTCTACAGAATGAAGCCCATAATGTAATATCTTGCTGTTGTTTTAGGAGAATGAAAAGTATATGAAATGTGACATCTATTTTACTTTTAAAACCCCCATTTTAGTAATTCAGCTGGTACTTAAAGTCAAATAGAATAATGAAATATTTTTCATTTTTGTGCCACTTTAACTTCCCTTCATATATTTTCCCATAATCTGTTATCTGTGTTCCAAATGTTTTACCAGTGTTTGAGTTATTTCACCCAGGGCTGGCTCTAGGGTTTGTAGTACCACGTGAAGTAGAATTTGTGGGACAGTGTTTTTTTATCTTGATGATCAGAGAGGTGTATGTGCGTATTACTGCTGCAGAGCTCTTTGATACACTTGTCTACTGTTCTGCCTAGTGACCTCTGCTGGGCCCGAGCAACATTGGTACAGTGCACCTTGGGTATTGTACCAATAGATAAATAAAACTAGTTTTCTTTTACAATCTCACCCATCTCTATTCTTTTTTCCTGTTTGTAGACCTGTTTCATTCTCAGATTCAATGTTCAGGTATAGTCAGAGTGCTTCCAGAAATCAGTACACTCACCTCATAGGCATAGTCAAAGAGCTCTAAAACCGTTAGAATACTCGCTCCAATGAATAAGCCCATCTGTCCCCCAATATCACCTATTTGAACAGAAAAATGTTACCATACGTAGTGCAACCAGCAGGCCGAGGGATTTAGAGAGAGGAAGAGAACAGAAAAAGTCTAGGAATACAATACAGAAAACACAAGCAGTGGAACTAAAGATATAATATATATAGGGATCTACTCAATAAGGAGAGAAATGCTGGGAATTGACATAGGAATTTCAAACTTCAGGCCAAAGTAGCAGAGCTGGAAAAATTCTCCAATGCAAATAAATGGGAGAATTTGTCTTTATTGAATAGACTCTATAAAGCAGATAATAAAATCAGTCAGAAACGGAAATAAAAGACCATATCATCATTAAAGAGAGAGAAGCTATGTGGAGAATGTGAGACAAACAGCATGCTGGGAGGAGGGGAAAACATAGAAAGTAAAATACTGTGCAATTCATGCAAATGACAGATATCCTGACTAGAAAAGAAATGTGCATACATTGGACAAAAGACAAAAGTAAACTGCAGTGCCTTGCACTATTATCATAGAGGGATTTACTGCATTACAGAGCCAGTGTACAGGCGAATTTCTGCATAAAGCAGATAATTACCCACAATGCACAGGCATAGAGAGTTATCTTTGGTTAAGGAGATGTCTCACCCAGAAGTCCACCCACTTCATATGCTTTCTTCTGTTCAATGGTTTCATAGTTTAGTGCTTCAAAAAAAATATCCAGAACCAAGATATTCTCCCTATCAGAGAAAGAGGAAGGTGCTAAGAAAAACAGAGCTGTGTGATCATGTGCGATCCTGTGAATAAAAGGGACATCACTGGATTGGGGGTAATGGTGTTTTCATTGCTCAAATCTGGTGGTGGACACTGTGAAAGCAAAGGGTTGTGGTGATGCAGAGTGACTACTGATAATGGCGGGAACACAGTGCATTACAATTGTGAATTGAGTTTGGACCTCAGGATGTGCAATACAGAACTGTGTGATTATGGTGCAATCATAGCTACTTCTCCAGAGTATAGTTCTGCAATACAGCTATAAAAAATCTTTTATTTGGATTCATAATCTTCAATAGAAAATTAAAAACTGGCACAATAAAACAAAATATCATTTTAATGCAATTGAAAAAAACAAATTAGTACAACTGCTGAAACATTTCTCTGTGAAACCTGGCCTAGTAAATCTATTTTCTTTGGTAGTTAAAACAAATGTATTGATTCAGAGAGGTTATAAAATGGGAAAGATTTTCCATGAGATGTAGCACTTCATTTCACCGCCTTGTCGAGCCTGTACTACAACAGGGGAACATTTACATCTGCTAAAATATCACCCAGAGGACACTCATTGTGAGATGGACGCTGTCTTTCTATATTAATGTGGATTTTTCCCTCCCATTTGTTTGGAAAAGTTAAAACTCTAGCACATTTTATTCCAGAGACTGTAGCTACTTATGGTATTTTGCAGCAAGCACTTTAGACAAACCACTCATTTAAGGAGACGTTGGCAATTTTAAAGTGAGCAATTCTTGCTTAATTACCTATAGCTGTGAAGGTTAATGGAGATGATGGGAAAATAGAGCTTAGCATCTTCTTGGCAGACAGCACAGCTGCCCAACCTTCCTCTCTGTCTCCTAGCCTTAGAGAAGCATATATCTAGCTTTTGCCAATCTACGGCCCCTCTAAGTACAGCTTTCTGATGATCAAAAGCAAAACTCTATCTTGCACCTCATATTACTTAATAGAAATGATTGCAAAGTCGCCTTGTTATATTTACAGGTTAATTTTATACTATCTGCTTGGCTTTACACAGAGGATGAAAGGACAACTGTCATCAAAAAAACAACTTATGTTTCATAGCAAGATTGTATGAAGGAAATAATATAATACCTTAGTGAGCAGGGGTGTCCGCAGGAATTTTTTCCCACCTTTCCCCTCTCCACTCCAATACCGTCTTACCTCCTCCTCATGGCCTACATTTGTTGGTTGGTGGCAAATGTTTGTTACTGATTAAAAGGAAAAATGATATGAAAGAAGCTGAATAGACTCCAATTTGGGTTACACAGAGGGAGCACGCAGAACCTCGAGTATCTGGCAGCAATATAGAGTCTTCTCCTCCAGAGGTGCATCTCAGGGAAAGATTTGGTTTTACAAGTTTGTTATATGCACTTTGTTTCTCTTCATCAAGTGAGATGCTCATGATTTAAGGGGACAGTGCAATAAATGATACTTTATAATTGCGGTGTTACAATACGTCATGGTCTTCTTTGCCTATATGTGTGTCCTGTGTCATACAACACTGATCCTGAATGATTGCCACAGGCTGCATTAGAGGCCGTGGATAAAGAGAGCAAAAGAGGCTCTGTTAAATGTCCATAATGTTTCTGTGGGGTGGCCATATATATATTTATCGTTATGTTGTTTACAGAGGTACACTTTTTGTTGTTATTATTTTTCTCTTTATTTCATGAACATCCATCAATACTAATCACTGGAGATAAGTATATCATTTTTTGTTACCACTATTTTTTATCATTTTTGCATGACCGCTTGTGATGTCACGTAACTCCGCCCAGCATTGGTCTCACACGTTGCTTTCCAGAAATGTAATTACTATAAGACAACAGCCACAAACTAGGAGGTAAAAACGCTGGTTAATAAACCTACATTAAAGCAGATTTGGTATATATTTTGTTTATATGCCTAGAAACATTCATACACATTTACTCACTAGCATCTAAACATTGTTGCCCCTCCCCCTCGGTCCAAAAGTAGCCATTCGTCCCCTTTAACCATTTGAGTACTAAAACCAAGGCCTGGGAGGCCTGTACATACCGCTGCACAGACACAGTAAATCATTTTAAATGTAGCGTGCACTTTGAATGTCAAAACTAAGAGGGTAGCTCCTGGAATTGATTTCCATTTTAAGAGCAAAGAAGAGGAGTAAAATTGAGTCAATAACCTTTGTAAGCTACATAAATCATTGTAGCCTAAAATCTGTAAAATCAAATGCATTGGTTTTGTTGTATGAAATCACAGAACGAATTCCTGGACTCAACATATTTTTCCTATACTTTTATGTAATTTTATTTTTGCAGTGGCATTTTATAGCAACGGACATGCTGAAAGCTGATGTAGAAATGCTCCCTGTATTGCTTCTTGAATCCAATTACTGTTTAAATGTTTCAAATAGCAGAAAAATGGCTTTACATAGAAATATATTGTTGACCTTTAGTAATGTATGCATGATTACATTATAGAACGCATTACAATCAGAAACCCATCTCTGCTTTGCTCTTAATAGAGCGAGTATTGCCATTTCACTTCCAGGAAGCCTTTTGTGAAAGGAAGTGTACTAACCCTATCAACTTATGCAGTATAGAATTGGAGATGCCGGTTTTCAGTCAGTGCTATGATCTATTTATTAGCAAGCGGTATGTGATACAGGCTTTGGGGTCATGGAGAAAACAGTCATTTTGAATGCTTTTGATTAAAGAAGACCTACTATTTGCCAATCATAATACATATATTTAAATACATCATGGGTAGATGAACAGAAGCATAGAAATATATAGGGGGCTACTCAGAAAGGTCAATTATTAGGCATTTACCATGGGAATCAGTATAGCATTTCTGTTCAGGAGTTATATGTGTCAGCTATTAGAGGTCTGACAACAAGCACTTTGATATGTGAGATTTTAAAGCATCATGAGGCAACTAACAGAGTATCCTGCATGTCGACGTCTTCCGTTTGGAGAAACCAATATACATAATATAACAGCATCCCAAAAAAGGTGGCCATACTGCTTATTAGGTCTCTAATATTAATATTTTGTTAGGTGTTTCTATTATATTGTGCAGTGAACTATAAACTTTTTTTCCCCCATTGCTGGTGAACCTCAGATGTATTATTAATGTTAATTTAATGCTAAGTGAGCCGAAAGGATAACTATTGAGAAAATTCATATCAGCGAAACACTTTGCCCGGGATTTTTTTTTTTCTGTGGCAATGTTCTAAAATCAGAACCATTATATTGGTTTCTGGAGTGACTGCTCCACTTTCCAAACAATGCTCCAGAATTTACATTTATTAATCAAATCTACGAGTCTGAACCTGGAGATTTTATTAGTACATTACATAGTAATATAGGTTGAAAAAAGACACAAGTCCATCAAGTTCAACCCTTAATAATATGTTTTTTTTTTAATTATCCGTCCAAGCAGTCTTTATAAGTCAGTCATTACTGAGTTTGCATAGACACATGCTTACCCACACTGCAAGAAGAGAATGTGCCTTGTCATTGCACCTATACCATTTAACATGTCTTTTATCAGAAAGCATAGCATGAAATGGGATCACATTATTAATGTATGCCTTAATATATTGGTCAAAATGCAATTTGCCCAAAATCAAAAGTGCCACAAACTATAATAAGCTATAGAGATATATGTATAGGAAAATATCAATCAAAGACCTATACGTCACTGGTGAGCTCCGCCCCCTCCACCGGCAAACCTTTTTTTTTAAACCTTTTTTTTTTTTGCTGGCCAGGTGGGCGCCCCCTGGGTTGTTGCGCCCTGTGTGATCGCACAGGTCGCACACCTCTAAGGCCGGCCCTGACCGAGCGCAGGTTCACATAACCCTGTATATTTTCACTTCTGTCAGTGGCAGTGACATGGCCAGTCAAGCAAAAACTGTCTTGGGAAACTACGTTACCACTTCTAGAAAAATGTTTACCTTACTGGAATGGGGATGGGACTCTTCACCGCCGTCTCTACACAGCAAGACAGATCGTCGCTGGAGATTTCATCGCGGGACATTTCATCGCTAAAGGTAAGTATTTTAGCTATTTTAGTTTGGTTAGAATTAGGGTTTAGGGGTTAGAATTAGGGTTTAGGGGGTTAATTTTAGTATTAGGGCTCGGGGGGTAGTATTAGGGTTAGTATTAGGGTTTAGGGGTTAATTTTAGTATTAGAGCTCGGGGGTTAGTATTAGGGTTAGTATTAGGGTTTAGGGGGTTAATTTTAGTATTAGGGCTCGGGGGTTAGTATTAGGGCTCGGGGGTTAGTATTAGGGTTAGTATTAGGGTTTAGGGGGTTAATTTTAATATTAGGGCTCGGGGGTTAGTATTAGGGTTAGTATTAGGGTTTAGGGGGTTAATTTTAGTATTAGGGCTCGGGGGTTAGTATTAGGGTTAGTATTAGGGTTTAGGGGGTTAATTTTAGTATTAGGGCTCGGGGGTTAGTATTAGGGGACGGGGGTTAGTATTAGGGTTTAGGGGGTTATTTTTGTATTGGGGTTAATTTTAGTGTTAGTATTGGGGTTTAGTGTTAGTATTGGGGTTTGGGAATCATTTATTAGGGGGGGGGTTATTTTCTTTTTACTTGTACATTTGTAAGAGCTGACAGTTCAGCGCTGAACTGTCAGCTCTTACATAGCTGCGGCCGCGATGTAACAGCCGCGTTATTCTTCATTGCTGACAGTTCAGCGTTCTAACTGCCGCGCTGAACTGTCAGCGATGAAGATGCGGCGCGGAAGTGTCCTAGACCCACTGGAATACAAAAAACTGATTCCAACTTTGTGTGCAGTTTGCTTTATAGTAAATGTAAGCTTCAGTTTCTATTTAATTAGCCACAGTCAAATAAAAACAAATAAAAGCAGGGCTCAGTTGAAGAAGGAAACAAATCATCTAAAATCAACTTCCAGATTTTCCATAAATAAACAAACACAAATGGCCTTGCTAATGAAAAGTTAGAATTACATAAAGATTCATACAAACGTCCCCACTGATGTAACAAATTTCTTTTATATTTTTGTGTTTGATTTTTTCTATTTTTAGTATCTTGAAATTTCTAAATTGTAAAATTGATATTATTGTTTAAAAAAAAAAGTGAAAAAAAAATAAAACTACAAATACAGCAATGAGACATTTAAAACATTGTTATTCAGCTTCCCCACCTCTCCAGTAAATATACCGCTACTGGATGTTTTCTGTTTAAGGCTGCTTTGGGACCATAAGCTTTCTTTCCTTGTTAAGCTATTGCTTGGATTCAGACCATAATAATATGAAAAACAGCAATATTAACCCCATTTTACAAAATCCTGAAATACTATTGAATTCCACATGAAAATCATGACAACAAAACTCCGGCCTTCCTTTGGAATTCAGGCAATAATTCACTCATAATATGCGATTTATACTGAATTCATCTTATATTCTGTGCTGAATTCATGACGTAATGACTACACACTTGGAACTGCTCACTGTCTAAACATGACAAAAATCTCCTTTACAGGCATTTTTTTAAAAAATGCGGAGTTAATCACAGACGGCCTGTGCCAACCTCAGTCAGAACACGATTTCACTGCATAGCCGTGCTCGAGAAGTGTCAGTCCTAACACGTACCGTGAGCATATTAATTATAATGTGCCAATCAAGTTAGGATCCATAAGTCACAGTTGACTGGAAATTTTCCCTTTCTTGGTTGAAACAATTAATTGTAAGTTACAGACCGTGTCCACCTAAGGGTGCTAATCCTCCAAAGAACATTAATCATTTAATGGCAAAACACATTCTAAAGTGTTTTCTTCTTTTAAGCAAAATGGAACGTTTTAATTTTCTACCATTTTCTACACTGGTAACCTAGCAATTTGTATTGGTTGTTGGGACTTATGCAGCCAGGCCTGATTTAAAGAGAGACTAAACAACCTTTAAGAAGACTTCTGATTAAACTACTATTAAACAATGTTCGTATGGATCAGCCTTCTGAAAAAAGACTTCAGGCTGCCACGTCGTGGATCTGTTCTCCGTGACAGGCAGTGCTGATTGGTGTGAAGTTGGACACACCACCATAATTGGTTGTGTGCCACACATTAATGATTAAGAGAGACAGTTGTGGGACCATATCTGCCTATCTGCCTATCCTAGCATCTCCCTATCATTTGCTTTTTCAAAGAAGGAGACTACTATTGAACAAATGACTGTTCACCACTTAAATTACAGCTTTATTGAGTCAGAGGTAGTCTGAAGTATGAAGATAAAATAATAGAGTTGGTTCTCTTTAATTCTATGGGGGTTTTTTTTAACAGAGTGCCTGGACAGTGGTGTAGTAACAGGGCCCAGCTGAGAAATATTGGTGTTCCTCAATTCTCTATGCACTATTTCCCTCTTTTCTCCATTCAATGATCCCATTCCAGGAAATTGGAAACTGGTTGTGGGTCCATGGGAAAATGGCCATATGGCCAATGGATACCGCAACCCTGACTGTAACCAGCAGGATCACCAGAGTTCACATCCAGAACATTGGCTCAGAGCTTCATGCACAGATGACATATTTAAAAAAATAAAAAATTCTTGTTTCAGCACAAAATAAAACATTTAACAACTGCTCTTCCTTGAGCAAACCACCACATAACAACACTCCTAATGAAGACGTGTGTACCAATATAAGAAGATTCTCTAGGAACTGCTGCCCGCTATATCCAGACTATAATCTGATTAGAAAGCCCAACTCACAGTATGTACTGCTCGCTTTTGTTATACTTCTTGGCCAGGTATCTTGCTGAGGCCTTGCTGGGGATTTTTACCATGGACAGCTCCTTTCCATATCGAGTCATGTTACACGGAGTATCACACACACAGAAATCATTATCTTTCTCCACCAAGAAATCTGAAGAGTGGAGCAGGTCATGTGGGTCAAGTAGACAGGGGAGACAGACAAAAGAGATTAAGAGAGCTTTGTGAATGCAGACATAAAGACAGTGCTGGGAATCAATCAATTGATGTGTTACAAGTTAATAGAATTATTCTAGAAAGTGAAAATTGTTCTTTTATTTATACCTAATATTAGATCAACTGGTAACTTCTCCTGACCTTTTCTCTTACTGATTTCCACAAATGAGCAAAAAACTCATAAAACAGTGTTTTGACGTTTTAAACGCATTGTTATGTCATCTTATGCAGTGGTAGAGATTTGTTCATATAATATATTGTTGGTCTGGAATCCGAGTTTAAATATATGTGGAATATGCTTATTTGCAACAAATTAAAGTACTCCTGTAGTTTTATTTTGAAGATATTATAATTATTCTACAATATGTATGTAATTCTAGATTTTTTTTATAATTTTTATAAATTCAATTACATCAGTGAGAGAGAGTACACAAGAGTTGGGCTGGCTTCCTTTGCAACAGTTGTCATGAGTAAGTAATGTTATTAGCCATTGCTATGGAATCAGCCTCTTCCTTTACTTGTTATGTGTGATGTGATACAACACAAAAGGAAGACGCTTGGGAAGATAGTCAGGGCTACAGCAAAGCAATCACTGAATTAAAGTTTATATGCAGTGCTTAGGAGTTAGGAAGAATTAAGATTTTTTTTTTTAAAAGGCAGATCTGTTTCCTTCACTTTCCCTTTATATGTAGCAGTACTTGTTTAATAATATCTGTTTAAACAGTATGGGTGGAACTGCTCTTTAAAGGACCACACCACTCATATTTCGTATTTATCTATTTGGTGCAGAAGGTTGCATTAACTTGCAATAACTTTCCTTATTTTTTGCATGCTCCAACGTGCATAGTGTTTGCATCTGAAAGAATCTCTCATTTGCCTGTGTGTAGAAATTGGGAATTTCCAGATGTACTCTTAGAATTAGAAGCCAACATTATCCTAAACTCTAGCACACAGGCAATGGTGGCCGAGCATCATAGCAAAGTTAGTCGAAGAGCAATGTCTACTGCCAATACTAGCTCCTTATTTACTGCTTCTTCTAACACCTCATGTGTTACCTGTCCGGAACTCCATCTAGACTGGGAGCAGGACTCTCCATACCCTATGAAACTGTTTATTTCTAGTTATTAATTACAGTTTACTGTACACTACAAAGTTATGTATACTGGCAAAAGGTGTAAAGATAAAGAATTTAGAAAAAACACATAGTATGTCTTCAGAAGACTCACTCACCTAGTGCAGGATCTGCACACTCTTTGTAGAGCTCTGGGGTGCAGTATGAAGCATCACCTGACAATATAAGACACCTCTGTCAAAACACTTTAGAGTCAAGGTGAAGTTAAAGTACAAGATTAACAATATTTGTATATTATTTTTAATTTATAAAGATAATATTACCACAAAATTATCAATTAACTTTATTTCTGTCTTTTTGACACTTTTGGAATGATTTGTTCCTGCAACACCCATACATTTTCTTATATATTATATACACCGATCAGCCAAAACATGACCAGCTGCCTAATATTGGGTGGGTGCCGTTTTGCCTGGAAAACAGCACTGACCCATCGAGGCATAGACTCCACTAGACCTCTGAAGGTGTGCTGTGGTATCTGACACCAAAACATTAGCGGCAGATCCTTTAAACCCTTCAGGACAATGATTTTCTTTGTTTTGATGTCTGTTATGGACAATAGCTTTATTTCTACTTTAGCTATGTGTACATTTAAATTAAAGTTTAAACTTGCTATTTTAATTAATCCCCACATATAATATATTGTTTTTTTAAGGAAAGATAGGGCATTCTTTTGCAACCATTTTATTAAGATGTAACCATTTGTGTAATGTATCAAATTTAATAAAGAGTGTAAAAATGGTTAAAAAAACCACTATTTTTTTAATTACACTTTTTTTCTGGGACACAGTATACCGTATTTGCTCGATTACAAGACAAGGTTTTTTTCAGATTTTTTTTTCTGAAAAATACCCCTCATCTTATAATCGAGGTCGTCTTATAATCGAAGTCGTCTTATAATATGACCTCAAATCGAGGTCAGACTATAAGACTGGGATCCAGGTCCCCTGCAGAGCTTTTTTTCCTAAAGGAATATCCAAAGTTTGGGGGGTCGTCTTATAATCAGGGTCGTCTTATAATCGAGCAAATACGGTATTTCTCTCTTTTCTCTCTCTCTGACACAAGATAAAAATGTATAAGGGAGAGAGAGGTAAGATTTTGACAATCAGTGTTCATACAGCAGTGATAGTCATTTAATGTATTTTTTGCATGTATTACATATGATCAATGTGATTGATTTTCACAGTGAAATAATGGTTGATCCTGGTCTGCCTAACTGTTAAGGCAACCAGGATCAACTTTCCCCATCTCTACCCCCACATTTGGGGGAGGATGGCTATGAATTGTGAGCCTTTTACAGCTATCACAATCCTCAGGCTGAGAAAGCCATTGCAGTGATGCATTACTTCAAATTGAAGAGTACTCCAGGTATCTACTAATCTTTTCCTGGAAAGTAATATAAACCTAACTTCAAATCATACAATCTTGTTCTACTACCCACTTTTTGTGATGGCAGATAATAACCCTAGTTGCTTCCCCTGGAAATATTTCCAGATCGCTATTACACTTTTTGTAAAATGATAAATTCTCACATTGCGTTTAAACAGACTCTACAGGCAACAAACAAACGTTGATGCTTCTGTTAATGTCTAACCTTCATTTAGTACAAGGTTTTTTTTGCATACAGATGCATGCAGGGCATTTTTTGGAATGTATTTTGGTTTCCTCATTTGCCACTGCTTGTTTTTACTTGCAAGATGATTAGTGTAGATGAACTGTGTCCTTTTGAACTGAGCATGTCAGGAAACACCTAGTAACTGCCTTTTGTGTTGACAGCAGTGATTACAGGTGCAGAACAATTGTGTGATATCACTGCACATGTACACAAAGCATCTTTAGAAACTATTTCATTTTTTATTTTTTAGCTGAGCAGTTTTTTCTCAGACAAGAGCAGGTCTTTTATTTTTTTTCTACCATCTAACTTAAAATATATCTTCCAGCAACTCTTTAAATAGCTTATGGATCTTTTCAATGCACATTGCTGGCTTTTCCCCCCACTAGGGAAGTAATTATGGGGAATTGAGAACTAAGGAGCAAAATTTAGACCAAAATAAAGTAAATGAGTTTGAGAAGTAATTGAGTTATAGAAAATGTTTACATTTGATCAACAAATTCATTACAATTCGCATCCTATTAACCTTTCTGGTTTTCCATGCAACCCTGAACAACATTCGTTCTCTCACCTTTATTCTTAAAACTCTCCCTAACTAGTTTCCTTAGAAGGCTCTTTGGCCTAAGTGATATAAATTCACCATCAATTGTGCTTGTCAGTTTTTGTTTACAAAAACTAGTCACAACCAAACTAGTCAACGGCGCTTATATATAAGAGGATAAACGGAAATGAGAGCAGTCAGTACCTGGCATGTGCACCATGCGACAGTTACAATTCTCCACCAAGTAACGTGTCTCGCAGTCTATTCGACAAGCAGAAATACTGTATGTGTCAAAGAACTCAGAGTCCATAGCACTGGATCTACAGTCACCCCAAGGACGGGGAAGGTATGTAAGCTGAAAGAATCACAGGTGTGAAAGAAAATAGTGAAAAGGTTCACTGGACAAGAATGGTGAGTAGGAGGAATGAGCTAAGCAGATAGAATGTAAGAAAAACACCCAACGAAAGAATTACATCATTACTAAATTACAACTTGTCAGTTCTGATCACAAGAGGCGTCTGTATGTTAATTGGACAATATTGAAGATAATGTCGACACAGGTATCTGAAAGCAGAGCGAGGGAGATGTATATTCTCTGCTTCTCTCTTGTGATTGTTAACCCAGTCCTTACAGAACCATCATTAGACAAGATGTTAGAAAGACACATGTTGAAGAGCAGTACGGTAAGGTTCTACTGATGGAAGAGCTGGTTATGTCTGCACATGACAAGTACCCTGTTACCCTACCCGAGTGACTCTTATTGGCTGCACATTTGCTTTATTCTCTCCTCTCTCACCTGGAAAAGGGTATACTTCCATTTCCTAAACTTTCCCCTTGTATTCTTCACGTCTCGTGGTTTGATTGGTGCAACACTGATACATGTGCTAAAGATGAATTAAAAAGCTACCAGACTGATATTGTATTGTTAACAATATCTTACTATCCCATGATTAAAAATCCAATAGAAATAGGTTTTACAAAAAAAAAAAAACATATCGTAAAACAATACTTATAACCCACCCTGAAGGATAATTTTTTATTTGAAAATTATATCATTTTTTTTTTGTATATAATAAATACTGAATTCAGTCTTTCCAACTTCATGGGAAAGGACATAACTTGGTTGTATCTGTGTCATAATCAAGCGACCGACCTTTACACGCATGGGAACATAGGAGCATCATGCACTAGAGCTGCATTTCTTTATCTCAGTAACGTTGTATGATGACAACACTAAGCCAGCCTGCATTATAGAATGAATATTTGTGTTAAGCTGAATCTTAGCACACAGTGATTTACAAACACTCTTATTATACAAATCTATGCTGTGTTAATGTGGAAGTACATTCCTAAGCCCGGTAACATCATTGTTAGAATGTCTATATTATACATGAAAATATGCTCTGTTTGGGGTGACATGTAATTTAGAGATCTAATCATGCAACGCTGGTCTTTAGAAACCATTACTGGAGAATCCAACAATTAAACTTGGTAAGTTTCATTTGTGCAAAGGTGTGAAGTCTAGTAGAACTCATGTCCACTCCTTCTAGATTGTAAGCTTGCATGCATGGCTCTCTAACACCTATATCAATTTGTTCCTGTTTGTCTAACTTAGTATGTAATCTCCCTCTATATAATTAAATGGCTCTATATAAATAAATGGCTCTGTATAAATACCTGGCTCTATATAAATAAATGTTAATGTAATGCTATGTTTCAAGATAGAACACCATTAAAGTTTCTGTTTCTATTCCAGATTCAAAATAAGCTGGCATTCTCTCATTCATTATTTCTTTAATGAGATTTTGATGAACTAAAAGCAACACATTAGCACGAAAGAAAATAAAAGTCTAAACTGACCGCAAATGAATATCTGGAGACAGGTGATTACCATTTAAAAGTAGATTTAAATTACCATTAAATTGAATAAGCCGACAGGAATTTGTTTTGATTTTTAAGACTGTAATTACAGCCGTTTCTTTAATTGACTTACTAAATATTAATTTTAAGTACATTTGGTTTAAAAAAATCTGTTGTAGAGATTGAATGGAAGATGCTCCAAGTGGTTTAATATCCAATGTTATTCCATAGAATCTTATCGATAGGATCTCTTATCCAATCATGAGCAGCTTATTACATCCACTTCCAAGATGTATTTATGATCACTAATACATATGGGTTCTGGGGATGCTGGGTTGGAACAACTGAGCAGGAAAAGAAAAATCATCTCTATTCCTGAGGATCCATCTAGGATTCTTTATCACTTTGATACATAAGCCAACATTGCTGGCGGGCCACAGAGCACCCATCCAAAGCTATTTTACAATCCAGAAATGTACTCATTATGTGTACTCTAATTTGTACCAAAAGCCTGCAGAACATGTAAGCTATTAAACAAACAAACAAAATAATATGTGAACATTTCACAATTAAACCCCTTTGTTTTATGATCATTTAATGAGTCATTCTGTTCATTTGGGTAGCTTACCCGTTGCTCCTGGCAGGATACAAATGTTTGGAATCCAGGGGCCACTCCGAAGCCCAGTTGGTCAATAAAAGGAGGTTCATCTTGACTATGGATCTGTACCTTGATTCCCGCTTCAAAGGATGTCTCATCTGGCAAACAGATAGGCCAAACTTAATATAAAGTTCATATTCTACATCATAATAACTACAAAAAATTTGATTAAGTACCTGTTTCTCCCCAGACTGGCAGATACTCATCTTGTTGAATGTCCAGCATCAACTCTAATCCATTTCCTGTTCCACCTTTTGTCGTAACGAGGGGAGGCCGTCCATTTTGTCCAGAGTTAAACGTGTAACACTTGCCGTATCTTGTGAATACCTGTTAGGTGAGATGGATATGGGCAATTAAATAAAGATGTTGACATGAACAGTTGGTGAGTGATTCGGATACATTAAAAGGCAGCAAAACTTTCCAGAAAAGGGTGACAAGAAAGGAGAAAAATCCTGACACAGTACAACTTACCCAATAATAAACAGAATAACCATGTGAGTATACTACAATAGCTAGTAGTGGCTTTAGCATTGTCTGCAGTATTATAGGATGCATCAAAATATATTTATATAGCCACAGGCCCCAGGTTTGCTATTGACAACAGCTAGGGTGACTACATCACTGTTTTATTCTGGGGCTGTATTCGGTAGAGTAAAGGTTGCTAATCAGTCTATATATTATTGACTACAGTCCTGGAGTGTGCATTTGGTGGGTAAGGACAATTTAGGCGTAGGAGGAGGGTTTCAAAAGTAGTAGAAAACCCCTATTATAAAGGTACAACCGGTCATACACTATACTATTAAACATGGGACTAAAGATCCTTGAGCACCACTAACCACTGTCACATTTAAACAAAACATGTTTTAATTACCCTTTGCCTTAAATTATATTTAAATGTAAAGTTAACACTAATATGTTTTGGGCAGATGCGTGAATCAATCCAAATTAAATGAAATTCATTTCTAGGCACTCTCTGCCATTCCTAAAAAAAATCCATAATTCCTATCTTATCTATAAGATGCCTTTCTGCCTACAAATCTCTGCACCTTATCTGTCAGTATATCTGTCTGCCTACAAATCTCTGCACCTTATCTGTCAGTATATCTGTCTGCCTACAAATCTCTGCACCTTATCTGTCAGTATATCTGTCTGCCTACAAATCTCTGTACCTTATCTGTCAGTATATCTGTCTGCCTACAAATCTCTGTACCTTATCTGTCAGTATATCTGTCTGCCTACAAATCTCTGTACCTTATCTGTCAGTATATCTGTCTGCCTACAAATCTCTGTACCTTATCTGTCAGTATATCTGTCTGCCTACAAATCTCTGTACCTTATCTGTCAGTATATCTGTCTGCCTACAAATCTCTGTACCTTATCTGTCAGTATATCTGTCTGCCTACAAATCTCTGTACCTTATCTGTCAGTATATCTGTCTATCAGTCTCTGTACCTTATCTGTCAGTATATCTGTCTGCCTACAAATCTCTGTACCTTATCTGTCAGTATATCTTTCTGCCTACCAAATTCTGTACCTTATCTGTCAGTATATCTGTCTATCAGTCTCTGTACCGTATCTGTCAGTATATCTGTCTGCCTACCAAACTCTGTAATAGACATGTGCATTCGTTTTCGGACAAATGCATTTTCGTCCGAAAATAGCATTTTCGTCCGAAAATAGCATTTTCGTCCGAAAATAGCATTTTCGTCCATTCGTCCGAAAAACGAATAACGAAAATGCTAAGCTAACGAAAGGCGAATGAACGAATGGTTAATAAACGAAAATCATTCGTTCATTCGTCCATTCGTAGTACTATTGCATTCTATAAGCCGAAATAGAGTCGGTTTATAGAATACAATAGCATAGTACACTTACATTCCATAAACTGACATAATGAATGACTTTCGGTTTATGGAATGCATGTAAGTCTATTGGCATTCTATAAACCGAACGTTATCTGTCAGTATATTGGTCTGTCTACCAATCTCTGTACCTTATCTGTCAGTATATTTGTATGTATATATATTTCTGTACTTTATCTGTCAGTATATCTGTCTATAAATCTCTGTACATTATCTGTCTTGTATGTCTATGTTTGTCTTTCTCTGATGACATAATGAGGGCTGATGAAGTGGCAACTAAATTGCCTCTCGGGTTCCCCAGGCCAACAATTGCCAGCCCACCCCTGGCCACAAAGCTTTAGTTCTGAATTCTGATACATTCACAAGTATTCCTGCCAGCCTCTGTGCTGCCATACTGATCTCTAGAAGACTGGTTAGTTAAGCTAATTATGATTTTAAAAAAAATTATGACCACAGCAAAACAAAAATAGAAGAAACAATCATAGGGCTTTATTACCCTTTCAAACCTTTTTTTCCCATTCTGCCTATCCTGCTACTTTGGCAGCATCCTGAGTGCTGTTAACATGACGATAACACTGACAATATAAACACACATTCTTTAAAGCAATGATTGTGTCATTATAATGAATATAATTCTTCATGAAACAACAGATAAACAAGCCCCAAAACATGAACTGGATATATTTCCACTAACGTGATGAAGTTGCTATCACAGGTTGATTGGTGGTTCTATTAGTTACTATTATATTTGAACAGTCCAACTCTTCCCTGATGGCAGTTTGATCTCAGCAATACTGGAATAAATTGGTAGCAGCAAATTCACAATCTAGCAGTAAAATGCTCTTATTTTCTTACTGACAAGCTGACTGTGCAGATTTACAAGTGAAAGAACAAAGTTCTATTAAAAATGTAGATGTTAAACATTAAGACTGTTATGTGTGTAAGACATGCACAGTTTAAACTTAATGCTACCTATACACAGTGTTATGCACTGTAATAAGAAGTAATAAAGCCAAGACAGACACAAATTGGACAGCCCAGGACCCCAACAACTGGGACTTTCCTGGTAAATTCGGGATTGTTGGCAACTATGCACTTGTAGTTAGAACACAAAATATGTAGGACGATGATGGGGGTAGATATAGAAATAAATCTAATTTATAAATAGTCAGTCACCCTCTTCACCCATCAAATGAAGAATCCCCTCCCCCCCAGCCAATCAAGAAGGGGGGCATGACTGCACCCACACTCAATATATTTATTTTATGCTCATATGTATATTCCAGTGATTGTCGATAGAATTACTGGAAAGTATTGCACTTTATCAATGACTGAGGAAGCCATAGTCTGCCAGTGGCTTAAAGGACTGCGGCACCTGAGAGCTCTGGTCTGTTGATGTTTATAACTGCCCTTTGTGCCTGTAGCGCGATGGTCATTAAAGTGGTTTGGTTGAAATGTTAAGCTGGTAAGCTGTGTAATTGAAGAAAGATGTGGCTATTGCCCAACCCAACATTACTAGTGTTGGTGTCATTCATTTGGTGGGGTAACTAGCCTAAACATGGCATGGGGTATCACCAGTCATGCAACACAAAGTACAAAAGAACAAGCTCCATAGTTACATTATTACATAATTGATTAGGTTGAAAAACTACATATAGTCCATCAAGTTCAACCATATCACACGGCAATAATAGAATACTGTTAACGCAAAAGTCTGTTTTTATTTTGAAGTGTGGTCTAGGGTGGCAGAGAGGCTGGTTCGGGGGCTTAGTTTGGCAGAGACAATGTTTGGGGGGCTCGGCTGGCAGAGAGGCTGTTTGTGGGCTAGGGTGGCATTGAGATGCTCTTTTAGGTGCCTAGGGTGGCAGTAAGAGCCTGTTGGGAGGGGGTCCTACGCTGATAGAAGAGGCTGTTGGCAGTACTTTTCTGACAGAAGAGGCTGTTGGGGGGCTATGGTTTCAGAACGAGGCAGTTGAGGAGGAAGGGTGGCAGAGAGGGGCTGTTGGGGGGCTGGGGGGGGGGGGGGGGGCAGAGAGGGGCTGTTGGGGGGTTAGGGGGGGGGCAGAGAGGGGCTGTTGGGGGGCTAGGGTGGCAGGGACCAGGATGTATTTTTGGTCATGGTGCATCAAGCCTCCCTCCATCATCAAAAATACAGGGTGATTCCCCCTCACAAAACATACAGCCTTTGCCATATCAGTAGCACTGACCCCTCTTAACAAAAATACAGCTGACTTGACTTCCAGCCTGCAGAAAGAAGACTGCCAGCCTCCAGGCAGAACATGATCCATCTTCCAGCTTCTTTACAGTGAGGTAAGGGGAGTTATATGCCTATAAGCTGTTGTGCACTACATTTGATGCTCAGCCCATGATGCTCAGCCTTTCCTAAGCTGAGTATGATAAATGCAGTCTACAACAGCTATGGTGACCTCTGACACTATAGATCATTTGGAATACAATCCCCATGAGGCTTGACCAATATGGTTGGCTGAGCATTATAGGATCTGTATTTCCCAATAGCTGTAATACCACAAGTCAACGAGAGAAATTTTGCATGTAGTATTCCATATAATGTGGAGTACAGTTTCTATCATGAACAGCCAAACATCTGACTGGCTGAGCATAATAGGAATATCCATGCAGGACAGCCTTCAATATATCCCGGCACAAGGAAACCTGTACTGAGGAGCCTGAAGCTCAATATCGCAGAGGCTTGCAACATCAAGTGGATCCGCAACTTTTGGGGCTCTATCCTTTGTAACCCTGCCCTCACCTATGATTTCATTTTACATGTATCTATAACGAACAGCATGTGCCAAGTAACAGCCCATTGTCCCATGTTGTCTAAATCCCTGTGCACACATGACATCCTGCTCTGACTTGATTACCTTACGGAATATTATTAACTGAGAGGATACACAAAGCTCCATACAACATTTATAAATTCAATCCATCCATTAGATAGACTTTATATTCATATGTACTGGTGCTGCCAGGATCGGGGGAAGATAATGTGATTTCGAAAAGTACTTAAGAGTATTGTCAGCCACAAATAAAAGCAAAATTCTTCTTTACTGTGCTCATTTAATTCATTGCACTCATTACCAGTGCTTGTTGTAACTGAAGAGGTCATTAATGGGTTTTAAATAGAATTAGACATATTCATACAAGGCTACTGCATAAATAGCTGCTAGCACGATGGAAAAAGTCCAACTATCATGCTTAAGTATGGTTCTCCTATTACTGGTATAATACGGCGGGAAATAAGAGGGTATCTCGCCTCGAGGATGGCTTTTGGTGATGCTCCTGTAAAAAGCGGGTCTCTGTGTATAATGTAGCAGTCGATGTGACTCAAAACTGACAAATCATATGTTGATTATGTCAATATTAATAGTTGTATTAGTCACCCACACCTTTTACGACTGATATTGTGGCTGTTAGAATTTCACATAAGGTTATTTTATCGTGCTGGCAAATTGATTAAAAAAAAAAAACATTTTCCACAGAATCATTTCCCCCCCCTAAATGCTCTGTTGAATAACACATAAAATAAAGCTCTAGGATAGAGCAGGAAGGCCCTGACAGATTTCTGGGGAACATGCCAATATATTTCACAAAATGCCCATCTTGGCAACCTTGAAACCAGCACTGTGTCACTTTAAAGAGTCACAATATGACATTTCCCATATTTATGTGTCAGAGTATTTCTCTTTGAGTCAAAAATGTTTATGCCACAGACTGATCAGAATGAGAAAATGTCCCTTTTTACACAGACACTTTTTTTTTAATCGTTGTACCATGTGGGCAGTAGGGTTACTGGTCATGCTATTTCTTCCATAGACTTCACATTGGCCTCAAGCCAATTTAGTTTATTGGCCTACCAGTAACATACTGGATGGACAACTCGGGTTGCCAGCATATGTAGAGATTTGTTTTATATATATTTGCTACTCATTTGAGAGACTTGCTGTCTGGGGACGAGAAGGGCACGAGTGAGTAGACTGTCAAAATGTATAGATCAGGAGTGAAAATAATCATGTTGACAACATCACCAAATACAGAAAAAAAACGTTTTATTTCCTTTATTTGTCACCTAGTTGCGGAGGCCGCTAGTTATGTTCCCATTCCTCCTTATTGTATGCTCTGTGATGTAATATTGTTAATTGTGTAAGGTGAGCACTCAAACGGCAAATACAGCATCAGATGTGGTTAGGGTGCAAACTAAGTATAGTCCTCTCGGAATTGTAGCACACCCCATATAAAAATAAAATGGTTCCAAAATTTAATACAGAGCAATATAGCATCATATATAATACAAATACAAGTATTAATGTTAAACAGATGTATGAAAAATGAGCAAATAACCCCTGATAAAGCTTACTGCATTTATCTCGATGCAGACAAGGCAAGAGGCTAGGGAGGCACTTGCCTTGACTGACAGGAAGGGAGGTCGCTAATAAAAGCTTGCCAGCAGATGATTTCCCCTTACCAGCTTCTTTGTGGTGATTAAGGAGCATGGTGTCACGTGACATGCCGGCGCTCAGACTTCAGACCACACAGGAAGCGAGAGGCAGCATGGTAGGATGTCTGTGTGCCTGGCTAGTGCACAGATACCATGCTACATACCACTAGACACCAGGGAGCTGTTGGTGCTGGCTGGGGTATGTCCTGGGGCTGGAATGTTGGTGATAGGACATGTCCTATGGTGTTGGGGTAAGTCCTGGGTCTGCACTGTGGGTGATGGACCAGGTCCTGGGTCTGCACTGTGGGTGATGGGAAAGGTCCTGGGTCTGCATTGTGGGTGATGGGGCATGTCCTAAGTTTCTGGGGTATGTCCTGGGTCTGCAATTTAGGTGATGGGCCAGTACTGGAGTTCTGGGTCATATGCTGGGTCTGCAATGTAGGTGATGGGGCAAGTCCTGGGTGTGCAATGTGGGTGATGAGGCATGTTCTGGTTGTGCAGGGTGGTTGATGGGACATGTGCTGGGGTAAATCCTAGGTCTGAAATGTGGGTTCTGGGGCATGTCCTAGGCGTGAAGTGTGGGTGCTGGGGCATGTCCTGGGTGTGCAGTGTGGATGCTGAGGCTTGTCCTGGGTGTGCAGTGTAGATGCTGAGGCTTGTCCTGGGTGTGCAGTGTAGATGCTGAGGCTTGTCCTGGGTGTGCAGTGTGGGTGCTGGGGCTTGTCCTAGGTCTGCAATGTGGGTGATAGGGCATGTCATGGGTGTGCAATGTGGGTTCTGGGGCAGGTCCTAGGTCTGCAGTGTGGGTTCTGGGGCATGTCCTGGCTGTGCAGTGTGGGTGCTGGGGCTTGTCCTGGGTGTGCAGTGTGGGTCCTGGGGCTTGCCCTAGGTCTGCAATGTGGGTTCTGGGGCATGTCCTGGGTGTGCAATGTGGGTGCTGGGGCTTGTCCTGGGTGGGGGTAATATCTGTTATACTTGGAGGATTACCTCTCAATATTTGAGCTACATTTTATTACTGGAAAGAATTATTTTGTCTGCTCATTATTCATTTGTCTGTTTATCAACACTTATATTTATATTGTACTACATGATGCTATAGTGTAATGTATTTAATTATATTTTGGAATGAAAATTTGGCTTTTTATATTTAAGTAGGTAATGGTATGCCACAATTCATTATTGTGCTTTCCACTTTAATAGCGACACATAGTGAGAAATAAAATAATTAAAATGACTAATGATCTACATAGGGTTGTTACCAGGCTACATATAGGGTACAAATACATTCAGCATCAAAAGAACTATAAAAAAATGGGACCCCAACTCTACACCAGAAGTCATCAAATAAGCTTCAGATGCTAGAGATCTTCGGCTACACTAGCAAAAGAAAGAGACTGAAGGAGTTGCTATGGACAGGAATTATAAAGGGACTCTGTCAACTAAATACTGTTTTCAGTGTGAAAATGGTCATTATCAATTGTATGCTCTACATTCATAGTATAAACAATTCCTTTAATAAAACCTTGTATTTATGTAAATCAGTTCATTGCTGGTTTACACATGCTGTGAAGCGGATACATTTTCAGTTCCTAGAAATGAGGAACAGAAAAAGAGAAATGCAAGGATTGGTCCAAAATAGGCCCCGAGGAGGTATCTTACTATGTCTGAGGCCTTTTCACTAAAAGGTGAACTAATACAAAGTAAGGTATAAATAGATAAATTGGACAACCATACAGGTTTTCCAACTCAGGAATTAATATGTGATCTTGTAGATCTTGCAGTTCATTCTTTAGTGACTAGATGTAGGGTTGCCACGTGGCCGGTATTTTAATTTATTGGCTTGACCCCAATGTTAAGTCTATGGAGGTAGTGGCATGGCCAGTATTTTTTTGAAGAAAAGGTGGCAAGCTTAACTAGATGTAATGTGTGTTTTAGTTTGTTATGTTTGCTTACAATATTAAATGTTTGTGTTTTTTCTCCATGTGGTGGCATATTGTCACAATGATTACCTGTTTAATCAGCCATCCACACAACCATTTTATCAAAGTAATAATATATATAATATAAAAAAATAAAATAAGCAATTTCCATACTTCACTTTAAGATAACCATGTAAGCAGAAATCACCTCCTAAACACACCAAAAGGCAATCTATATGCATGGCATCATCAAAAAAAATACTAGAAATATTTTTCTGATATCTGTACAGAAATAAAAAAGGAGAAATACAGTGACATTCACATGTCTTTAAAAAGAGCCTAGATATGGGATGAAGCATGATGCTGACACAGACAAGAAACTCAAAAACACAATTCAGCAATTTCTTTAAAATTACCTGTGTAAACATACATATATATATATATATATATGTATATGTGTGTGTAAAAAACATGGAAAAAAATTATTATACATATAAAAATATGCATATATTTGCTGCGCTGTATTTAGAGCAAGGCAGACATGGCAATTGCCTAGGGTTTTCCTTGCCTTGTCTACCTGGGGGTGGGGTGGCTAAAAAAATCTTGCTAGCAGAAGATCTCAGCTCACCAGTGCTCTGCCAGCGAGCAGAAACCATGCTGTCTGCCACTAGACACCAGGAAGCTGTAGGTGTTGGCTGGGGTAACTCATGGGTCTGCAATGTGGGAGATGGGGCATGTCCTGGGTTGCTGGGGCATGTATGGGGTGTGCAATGTGTGTGATGGGGCATGTAATGGGTGTGCAATGTGGGTGATGGGGTATGTTCTGGCGTGAGTAGGTATGTAATCGATGTGTAATGCTGGTGATGAGGTATGTCCTGGGGTGATGGGCATGTAATGGGTTAACAATGTGGGCGATGGAGCATGTAATAGGTGTGCAATATGGGTGATGGAGCATGTAATGTGGTGTTGGGGCATTTCCTGGGTGTGCAGTGTGGGTGCTGGTGAATGTACAGGTTGTGCAGTGTGGGTGCTGGGGAATGTACAAGTTGTGCAGTGTGGGTGCTGGGTCATATCCTGGGTGTACAGTGTGGGTGCTGGGGAATGTGCAGGTTGTTCAGTGTGGGTGCTGGGCCATATCCTGGGTGTACAGTGTGGGTGCTGGGAAATGTGCAGGTTGTTCAGTGTGGGTGCTGGGCCATTTCCTGGGTGTGCAGTGTGGGTGCTGGGGCATGTCCTAGGTATGCAGTTTGGGTACTGTGGCATGTCCTGGGTGTGCAATGTGGGTGGAGGGGCACCTGAATTTAATCTGCCTAGGGCAGCACAAAAACAAAATACACCACTGTATAGATGTATATTTGATAAAAGTCCCCAAGTGGGATTGAAACGTTAATTTTGTTAACCAGTACACGTCAACTTTTTGTTGTCTGGAGTGCCTGGTTTTTCTTTATATGTAATTATAGACACAGAAAAATGCTAGAATGTATTTAAACTAAAATATACTGCATTTGCTTAAATATAAGGTGAACCTGATTATACAGTCACTCCCCCAAATTTTGGATCTTACTGAATTAAAAGAATGATGTTTATTACGAATAAAATATTAGTTAAAAAATACATTTCTTGTTTTTATTTACTTCCTTTGCCCCGCTTCACACCAGTTACTCTTCCTTACCTTCATTATTGCCCCACATCATTTGCCACAGCACCAGATGGTCCCCAAAGCACTAAAAATGCCATCATAATACTAAACCAGAGCACCATATTGCATCCACAGTACGTTGCACAACACCAACTTAGCCACACAGCACCCGACTGGCTACAGTCCCCTTCTGGTTTACTTATTGGGTGTGGGGTAGCACCTTGGTGATCTAGAGATAGCAGCTGGATATCCAATGCTCTCCAATCCATCACTGCATAGCTCTCCCACGTTTTGGGGGTTCACATGATCCATTGTGATCTAATGCCTGCAAATGGATAGTGGGAGGCTGGACTTATCTTATATCTAGCAGAGAATGCCTCCCAACTTTCCTGCTTTATACGGGACAATCCAGGATTTTAGGCTTGTTCCTG